>JARVLU010000324.1:9033676-9048561 GCA_031762415.1 Simpsonichthys santanae
TTGAATGTCCAGAGGACCAGACTTAGCTTTTTTAGATTTTTCTACCTGGATTATTGAGCATGCATCAGGGTCTTTTTGTTGTTCTTTCTTTGCTTGTATTGAGACTGGGGAGGCACGGTGGCACAGTTGGTAGAGCTGCCGCCTCTCATTGAGAAGGTCGCCGGATTGAATCCCAGCTGAGGGACCTTTCTGGGTGGAGTTTGCAGGTTCTCTCTGTGCATGCGTGAGTTTTCTCCAGGTATTCCGGTTTGTCCCACATAACCAAAAACATGCATGTTAGACTGATTGGTAAATAAATTGTCCCTATGAGAGTGATCGGTTGGTTGTGTCGTTTGTCTCTACGTGTCCCTGTGATGGATTTGCGGCCTGTCCAGGGCGTCCCCAGCCTCTCGCACAGTGACTGCTGGATATAGGCACCAGTGACCCCTGTGGCCCGAAAAGGAAGAAGCGGGTGGGCGATTAGATTAGATGGATGGATGCATAGATGCACGGATGCACAGATGCACGAATGCATGAATGCATGAATGCATGAATGCATGAATGCATGAATGAATGAATGAATGAATGAATGAATGACTGAAGGACTGAAGGAAGGAAGAATTTTTTGTGTTTTTTGGTTTGTTTTGTTGTTGGGATACGAGCAACTGGCAGGTGAGCAGAGCAACTCTGACAGATTAATACAGCAGCTGGAGGCTGTATTGGCTCTGTGTACGAGCACGAGAGTGCGTGTCTATTTGCATGTTTGTTAGCAATTTCTCGACTAGTAAGTGACGACATGGAAACCTCTGGACCATCCATCTAAGCTCATCTGCCGATCACTGGGTTTGCACTCAGTTGATCGGTGTGTGTGTGTGTGTGTATGTAATATACACGTGTGAGAAAAAGACAGAAACAAACATCAACTCGATGCCGTTTGCATTTGGTTGTCATGGAGTTTCACATCTGTTTCTACCAGACTCTAATGAGCTTCAGCAGCTGTTCCCAAATTCTTACAGTCACACACGCAAACGCATTTACATACAGTTCATGCTTGTATCTTCACACGACTGACTTACAGTTTGTTTTTATATATATATACCACTCTGAAACATTACAACTTTTACCAGATGCTGTCAATAGAATGTAATGGCAATTTTAACTGACTAGTAAATTTGTAAAAAATAAAAATAAAATACAGTAAAAACATTAAAAGTAGTCCAATATTACTCATTTTCATTTGTAATGGGACTAATAAAGGTAAAAAGCCCGGTGACACACAGCATGGCCTAACTATGTGTTAAAGAAAAGAGGCTTTATACAACTAACACCTAATTGCACTTTAAAGCCTGAGTGACAACTTGTGTCCACCAATATGTCTTGTAATTTTTCTTTTATTTATTCTCTGAACATGTTGCCATACAAACACTAGAAATATGACATATTAAAATGTTGTAGGAACTTTTCAACTGTTAAAAATAAGCTAAATGTGATTTGGTGCGATGGAGCCGTTGAGCACATTGTAATAAATTGATGAGGGGCACCTCAGAAGTCAAACTGACACTGCCATTTCCAGCCTTTTTAAAAGGAGCAACTCTCTAGTAAAGACAAAAAATAAACAATAAACAATAATTATAACACTTTAAATATAAATTTTATTCCATGAAGGAATATACAGTATATCATGTCACTTTGCATGTCTGTATTTTAAATAAAGATCTAACGTGAGCAAGTTGCAGCCAGAGTATGTGACAGTGATGCCTCGCAGCTACTTTCACATTAAATGTTAGCTGAATATCTGTGAAACTGACTTCGCTATAACCACTTTTGTGTTTGGTAAGTGGACTAGCTGAGGTGACTATCTGAAATCAGGTCGATTTCTAAAGTTAATCAGTTGTAGATATAAATCCAATACAGTAATTACGTTCTGAAACTTTCAATAAATCTTGACTGGTGGTGTGTGATATTTTGCTAACAGACAAAGGAAAAAAAATTGTAGCCAAAATTTTACAAATTCACCCCAAAATTTAAGTTACATATATATATATATATATATATATATATAAGCATTTATGGTTTTAATCAGTTTAGATTTTATGAAAACGTACAAGTTTGGAAGATGCTTATATTTTAAAAAGCTTCTTGGATGCTTTGGAAGAGTACCAGCAGCTGAGCATAATCAAGTCCTTATGGAAATAATCCTAACACTTGAGATGCTAAAAAAACACTTGAAATTCTCCATCGGTCTATCTTACTGCTTTTGTTCCTTCAACAAGTACAAACAACAAGGAGGAAACAATCAGGTGCTATTCAGTAGGCTCACGGTGTTTTCCATCATTTGGATGAATTTCAGAATTGCTACACGATCTGAACACCCCTTCAGAGCTTTTCTAAACCTTCAGTTTGAGCAAAAATAAATAAATAAATAAATAAATAAATAAATAAAAACGATTATTCTTTCATGTGCTTATGAAATCAAACCAACAGCTATAAAGACTTCTGAAAGCAAGAAATATGCTTATTCTTTTATAATTTAAAGATGAAAATAAACTAAGAATACTTTCAAACAAAATGAAATGTCAAGTATTAAATATCTTGGGGATTCCAAGAAGTTGTTACTTTTTTTTTCTTTTGCTCAAATGGAATTTTCCTAAACTGGTTAAATTAACCAATTTGTAATAAAAAATTACTCTGAACCATCCTGTAATATAATAATTTATAATGGTCAAGCCAATATCAATGACCTTACTCTAATGATGGGTTTATGGTGATGATTTTTACAGAAGAAGCCATGCAAGCAGCTATGATGAACTGTTTCAAAAACACAAACTGATGGGACTAGACCCGAACAGGACAAAAACCATGATGAAGTCCCGATAGAGTTGATCATTTAAACGTTGGCATCAGGATCCAAGATGAAAAGTTCAGATTTGGTCCAAGAGTTAAAGTACAGTGCTTGGAAATCATTTTATCAGCCACTGCAGCACTTGATAATGAAATCCATTACTGTATTGGACAAGCAACAATTGCAGGATTTTTGATAATCAAACTACCTCCAGAAACACCAATCTCCTAGTACAGAATGCCCTTTACCATTCAGAGACCTGGACCTACAGACGTCACATCAAGACATTGGAGCAATTTCACCAAAGTGGTTTATGGAAGATTCTTGTTGTGCATTGGGAAGATACCAACATCAGCACTGTAGAAAAATAATAATCATTATTGAAGCATGGAACATGAAAAACTAATGGTAGAGGTCTGACCATTTTTTTTTTTTTTTTTTTTTTTTTTTACATATGCCAAGATTCCATCTTCTGTCCCAGATTTTGTATTCAGAAGTGAACGAAGGCAGTAAAACTAGAAAAGATTAAAATAAATAAATAAATAAACAAGTGATGGAGGGATACCTTTATCTTGAAGCTGGAATAACAAACATGAACACTTGGGAAATCATCGCTCTGGATCATCCTCTTTGGAGATCTATGGTCAAACTCACTACCGAGACTTTAAATGTCGACCGTAGAAATTACCAGGGAATTCTCATGGAGCAGCGTAAAGAACCTCAAAGCAACTCCCATAAACAAAGATGTGCAGGAGACTCCTCAGATCATGACAGGGGGACTAGTCCAAAGCACAAACCTGCCAACTACAATCAGGATGGATGATCCATACAAACTCATGTTAGTGCTGCTGCTTGGAGTAATGTTATTCTATGATATTAGTGCTTAGGGTATTTTTAGTTGGTGTTTTTCTTAGTTCACATCTTAGATCTTAGTAATGTTTTTATTTTGCATTTTATTGTTGGATGTAACTGGGACCCTGTGTACATAATTTCGTTTCATCACATGTACCACATGTGGTGCAAATGACAAAGATTCTCTGACTCTGACTCTGACTCTGATCCTCTTCAACCCAGAAGGATTGCTACCACCGACAAATCTGAAACATGTTGAATAATAATAAGTGACACCACAGTTTGTAAAAGAGCAATAATTTAGATGTCTAACATGATAGTTTTTATTTTTCCAGATTAAAAAAAAAAAACTCAAATTATGACATTTTGTTTTTTGTTTTGTTTTTAAACAATAAACGTGAACATTTTTAAATTAACTGATGTTTAAGACTGGATAATTCATATATATCCAAGCACTTTGAATAATTTGAACATAAATATTTATCTTTATAAGTAAGCAACAATGTAACAGTTTTACACCTACTGGTACTTTGCCTTTCTAGGGAAACCCCAAAGAAACCACATCCTTCCTTCCTACCATGGTGCAAAGGTTCTTGATCTAACTTATACAACTAAGTTGAGCTGTTAAATACATGTAAAATATGCACATTAGCATCCATCCCTGCCTTCTAATATCTGAAAATACTTGAGATAATCCTTAAGCCCTGAAACTATAACTTTTTCTGACCTTTGACCTCTCATCCTAATTCCATCACATCAGGCTTTTATAAAGTCACTTCAAAAAACAGTGCCAATAAAGGATGAAAAGAATACACTAAATGTGGGTTCACAGGAAAAATACCAAAATTATATATATTAAAAAAAAGTGAAAAGTAATAAGATAATTTTCCTCTACAATTTAGTGGCCACTTAACACCTACACCCTCTGCTTTCCAACTCTGAAAATGGGTTATTTTATATTTATTAACTGCTGTCACAGTGTGTTTTACTAAATGCCAAGCTGTAAATTGTGATTTTATAAATTAGTGTAGATCATTAAACCTCTATTTTGGCATCAACAGCTAGTTTTCGCAGCTTGGTTCAATACTTGAACCGCACTCCTGCTAAGGTGAGATACTGTAGTTAAAATCATAAAAACCATTTGATTCACCTTGAACAATGGGGCTCCAGATATTAAGGTTAGCTCATTTAGTTGGATTAAAGCGCTGATGACACAGTTTAATTGATCTATGATCTCTTCTAGGTATGCCACAAAAGTGTATATTTTATGAACGTAATTTCAATGGGGAAAATAGTAATTGGTAATGGTTTAGGGATGAATGTCTAACCCTTACATGGCAATGCAGTAATCTAAAAAAAGTGAAGAACTTTGAAGAAAAGGAAAAAAAAAAAGCATTTATTCAAGGAAATACCCAACACCTTTCATGCCAAAGTTTGTTTAAGGTCATCTTATACTGAGAAATGCCATCTGTCGTCATTTTGGTCCAACCTTAACAATACAATTATACAAAATCTCATACAATATTGTAAGACCTTGCATGATTTGGAAGGATCTTTTTATCGCTTGGAATATGTATAGAGGATGACTGTCCGCTTTTACGCACCATCTGTAAAAATGACCACGTTATAGTCATTTTTGTGTAGGCCAAGATCAGTTAACTTACCGGTAAGTAAGTAAAACTTTATTTATATAGCACTTCTCAAGATAAAAATCAAAAAGTGCTTTGACAAACAAAAATAAGCAAGTGCACAAAACAAATTCAAGCAAAACAGATTTTAAAAAAAGATGTTTTTAGCTGGCCTTTAAAGGATGCCACTGAGTCCAATGATCTGAGAGTTTGAGGAAGGGAGTTCCAGAGTGTTGGAGCCACAGAAGAAAAAGTTCTGTCTCCTTTAGTTTTCAGCATTTTCTGGGAGACAATCAGCAGGTCTTGATCACAGGACCTCAAAGCCCTGATCGGGGTGAAGGGATGTAAAAGTTCTGCAATATAAATGGGTGTCTGTCCATGCAGAGCTTGCCAAGTCAAAATCAAAACCTTAAAATCCACTCAATGAACTGGAGTTGCTTTAGAAGTGGAGTTATATGACAACATTTTGAAGATCCAGTCAGGAGTCTTGAAGCAGCATTCAGTACAGCCTTCAACCAGTCTAGGGAGGTTTTGGTTAAACAAGTGTACAGTGCATTACAAAAATCCAAGAGAGACTAAACAAAAGCATGAATTAACATTTCCAATTCTGGACGAGAAACAGCATGGCTAAGTTTGGCAATATTTCGCAGATGGTAGAAACAGGAACGGACCAGAGACTTGACATGATTTTCCAGAGTAAAACCTGAGTCAAAGGTTATCCCAAGGTTTCTAACTGAGGATTTAACAAAATGACCAAGAGGTCCAAAGACCTGCTTTATCATTGCAGTAGTTTATTTTCTGGAGCAAAGATGATTACTTCCGTTTTCTCTTTATTTAGCTGGAGAAAACTTTCAGCCACCCAGCTTTTAATTGAATCCAAACAGCTAAATAAAAGGTGTACTTTTGAAACTTCATTTGGAAGAAAAAAGATATACAACTGGATGTCATCAGCACAACAATGATAGGAAATATCCTTAAAAGATGAAAGAATCGGACAAAGAGGGAGCCTATAGAGCAGAAACAGCAATGGCCCCAGAACAGAGTCCTGTGGAACGCCAAAATGAACAGGGCAGGAATGGGATTTGTATCTAGATGTAGCCAAGAAAGTTGATATATCCAGCAGGTAAGAGGACAACCATTGCAACAGAACCTGAAATACCAGCCCATATCCTATCTAAAAAGGTTGGATGATCAAGAGTGTCAAAAGCTGACGTCAGGTCCAACATGAGCAGCACAGAACATTTACCTGCGTCACGTTGCATCAAAATATCATTTGAAACTCTAAGAAGATCTGTTTCATTTGAGTGGGATTTTAAAAAACCCAGACTGAAACCTACACATTTTGAGTTAAACCATTCAAAATGTCAGCCATCTTGAAGTGGGTCAACTCCAAAGGTTAATCAATTGTAGACGTAGATGTGCTGTGGCAGCCATCTTGGATTGACTCTAAAAGTTATTCAGTTTTAGATATCAAATGCTCTAAAGGTTTTATGAAGTGATTTGTGAGGTATTCTGTCAACAGTACAAACAACCAGTGCGCACACACAGGCATTGGGTGAAACAAAACACGTCCATAAACAAAGAAATACATATACATCTGAAACTGGTCTGGTTTTATTGTTTGTTTCTTGATTGTCATGCGACATCTAAGCATATTTTACAAACAAAATGAAACAATATCCCAAACATTATTGGTTTCTATAGTTACCAATAATTACTCTGTCATATGACTAGGTATTTTTTTCAAAGACAACTTATCGTCCTACAAAAACAAAGCCACACACCAAAGAAGAACTTTGAGAAAGACACTCCAATCCGAGTGTGCGCCACAAACATTTCAATATCACAAACATCGAGGAAATCCCCCAAGTGCCAAGCGTGGATATACATCTTGCTGTCTCATTGTATTGTGACAAGCACCAACAAATTTGTGTGTCCTTAGCCCATGATACAGCATTTTTGACAAGTGTCACACAACCCCCAGGAGAATGGCATGGAAATTTCTCTGAACAAGAGAAGCTTTGCTTTTGTCCCAGGAGATAAAGTCCAGTGCTACAAAAGAAAGAGTCCTCCCTCCATATCAGGGCAGCAATATGACACTGTAGAGCATTTTGAACTGTAAGCTGCTTTTTCAGTACACATAGAAGCATGGAGAAGATTCTCTCAACTGTAGCTCATAACCATGAATCAGACAGCCAAATATATGCTTGATGTGTCAGTGCTGCATGTTATAATTACTTCCTGTTTGTCCACAAAATTCTCAACATCTTTTATCTCTACCCTCAGCTAAAATAAGATGAAAACAGTTGTCGAAATAATGGAAGATTTCACAGAGTCTTCCTTCCGCCAAGAAAAAACATCCAAACCACTTGTGCAACTAACTACACACGGTTCAGTTTTAGAAAAGAGATACGCTGTCATTAAATGTCAGTCTTGTTTACCGTGAACTTCGGCTAAAGAAGGTGTGGTTGAGCATCACCCTGTGAACTTTAACACACCGAGACAGCAGGGACGCTGAGGTGATGTTGCACTACAAAAAATCTTTACTTGCTTGACTTTTTAGTTTGTTTTACCTGAAGAAAAGACAAATTATTATTAATATTATTATTATAACAACACCCAGATGTGCTCTTCTGGACAGAGATCTCTGAGGTTATTCCTGGGATCAGTTAGAGAATGTCTGTATCTTCCCAGTGTCTGTTCAGACTGCACAAAACAAACAATATAAGATAATGCTGATTCTTGACAGCATTCATTCAATTTATTGCAAAGATCATTAAAAACAAAGAGCCAGAGAGTAAAGTTTAAATCATTCTAACTTGAACACCTGTTTATTACAGAATATAATAATAATAATTGGAGGTACATTCACAGAAATGGCCCATTTTAAGGTCAAATGGATGCAGTATTGTTCACATCCAAGTTCAGGATGTACACTCTACATAATATGGTCCAATTTTGCACAGTAAAACAATTACGGATGCCTCCAAGCATTCAAGAAATTAAAAGCCACAGTATGACTAAGACATTATATAAAGTAAATAACAGGTCCTTAGAACTAAGAGTGAACACACCTTTATTTTCTAATGACTCAAGCGTCTGATGCTCTTGCTACTCTCGACTTGAAAACTCTGCAGTGAATCTCTGTCAGAAGTCACCCATTCTTTTTGTTTGTTGGACCTTTCCCATCACACGGTGCTTCAGAACAGAATTACAGTTGAACACCATCCTTTATGGCAGAGCAGGAGAGAAGAGGCAGCATTTTTATGAAAGGGAATGTGGCCCCTGGCTCCTCTGCAGCGGCCCAGGTCAGAGCAGAGCGCTACAGTGGTAATTACCGAGGGCCTGACTGCTGACAGGACCTTCCAACAGCCTGTGGTTAACTGCTTGGAGCAGAGGGGGAGGAAGCATCAAAAGCTCGACCCTGACACATGCTATGATGACGACTTGTACTTTGAGGGCACAGATGTTGGTCTCTGCATTCAAAAACTGCCATAAAAACAAACAAAACTTTTGTTTTTGTTTTTTTTTGTTATTTTACTTCAGTCGGTTCAAAACACCTTTTGGAAAATGACAGAATTATCAAAAAGACTAACCAGTATATGTTTTATTCATTCTGTAAAGAAATTTGTGAAAAGTTGCACCCCACGACTTTAGCCTTGTGTCCTTTATTTTAAAATTAAATATTTTAAAATAGACATATCTTCTGTTCCATTTAAGAGAAAGCTATTTCAGGAGTGAAACCTGTGCACCAAACAGCAGGAGTGGATTTCTATTGAAATAGTTCTCCGACTGTGTGGGAGGAATGGTGTGATTGTAGCAGCAATGTCTTGCCACAACTGGTAGAGAGCACCATTTTCCAACTGGATTATGCCAGTTTCTTCTCAGGGTGGTCATTTGAGAGCACTTGAGATCATTCATCACGGTCACATGGATGCACTAACCCAGTATTTTAGTCAACCAGGCTTTGCCTTCCAAGCGCCTGGTTGATTTAGCAGTGGTGACAGAGATAGCTGTATTTATACTGGACAGAGGTGTTTGCCTCACAGATATACAGTATAGCAAGAGGAACTGGATCAGGGATTGCATATTCTCACACTAGGAGGCAAAGGGAGAGGTATTTTGAGGGTGGAATAAGTTTTTTTTTTCTTCCATTTGTTGATATATGCAAGACTGTATGGTCTCTCCATACAACTCCACAACAATAAGGGAAGTATCCCACTGGGCTGTGGCTGTCATTAATTAGAAAACACATTTATGTGGGACTCTCTAAAATGTCTCAAAACAGTCACAGAACTTCTCACTGTCCTTGCTCGTGTCACAGAAGCTCAAAAGTGTGTTGCTTGAATTTTGAACATGTTCACAAAAGCTGCCAAGTGCCTTACCTCTGATGGCTTCTTGTGCTGATGGCGGACCCATGTACTGCTGGTGCCTATATTCTTGGACGACCTGGACCACAACGTCACTTGGCCTGCAGCAAAGTAGAAAAGGGGGGAAAAAATGGGGCAACCATTATCATCATTACAAATATATAAAGGAACAGGTCTTCTATCTACTTATTTTGTGGAATACCTTAGTCTGTGTTTGAAACGTGCAATAAAAGTTGTACTGAGTTGCAATTGTGATGTCACACCTGCAGCATCTGCCTAAATTTACACAGAAGAGACTTAAATGTCCCTCTGGGTAAGTTTTTTTCTCCCAGAATATATACTAATAAAAAAAAGCAGATTTACGAAGCAGTGGGGAATTTGTTATTAAGGAGCTAAAAGCTACGTAACAAGTTGTTAAATTGGTAGTAGACAATGATCGAAGAGTTCATAATTCACAATAGATGTGATTTAAATAGAAGTGAGAGGCCCTAAAAATGAAAGCAGCCACTCAAAAACGGCTCCACACGGCTGCCACTCTGAGTCAGCCCTTTAGTTAAAAGCGACTGCTGACGATCCATGAAGAGGTTAATTAGGTAATGACGACATAAATAACATCTTGTTAAGCGTTTAGTCCACTGTTGTCCATTACAAGCTCATTAATACACAGCTTCATCCTAATTAACTCGACTGTGAAGCCAATATCCCACCCATCGTTCAATCAACAACTCTGGGAGGGTTTTTAATGTGAATTGAAAGCTTATTCTCAAAGCATAATGAATAAAGCTGAAAGTAAAAATGTTGCAATGGACAATGAAATGGCCATATTGGAAGAGCGCAAAACTGCCAAACACATTAAACCTGCTTTCATGTGAGCCTGAACGCACGTGTTGCCTCCCACTCAACATATTTCCCTTTGCAACACAACTGTGCTGCCACCACACTCCTCATTACTCCTCAACACTAAAGAAGTCCTGCCTAGATAGTCTTTAAATAATGACAGTTTCCTTCTCTTAAACGCAGACCACTCAAACCACTTTCTTTTCAAACGGAGCCTTAAAACACAGCTGTGTATTTGCCAGTTATTTATGCATAGTCCCACATATCCTTTCACCACAGCAAGAGTTAAAGTCAAGCAATACTTAAAGGGATCCACATCGTGTACTGCCTTGTATGGTTTTAGCTCTCAAAGACCACCACAGCCCCATGTAGTAACACTTGAGAGTATGTGTTGAGGATGACTCTGAGCTACAACCACACAAACTTTAATGCATTGTCTGGAATTTTGAAGATTAACCATTTTTGTGTTGATAAAGGTGGATTAGCTGTGGTGGCTATCGTTGACTCCAGACAGAGTGTTGACTGTAGCTTTAACCATTACAGGTAATGGCATCATTTTAAGGAAAGCTATTGCACAGCGTTAGCACTCAGTGTATGTGTTGAGGATGACTCTGATCTACTACCACACCAACTTTTAGCTCAATATGTGCTAAATTGACGTGGCTACAGTTGGTTTCTTTTGTTTGGCACGGTCATTTAGTTGCTCTGATTGGTAGTCAAAATGTTACAACACAATAAAAGTAAACAAACATTGTTTCGTAAAGGGCCTGTGGTGCACATCTCCATTTTTTAAACTACGTGTGAGGGGTAAGTCACACGTAGGAAGAGCAGCAGCAGAAAATCTGTGAGCAGATTTGTAACTAAAGGCCCCCCAAACAGCTGAACAAAAAGCCAAGGAGCCTGAATCACTGCAGATATTTCACGAGCATCAAAAATATTTGAAAGAAGATGAAACGTCTTTGTTTGTTTCGGTATGAAAAGTAAACTTCCTGAGCCCGACTCCTGTTCTTGTGCCATTCCTGCTTTATATAGATATTTTTCAATAGGGACATTAAGTGTTTCAACTAAAAAATGCAGTGACTGGTCTCTCCGTGACAATTCGCACATGCACCAAGTGGCACACCAGCATAATCTTGGTTTTATTTGTTGACATCTGAATCATTTAAAGAGCTTCTGAGACTTAGTCACAAAAACCACCACAGTCAATAAACTCTGTATGAAACCTCTAAAAAAGTTAAGTCTGGGCCTCTGGACATTCAAAATGTTTATTGAATGTCCAGAGGACCACACTTAGCTTTTTATTTTTAGATTTTTCTACCTGGATTGTTGAGCATGCATCAGGGTCTGTGCGAAACCATGTAGCATAAAGTGGTTAAAGTTATATAACAAACTTCTCAGTTGTTGGTTATTATGTCAACACAAAAAAAAAAAAAAGATAAGCATCTGATAAAAATTGGTCAAAGTTAGCTACATTATGTTGCTTTTCTCATTTAAAATGATTTAACAGCAACACAGATCAGGAAACCCAGCTTCCTCAAAGCCATGTTTGTTCTCACACAAAAACACGGTTTACTGAGAAAGGCAGATGAAGCTACCTGATGACTGGTTTGGTTCTGTCATCAGTTCATCTCATGTTTGGGTGCAGCCACAGGATCACAGAACCACCAGAGAGCAATAAACACATTTCCACTGGCGTTCAGACAATTTGCTGCTTTATTCACACTTGAGAAATTTTGAGACTTCTCACGAGTCAGCTGGACAGGATATTTCAAATGCTTCAGACATTTGCTGCTGAGAATGCCTTAAATAGTTGTGTGTGCCGCTTTCGTCACTATAACATCCTGAGTATGAGGCTCTGAGAAGAGTTCATGAGTCTGTTTGGTGCGCGTGGTCAAGGTTTGAGTGAAGTGTTGTGTTTAATATTCCTCCTTTGCTCTGGAACATTTAATATAAAAACCCTCCAGAACTTGTCTGCCCTAATTAACTTGATTTGTTCTCATGCTGAACGAGTGCAACACTGGTCTTCTTAAAGGTTAATCGCTCCAATTTGGCACACTTTATTATCCTTCACCTTCGAAAGTCGTACTAAGTTTTGTGCGTCTGTTAGCAAAGTTGCTCATGAACCAGTACAGAGATTTTATTGAAATTTTCATAAAATAATCTTAGGATGTATATCTACAACTGATTAACTTTTGGGTTCAACTTGATTTAGGATGGCTGCCACAGAAAACTAAACTTAGAAAAATAAAATGGTTATAGCAGTCAATTTATTTCAACAAAAGAGACGTGACCCTCAACACAATCTGAGAGCTGCAAAATTGCGGAATACCTTTGTTCAACATTTTAACATTGACTACTTGGAGTCAACTCTGTTAGTAAAATACCTCACGATCCACTGGTTGGTTTTTAATTAAACTTTCTGAACATATCCCTAGAACTGATTCGCTGTTGAAGCTGGCCTCCACCAACTCACCTCAGAAAACATACACCAAAGTGCAACTTGTTACACATGGTCTTTGCTTAAAACCAACATTAAATGGAGTCAACTCTGACTGTTAGCAAAATATCTTGTGAACCACTGAATGGACTTTAATGAAACTCTTAAAAGTAATCACTGGATGTGCATTTACAACAGATTTGGTTTTGGAATCAATCAAGCTTGAGATGGAAGGTCTAACTAATCAACACTAATAAACATCTAAAATGACAGTAACTTGGTCAGTTTTACAGATATTAATCTAAAACCTGGTGTTAGTAGATTCTCTGATATCAAAATCAGAAAGCTAAAAAAACTGCATAAGGTAGTGCATAACAGTTTCTTCAAAACTGTATCTAGTGGTAAGAAGTCTGTCAATTTTAAACATATGATTTTAGACTAAAATTCTGGCAAAAAAGTCAGCGGAGGCTATGCATTGCTTCAAATGACTGCTAGGATTTTTTTTAAATCACCGTTTGCAAGATTTTGGATGTTAGGTAGCTGCAGGCTCCACCACCAAATGAAAAAAACAGTAAAGAAACTCAGCCAAACGTATGTGAAAGTTGTCCAAAAGCCTACATCTCTCTGACTCAAGGGCCCTCCGTGCATTCTCCATCCAAAGCAGCAAAATCGTCTCTCTCTCATGGACATAGTTTCGTGACTAAAATTGCATCATTGTTCTCCAAGTAGCTTCACCTGCCCCTTCTCGACACAAGGCCTGGACCAAACTTTATCTCACAAGCGTATGCGTCAAGTTTAGTGTGATTTTCCTTAGTTTGTAGCCAGGTCTCTCTTGTAAATGAGTCCTCGAGGCTCAATGAGATTAACCTGCCTAAATAAAGGTTGAATGAATGATTGATCAGAAGTTTATGGGAATGTTTGTCAACGCAGAAATGCGTTTGGACATTCGTCTGTGCGACTCTTCAAGCACAATAAATTAGTCAAATGTCCAATTACTCCTGGATGGAGGTCAGGCAGACAGTTTATGGAGGAGTCTGTCTGCAGAAAAGTGTGACGCTCTCTTCGTGATGGATTTGTGGCCAAACAGCAGATGAGGAGTGGAGATTCTAGAAACCCGTGCAGAGGGGTTTCCCCAAGCGCTATGTGGACTTGTGGACTATGAAAGGTGTGAGCGAACACGAACGTCCCACAGCCACATGACAGTGGCTCAACTGTTGGGCTTCGGATGGAGTACGCTGGGCCCATTACAGTCACTATTTCTTATCAAAGACTAGTACATGCAACATGTGTGATCTACCACAAGTGTTGGAGAGCCATGTCAGTTGCTTGTCTGTGAGATTAAAAAATATTTCATGAGGCTACGCACTAATCTGCTACACAACTTTATACTCTCGGCTCTGCATCTGTGCAGGTCACATCTACACGCCTCACATATGGCAGCAGCACAGCTCCGTCACCGTGACCAGATAACCAAACGGGCTGCAGCGCAGTTGAAGGTTACTATCATGGCCGTGTTCTAATTAAAAGCTGCGCTCGAGGCTCTAGCAGCTTAAATTATCATGGGCATCCTTCAATTAGAAACCTGATAACTTTCAGTGAAACAGATGCAGCTGTAGTCCACGCAGCAGCAGTCAGTAGAAGATTGCAGATTAAAAAGCAGACAGCTGGATTTCAGACCTGAAACAACTAGATTACCCAGACTTGTTCTCTCATTAAATTTAAATCTCACTTTTTCACACAAAAAAAAAAAACCTGGCATTTCCTTTTCTTACAGCATCAAGATTTATTCTAAAATCCCTTAAAAGTCTAAAAGGCAACATAATTTATCATTATTAGTTATTTGAGATGAATGTGCACAAAAAGAATACAGGTTGACCTCGGTTTACGACCCTCTCGGTTTAAGTTTTTTCGCACTTACGACCGCCTCCCCAGTGACGTCA
>JARVLU010000324.1:9059205-9078312 GCA_031762415.1 Simpsonichthys santanae
CATAGTTCAATGATACAAGATATATATGTTGTGCCATTTTATGCAAAGTTCAAACATCATGTCAGTGGACCTTTAAAGAACAATGGTTTTAAATGAACTGCAGACATCTCAAAGCACATCTATGGGGAAAGTATTAGTAAACAAAATTAATCTAAAATGTCTAAAAGATACAAAAAATACTACATTTAGAGCACCCATCCCCTTAAGGAGCTGAACATTTTCATGTACAGTAATGTCTAAATAGCAAAAAGTAAGCAGAAGTACTTAGAATATATTTTTACACACACACACACAAACACACACACACACAAACACACACACACACAAACAGCATGAATGCTGACTCAGAATTCACACAATAAGGACTAGATGGAGAAACTGTTCCAAGCTAGCGAGTGAAACAAAACTTAAATGTGTTTCTGTGTAAAAGACAAAATAGAATACAGAAATAACCTTCAGTGCAGATATAAATCTGCAGATCACATCAATATTTCATAGGTATAGACAGCCACCAGCAGCTTTCATTTGAAATATATCATCTGCTGTATGCTGCATTCACTGTGTGCATAACTTTGAGTCAGCCAAAACACATTTACAGTGAGAAGGTTGCCTAATGCATGCTGGGAAAGCCAACCGCCTGGGGAGCTAATTAATTGGCTGACTATGAGTCCGCCGAGAGCACCATGTCTGACTGAATGCTTCAAGGCGACCATTCCCTTACATGTGCAACAGATCACGCATGAGGAAACACGTATATGTGGATACGGGACAGCAGGTGGGAAAGAAAATCATGACTCAGCTATTATTCTGTAAGTAGGGTGAACTCTAAAAGTAACTAATGTTGGAGGAGTGAGTCGGGTGAGAGCAGCTGTTTCTGCTCAAAGAGCCTGTATTTGATACATGACTGTTTCAGGGTGTCTTCTCACCGCCAGCAGGTTTATAGCAACTCATTTGCACTTGGTAGCATTTCTTCCTTTTTAGTTTTGCTAATATGAGCAGGTGGAATCTGAGGAAAACAGTACTGTATGTGGAAAACTCTCCCAGCAAAGCAGCAGTGAAGGCAACACATGGCATTTTCTGCATTAGAAAATAGTATTGGAATAAAACAAAAAAAAAAAAAAAGAAAAATCTCATAAAATCTCCCATCAGTGTAGCGTCAAATTTAGTTATTGAGAACAAAAAAAGAGATCAGTTGACTTATTCATGAGTCTTTTGGGGTTTGGCTTAGTTAGTGCTAAATGAATAATGACAGTGTTTGATGTCATGTATTGTTCTCTGTAGGAGGTTATATTAACCTAGTTTTTAAGAGTTGGTAAAAAATCTGATTACATCTTGATTTGCGCAACCCACACACACACAAAAAAAAAGAAAAAGATGTACCTTTTTTTTTTTTTTTTTTTTTACTATGACTGTGGCATTTATTTAAAATTTCTCAAGTGAAAGCTTGGAATTTTTGGAAGTAGGGTTATGGAAAGAGCTACAAAGAGTTAAAATCTTATCTGTTGTAGATAGCTTTTTAAATAGCTGCTTCAGAGTCTTCACATTGGGTGATCTCACTCACTTCCAGCTCGGTTTTTAGGACTTACTCAGCTGCGGTTGAAAGCCAGCCAAGTCCAGCTGAAGACTTGACGTCAGCAGGCTGCAGGCCATTAATTGAGCAAAAAGCCTTGTCAATCATGACAGTGCCCCTTTTGAAAAAAATCCACTACAGTATTTTTAAAACCTTGTAACAGCAACATTCATTTTTATTTACTTTTTAAGGGAGCTGGACCACATGGACTTAATTTATAGGCTCCCACTATAGTTTTGGAAACCATAGCAAAGGATGGTGTTGCTTTGTGATACTATTGCACTTATTTGTTGTGTTTGCCTTGGATAGTAAATAATGTTGTAAAGTAGGGATGCACGATATTAGATTTTTGGCCAATATCCGATATGCCGATATGTTAAAATATATTCCGCCGATATCCGATGACGATATTTTAAATATGTTCCTTTGTCAGAACATAGCCCTCTTATTTAGGCGTATTTGCTACAAAAATTGTGCAACAGCTTTAAGAGCTGGTGACATATAACAGACAGTAACAACCGTATGATATGCATAGCACTTTAACTTATATTAAATGAAAAGTGTTAAATGTTATTTATTAGCATTAGTCACCTGCGATGTTGTCTCACTTGTGGAGGTTGTTCCAGGTTCCTAGCTGCAGTGTGGGATCCTCTGCACTCCTGTGCATGAAGGACAGCCTTTTTAAGTTTAATGTTTTTGTCTATCCATTGTGCCGTAAGACTAATCATGCTAACGGGGCTAACACGACGTCCAAATGGTGATAAAACTCACCCAACAAGTCGTGCTATCAGCTTCTCAATGACGTCAGAAATGACAGCTTGTAACTTGGTTAATGCGTCAGAAAAATATCTCCGACTGCGGAAGATGTGGCGAGGCTCAACGTAGTTCATAAATCTAAAGAATCCAACATCCTCACCAACAAAAAATAAAACTTCCACACCGTCGACATTTTGAATTTTCTTCTCCGCCGTGAGATCGGGTAGGCACAAGTAACATCATCGCGTTGCGTAGCCACTGCAATGTCATCACGTTGTGCTGCCACTACAGGCAAAAACAGCACCTTTTATATTGGTGAGTTGCTTTATTGGAATGGCCAATGTCCGATATTGAAATCTAACGTTAATATCGGCTGATACCGATACCATGTTGCTAATACTGTGCAACCCTACTGCAAAGGTTTTGAGTGGCTGCATTATGACAATTCCACCCATATTGAAGTGGAACTCAAGTTATATAAAAAGCCACCTAGACTGTGTGGACCTGAGTAAGGCGAGCTGTGATGAAACTGGACCGTGAGGAAAAATAGCTTTAGTGAACATGACTGATGACTGGAACCCAGTACAGTCAAGACTGACATCAGTCCAGATCTGATGGTAATCTGCAGTGTTTCCCCTACCATTATATAAGTGGGATGCCCCGCCCCATTAACAGAACTGCATGCCCCGCCTACTGAACTGAAATGCACACAACCACCCACCCACCCTCGCTGGCACTGGTGTAATGCTAAGTTAGCGAGGTGCAATACAGGCGCGCTAGCTAAAAAGCTAAAGGCTCTTCCCTCACAGTGAACCCCCACCCAACTTGTGCTCGAAAACCACCGGTATATAAAGCACAATGAGCAGTGTGTCTATAAGAAAAATGGGAAGGAGGCCCCTTGACGTGATGTGGGCTGTCTTTCCTTCCTTGTTCTTGAATCTCAAAATGGCGGGTGCTCGGTATGGTTTGAACTCTTTAGCATAGCATTTTTCTCACAGAGCTTTTAATTAAAAAAATCAGTAAACAAGTTATCAGCTTCTTTTTGAGAAAAACAACTTTTTACATGAAGGCACGGATTTCAACCATAAATTTTGGAGCTTCAACAAGATGGATGTTTTTTTTTCCCCCCCAAGGTCTGCCTGTTAGCTTAGCTTCTCAGCTTAGCTGCTTTTAACGATCCAAAAAACACGATTTGGACAGTTAAAACAGATTTTAAAGAGAAAAGAAAGGGAAGGGTCAGTGAAGAGCACTAAAACGTTTCATTAAACTGTGAATAACTGCAAACAAGAAATAGCATCAGCTAGCTTTAGCGCTTCAAATGGGACACTCCTGCCCAAATTTTACAATATTTCTGCTGAATAAATTGAAACCATTTTAAGATAGCAGAAATTCACTTTAGAACTTGCTTTGTTCAGACAATCAGCTCATTAGTTAAGCTATTTCTCCAAAGTGAGGTCAATCAGTGTTATTTGTATCTTTTTTCACAGAATCCCACATCAAAATATCTGAACAATGGTTTTACAGAGTTGGCAGACTAGTTTGGCCTTCTCTAAATGTACTGACAGGGTATTTGCTGGACTTGTCTCTCTGTCCTCAAGCTTCCAGATTTGTCTGACTGGCTGCGTCCCATTTGTTGCCTTGTCCACCCGTCTGTCTGACTGTAAGCTTGCCATCTGTCTTTCTCTGTCTCTGACTCTTTGCCTTGTTGTCCTGTCTACCCATTTGCCTGCCATCTGTTTGTCTGTCTGCAAGTATGTCGTTCCTCTGCTTGGCTGTTTTTTTCCGGCCTCTCCCACAGATAGTCCAGAGGATGACAGTGCATTTAAACACTGGTGGTAGTCGGCTTCTTTTTTGGCACTTAACACCACTTACAGCTAGTGCAAATACAGTTCCCATGACAGTGATCTATTATTAAGAGAGTGTGGTTGCAGAAAGCCAGCAAAACACTTAAAAATACATAAAAATGCATATACAGTCTTCCCTTGAGATAGTTGGCAGAATAGAAGACAAAAAAAACTAAGCCATCAACATTAAAGAGATTTTAGTCAAAGATATGAAATCCACATTTGATCTTTATTTATAAAGTCAAAGCTCCATATAAGGAAGCTGCTTTGTGGCTGAAAGGGGCTTGGACACAAAAACTGTCAAAGAACAGAAATTTTAGTGCTCTTTAGAAGTGATATCAGCACACAGACCATCCATGGTGCTCTTGGAAATGCGACAGGTCGGTCAGTTTGATAAAGAATCCTTGAATATAAATTGCTTCATAACAAACCACCTCGCTGATGCAGTGCTGTGTATAAAAATGAGGGTTTGCATGTCTAGGGAGGAGATTTGTGAGTCAGTGAATTTTAAATGTGTACTCATTTGTTTTTGTGTGTGTATTTTCTGGGTGTGTGCAGCCTTACCAGGCAGAGAGGTACAGATAGTGCTTAAAAAAGGATGGAAACATTTTTTTTAAATAAATCAAATTTTAAGAAATGGAGCACTTTTCCCATTTTTACTCTTATACCTTATTTTCATTCACTTTTTCCACTTACAACTTAAACTTACAACAAGATATCTGCAGGTTTCAGCAAGTGACATTTAAGACTTTTTAAGATTTTTAAATGACACCTTGAATGTAATTTAAGACCGAAAAAACACTAATTCAGTAATTTGGTTGGAATCGTCAAACAAACAAAAAAGATATCTACTAAATACATTCATAGCACGAGGCTCAGTTGTGTCTTAGTTTCCAGTTTTGCCTTCATAAACAAAGATAATCAATACCAAGCTTGAATGTTTTTTTTTGTACAGAATACACCTGGCCTCATCTGAGTTGGTAACAGATGTGAGCCAGTTGTCCATACTGTAAATGTAACTTCGCCCATGATTTAGTCACAGAATAGCTAGCTAGCAAGCATATGTATCAGCAGCTAGTAGAAAGTGAATCGCCTTGAGTCACAGTTGGTTTGAACCATTGACTGTATAAAATAAAATTAAAGTTCATTACGTAAAGTAAGTGAAAGTTTATTACGTAAAAAACAAGTTTGTGGCACTCACTGTAAAACTTTTGCCAGCCAGAAAAGTCCAGCGATAAAAAAATAATACATAAGTTTAAATAGTCCTGCCTCAACAAATTTTAAGACCTCTCAGTAATGTATTTAAGACCAACTTAAAAAAAATTAAGGAATTTAAGACAGGGCAGCATAGTGGTGCAGTTACGTCAAACAGGTCTCTCTTGTAAATGAGTCCTCGTGACCCAATAAGACTAACCTGTATAAATAAATGAATGGTAGAGCCGTTGTCTCTCAGCGAGAAGGTCGCCCCGGTTCCAATGCCAGCCGGGGGCCTTTCTGGGTGGAGTTTGCATGTTCTCTCTGGGCATACGTGGGTTTTCCCTGGGTACTCAGATTTCCTCCCACAGAAAAAAAACACGCATGCTAGGCTGATTGGTAACTCTAAATTGTCCCTAGGTGTGAGTGAGAGAGTGCATGGTGGTCTCGTTTGTCTCTGTGTCCCTGTGATGGACTGGAGACCTGCCCAGGGTGTACCCACCTCTTGCACAACGATGGCTGATTTGGGCGCCAGTGTCCCCCGCAACCCGAAAAGGAAGAAGCTGGTAAAGACAATTGATGGATGGATGGAATTTAAGCTATTTTAAGGCCTTAATTGTAGATACATGAATTTAAGACTCCCTAAGACTTTTTAAGGATGCTGTATGAATTGTGAATTTTGATTTAAAAATCCTAGACAGTCAAAGCAAGGTCTTCTGATTTTGAAGTTTAAATATTTACCATAAACTGAAATAAAAAACTGAGTTATGCTCGCATTATATGTCAAGCACAGTGGTGATGATGATTCAGATGATTTGGGCTTGTTTACTCCCATAAGCCTGACCACCTGGGAGTCATTTAGTCCAGTGATTCCCAAAAGTTTTGACTTCCAAACCACAAAGTGACAAAGGTCTGTGACCCCAATTACAGCTGGTTTAAATATACAAACATTGGTTAAAAACACCAAAATCTTCATAATTTAATTTAGCTTAAGCTTAATAATGATTAAAAAAGAAAACTTTAATTCACTTCTTTAGACTCGGTTTAATTTGTGTCATTGTGATAAAAATAGGTCATAAGAAATGGGTTTTTTAAGCTACAAGTTCTGGAGATCGATAAGGAACCTCTCTTTGTAGTTTCATGATCCACCACAGGATCCCAAAACCAGCTTTATGAGCTGCCGATTTAGTCAACAAAAAAAACTCATTTATGTCACAAAGTACAGCAGAGACAAATGTGAGTCCTAAACTTTGAGCTTGGTCCAAACTGAGTCAGGCTACAGGAAAATCTATAACATCAAATCTGAAAAAGAACGGTGTGCAGATTTTGTAAAGGTCCAATCAAAGATTAGGCCAACATTGGACTGAAATGCCATGTTGGACCAAAGCAGACCACAACATTAAAAAAAAAAAAAAAAAACTACTGGTAGATGAAAACTCAAACTGAAGCATCATTATAAAGAGGAGTAAGCCAACATTTCTCCACAACGGTGCAAGTCATCCAGAGAGGCTTGGTTCAAGTTTCTGCTGATAGAAGTGGCTTTACAAACTACTGAGTCATGGAGCAGACTTAATTTAATTAATGCAGTTTTGTCAAATAAATAGACTTTGTACATTATGCAAGGTGATGTTCATTAAAGGTTGTATTTATCTCACTAGACTTAAATTAATCCATCGATCCAAATCAAACGTCAGTATTTAGGAACAAACATTCATTAGCATTAATTTTTATACTCCTTGTCCCACTCCTTAAATTTATTTTCTCTCTGACAATTGTTTGCCCTTGTCTCATAAATTTCAATTGTTAACAATTAAAACAGCACGGCAAGCAAGATGAGAACCATAAAATAGAAATCAATGAATATATTCTGCACCACTTATTGCTGATTACAAAATATACAGCAATAAGCTTAAAAACACTAAGGGAATCATGCAACGCATGTGCAATACAAGTTTACACTTTTAACAACCCATTCTTTTTTTCCTCTCTCTCACACACACCCCCCTATTTCTGGAAATAAACACTAGAGGAAAGATGTGGGAAAAGACTATTAGTTTAACAGGTAAAGAGGGGAAAAGTATCAAACGCAAGAATTGTAAACACTAAAAAGTAAGGTTTAAAGACCAGGTAAAGAAATAAAAGGTCACAAATACAAAAAAAAGGTGAATAAAAATGAGGAAGAGAGACAGAGAGAAAGAAATAAAGATTAAATGAAATAGAACTACAGTATGGTGAATGAGCTGAAAGAATCAAAATGTCAGGGTGTGAGTGTAAAAATGTGTGATGTCGGGTATGAACTATTTACCTCAACATCAAACACCTACTCACGTACGCACACACACACACACACACACACACAGTGTAACAAAAAGGAAGACATCACACATCAAACATCCTCATCATGGCCCATCTAACAGGTGTGCGAGAACGATGACAGCAACCTTCTCACGTCTGAACATGAAAGCTACTCGTTTCTGTTGGTGAACGAATGAAACAAGCTAGGAGGAACCTGACAATTGGAGGAAAAACTGCAAATTATTTAAATCTTTACTTTATTGTGCGTGGTATAGATGAAGAACTGTGGTTTGGCATTAAAACAAATCCTGTTTGTGTCATTAAAATGCACCAAAAAGGCACCCAATCCGAGAATAATCAAACACTAAAAGCCCAACGGTTGGGGGTAATTTTGGCCAAAAATACGTAGCATCGCAGGAGGTGAAACAGAATTAATGAAAGAATATTTTCATTAACAAATAAACTAGTAAACATTTAAATGGTTGGTGATCAAACTAAAATCATGCTGTTGCTGCTAGTCCAAACTGCAAATTTAGCCAAATCGCTTTATGGATGGTAAATTCAGTCTGTAATTCAAACCAATAGCTTGGGTTTGACTTTATTATTTCACGTTAACTGTTCCAGCGCCTTCAAAGGGTCCAAGAAAAATAATCTAGTGATTTTTTTATCTTCTGAAAATCTAACAAAAACGTAAAAAAAAAAAAAAAAACAACTTGTGATCTGAAAGCCATCATAAGATCACAGTTTTTAATCTGTTCAGTGTTCAGTTTGTCCGTCCATCCTTTTCCACTCACCCCATTCATGTTCAGGATGCAAGGGTAACAGGTCCAGGAGGGAAACCCAGACATCCCTCTCCCCAACACTCTTCAGTTCTTCCTGGAGGCCCTCCCAGGTCAAAAAGGATATTTAAAGAGTTCTGGGTCTGCCCTGGGACCTCCTCCTGCTGTGTGGAAAACCTCCAAACAGAGGCGTACAGAAGGCAAACTAATTGGCCGATGCACTAACGACTTCAACCAACTTCTTTCAATATGTGAGCATGCATCAGGGTATCCTTTCAATATGGCTTTACTCTGGACACCTCCCAGATGACGGACGTCCTCATCTTATCTCTAAGGCTGATCCCAGCCACCCAACAGAGGAAGCTCATTTCAGACAGTTGTAGTTAGGATCTTGTTCTTCTGGTCGTATCATGACCGTAGGTGAAGTTTGGATCGTAGACAGACCCATCCATCCATTCGTCCATCCATCTATTATCTTTGCCCACTTTTTCTTTTCAGGTCATGGGGCTCACTGGTGCCCATGTCCAGCCATCACTGTGCGAGAGGCAGGATATACCCTGGACAGGTCGCAAGTCCATCACAGGGTCATATAGAGACAAACAACATTGTAGACAGACCAGTAAATTAAAAGCTTTGCCTTATTCACCACAACAGATCAAAGCAACATCCTCACTACATAAACAGAAGGTTGCCAATGTTCGGTCATCTTCATCTCGATTCCACTATTACTCGTGAACCGGATTTTCCAATACTTGAACTCCTCAGTTTGAGGCAGAGACTCATCCTTGACCCAGAGGAAGCACTGAACCTTTATCCAGTCAAAAGCAGTGGCCTCATACTTGAAGACATTGACTTTTTTTCTCCTAGCCACACTCAGCTGTGAACAGCCTCAGCGCACACTGAAGACCATGGCTCAAAGACACCAACAGAACCACATCATCTGCAAAACGCAAATACAAGACCCTGGAGTTTCCAACCTGACACCCTCCTTACCACAACTGTGCTTTGAGATCCTGCCCCACAAACAGGATCAGAGACAAGATATAGTTCTGGTAGAGTCCAGCCCGCACCAGAAACGAGCTTGATGATGTGCTAAGAGCACGGACACACCTTTTGATTTGGTACTTCAGCGACCAGATAGCTCTTAAATCAACCTTGTCACACTATACTCTTACAGCATCCCCTCACAAAATGCCTCATGGAACCCAGTTGTAAACACATGTAAACTGAAGAGTATCCCATGACCCCCGTTCAGTATTCTGGTACAAATTCTGACTGCTGAGAATTTAAAATAGAGCCATGAGTGCATCACAGACTGTCAGCTTTTCAGCACATAAGGCGTTTCAGAGGAGTTTTTCTTCTGTCCATCTTACGCACGTGTGACAGAACAGATGCGCTTCTACTTGAATCAATAAAGCTGCCTCTGCAGGCAGTGTAAAGGCCCACACTTCACTCCCACAGTGAGAGAAACTCTATGAAATGGGACCAACTAAAAAGTGATGGAACCATATCCTTTTTCTGTTAGGAAGTTTTTGTTTGTTTGTTTGTTTGTTTGTTTGTTTCATAAAACACAATAATAATAAACAAACAAATTTGTCACATTATGTATTGTCACCATTGCATGTTCCCATACAATGGCAAAATTGGCTCTCTGCTTTTGGCCAATCTGCCACTGGGTGGGGCGGTGGGCAGCTGTGGGGGGGGGGGAGGGGGCAGCTGGGGATGGGATGCCCTGCTCAGAGACACCACGAGATGAGCAGTGGCCAGAGATTAAACCCAGGACCTTTGGGTCCTGAGTTGGGTGCCCTGCCCCAACACTATCTCGGCTCCCAAAGGTGTTTATGAGAGAACCAAGAGGTTTCAAGGCATCTGCAATGCCTCATGTTTTTTGTGCATGTATTGTACAGTACTTGTCTTTATTAGTTATCAAAATATCATAAAAAGTAGTCCGGTTTTTATTAAATTCTCCAAAATTAGTTATTAGACAAGCACCTACAACTGATTGGCTTTTGGAGTCTACCTGGTTCAAGAAGGCCACTGCAGGTAATGAACCTTAACAAACAGAAATAGCTACAACTCAGTCAACTTTACAGAGACCAATGTAAAATTTGGTGTAGTAGTTGCTGAAACTCATCCCCAACTCTGAGCTTGAAGAGATCACACAAGATATTTGTTATTTTCATTATAATAGGGGAGTGGTGGCGCAGAGGTTAGAGATGGTGGGCCTGTGATATGAAGATTGCAGGTTTAAGCACCGCCCCAGTACCGACAACATAAAAAAATGTGAGTGAAAAAAGGTGAAACACCCACACCTGCCTCCACCCTCATTCACCCCACCCTAGGCCCCTGAGCAAGGCCCTTAACCCCCACCATCTGCTCCCTAAAGTTCTTGTGGCTCAATGAGACTACCTGTATAAATAAAGAGTAAATGGAAAAAAATACTTTTTTTTTCTAAAACCACTTCCTGTACCATGACAAAGTTTAGTTATTTAACTTATCAAGTCCTAATCACTTGTATCTTGGAGAAAGAAAATGCACACCAAACAAAAGCTTGCATCTCAGGAGGTTAAACGTATTTTTCTTACTTGTGTCAAATACAATAATTTATTCAGTGGGAAGGGCAAATGTTTGCATACATAACTAGTTTGACTCTTGGGACCAATATAAAAAGTAAAATAAAATAAAAACGCCCACACCTGCCTCCATCCTCTTTTACCCCAAGGCCCTTAACCCCCATCATCTGCTCCCAAACAGGTTTCTTGAAAATGAGTCCTTGTGGCTCAATGAACATAAATGAAGGTTAAACCATGTGAGTCACAAGGACTCATTTGCAAGAGAGACATGTTAGGGAGCAGGTGGTGGGGGTTAAGGGCACAGAGCAGGGCCCATGATGATGTGCTTCACCTTTCCCACCCACATTTTGATGTCGGTCCAGGAAGTCGAACCGGCGACCTTCCAATAACAGGCTCACCTTCTATAACCTCTGTGCCACACCAGTTTTAAAATATTTTTTTAATACATTTTTGAATAGCTGCAGGGATTCAATAGACCTGCCTGGAAAAACTGACTTTGAGCTCCCTCCAGAGGTTATTAGCTCCGAGTGATGGCGCTCATTTACCCAACCGGGTTGTTTTTCAAGTAAAGTGAAACCAGTGGAGACCTTCTTCTTTGCTTCACATCCAGACAAATGAGGCGAAAACACTTTACTAATTGATATTACAAAAAAAAAAAAAAATCATTCGCTGGAGGAAATTCTGTTTATTAGAAATATTTTGAACTATTTCCATCTACATCTCATATTTAAAGTGCCACAAAGAATCAGTAAACACAATTGGACTCGGAGGTGGTGCAGCTGCGCTCAAGATCATGACGTTTAGCCGTTAAGTGCAAGTTACTATTGTTCAAATACTAATGATCTGTCTGTCGTTGGTCAACATGACAGTTTTCCTGTTCCATTTGTTCTTGTAAACATGTTTCTATTCAGAATCTGAGAAGAACACGGTGACGCCAAAATCCTCCTTGTACAAGTTCCAAGTTTTGGGTTTGTGTGGGTTGTCTAGCTCTTCTCTGGGCAAAAACAGCCTGAGGACAACACAAACAGAAAAAATAAAATAAGTAAGAAAGTGAACACTTCTTTTAGAGCAACAGAAGTTTTTGAATTATTAAAGCAAAAGAAAACGCACTGATTATCCACTATGAATGACGTATTGAACCAGAAGTAGAAAGGAACATCTTCATATCCTTTTGGAAGACCCTGGTGATTAATAAACACAACAACACTAAGAAATTGGCGCAAACAAGCTTTTCCAACATATTCTAGGTGAAAATATAAAAAAAAGGAACTTACAGCGCTTGATTCAAACATAACTTTCACATCTCCTTGAACTACAGGACCGTTGTGCAGGCTGATGACGGCTGCATTGTTGCCAGCATCAGGAAACACCTTGAAACCAACCAGAACAGGTTCAACTCTTGAACATGGTAGTTTTGATGCATCACACACGGCGTGTAAGACTCACAGAGCAGTTCTGCTGTTTGGCGCACACGCACTGAAACACCAGCTCTTTCTTCACAATTATTTTCACCTTCAGATCGCTGCCGTCGCCTTTACCCACACCTGGGTGAAAATGGCAACAAACAAATGCACGGACTGGAGCTTTCTGCTGGTGTAGCTGCGATTAGAAGGGATTTAGGTTTGCTGCTTTACCTGCTATAGAGTGGATGCGGATGCTTTTGATCCGGAGGCTTTTAGGCGGAGGCAGATGTCGGTTATACTGAGTTTTCATGGTCTCGTAGTATCCCACGTACCGGCTCTTTTGTTCACAGACAAAAAAAATAAAAACTGTAAATAAAACATTGTACAAGGTTTACTTCCATTCACATCACGTGTGGTGCATGAGGTGGAATAAATTGTGTACTCAAGGTCCCAGTAAAACCCCAAAATAGCAAAAACCTATAATATATTTAAAAAAAGAAAGAAACAGTATACAAGGATCTAATAATGTAATATAATAAGGTGTATTAAACAGCAGCCTGAACATGAGTCTTGTGAGCATGACTCAAGGCCCAAATGCAACCGGCACCAGACCTTGGGTTAACTAAGCCACTAATGTGATTCATATGCTAAGAAGTGCAGTGGATCTGTGGTGCACTGACTGTGGATCAATGGAGAGATCATTGGATTAGCATCTCCAGCGCCATTTTATTTCTGATTCACACTAAGTAGAGCTTGAGGAGAAATTGTTCAGCGTGACCCACAGGAGTGCACAAGCGCCACCTACTGCTTTGGTGGAGTAAGTCCAGGATGTGTTTAAGTCACTTTGTTAAGAGCAGTAAAAAAAATTAAGAGGGGTGTCAGTTTTCTTTTATAAGCTCTAATACTGTATAGTGTTTTTAACCCATTACACTCTCCCCTGCTTCAAGAGATCTTTTTGCACATCTAGAACCAACTAGTAGGCCTGTCACGATAACAAATGTTGCTGGGCGATTAATTGTCACAAAAATTATTGCGATAAATGATAATACTGTTTGAAATTTAACAATAATTAATGGTCAAATTTTAGAAGAAATTATTATTTTTTGGTGCGTGTAATATCTTTTTTGACCACCTGATGGCAGTTTTATAACCTGTTTGAACCAAAGGATGGATAGTTGAGCAGTGTGTAAGAAAAATGGGAGGGAGGGCCCTTAACGTGACATGGGCTGACATGGCGGATGCTCTGTTATTTGAGCTCTTTAGCATAGCATTTTTTATACAAAGCTTTCATAAAAAAAAAATAATAATAATAAAAATCAGTAAACTGTTTCTCAGCTTCTTTTTGCAGAGAAAAACACAAAGGCACGGGTTTCAACCGTGAATTTTGGAGCTTCGACAAGACAGAGGTTTATTCCCAAGGTCGGCCTGTTAGCTTAGCTCGTAGCTTAGTTTCTCAGCTTAGCTGATTTAACGATCCAAAAACACAATTTTGGATGGTTAAAACAGATTTTAAAGAGAAAAGAGAAAGGGAGGGGTCAGTGAAGAGCACCGGAGTTGAGCATTTTGTCATCCGGTGTCTTCAGTAGAAAGAGACACGAAGAAACGATAAAGCCGATAAATGAAAACGAAGTCGATAATTTTCATTTATCATGCTGATTTATTGATTTATCGTTTATCGCGACAGGCCTACCAACTAGCACAAAGGTTTTTTGTCGAGAGTCAAAAAAGCCTCATGTCCAGTATACTGTCCATTGCAGTTGTCTATGTGAATGTCTAAACGTCACAGGTTATCACAGGTCTAACACGCCCACACTGGTGGAGTTCAGGAAGAGCTGTGTAATGGCATGGGGTAAGGGGCACAGGTGAACATCAGGTTTGCTCCAAGCCTCCAGTGCTGGTAAGAGTCATGGTGAGTCAAGCTAAAGGACTAGCATTCCTTGGAGGAATGCATATTGCCCATTATCTTTCATGCCAAGGCATTTAATGAAAACCAGCTATCGTTTTGTAGTCTATTGTGCATGATGTCAAGTGCAAGGTTTGACCAATCTCATGCCAGATCTTGAGATGTGCATTGAGGATGACTCAGCTACTACCGCACCACATTTTGACTCAATACCTGTTAAATGTGTTGAGCTATAATCACGTGTGTGTGTTGCCTAAGACTGATGAGCTGTGGCAGCCATCCTGAATTGAGTTCACTCCAAAAACTCAGTTGTAAATGTATATCCAATGATTATGTTCTAAAATTATCAATTAGAAAAACACAGTTTAGCAGATATTTGGCCAATACGACTGACAACCAAACACGAGCATACATTTCACACACATCTGTATGGTGTGTGAAGCCCCGTTTTCAGAAGAGCTGGAGCAATATTCCACCTAAACTCATCCTAAGCCAGCTCAGAGAAAATTATGCTGCATTTCCAACAAAGGTCAGGTCAGGTCATCTGGACGGTTTCTTTTTTTTGTTGAGATGTTTCGTCCTTCATCCAAAGACTGATGAAGTCTTTTGGATGAAATACGTAATGTCTCAAAAACAACAAAAATAAATAAACCGTCTATATGACCTGACTGAACTTTGTTGGATTTTTCTGGATTATTGAGCATGAACTTTGATCTGCTGCATTTCTTTTTTGGAGTATTTATTTATTTTTGCATTGTAGAGAATGAACACGCATTTTAGATATACTCAAAGTATGTTTGCTGCCAAACGTTTTACAATATTGGTAAATACTGCATCGTCTGTGTACAGTAAATGTTGCATCTTATGGTACTGCTTGGTACACATTAAGTATCAAATCATTCTGAAAGATTTGACTTCTCTCGGCATAAAGTGACTTTTATGTTTAAAAACAGCTGCACCATGCCCGACATGCCTGTTAGATTTCAGTATCATCTTAAAAAAGGAATAAAAGGTTCAATTAAATTAAAAGTCTTTTGAAGCACATTCTTACCTGAGAAGGAGTCTCTACTCCCTGAAACTTGGAACTTTGACTTTTATCAGTTCTCCTTTCACCAAAATACTCCAGACTGTCCTGGCATGTCAACAGAAATACATGCAAAGTAGTAGCTTCATTTCAAAATAATGGTCTAAGTCATTAACTATGGCCAAGACAAATCACAAGCTGCAAATGCACCTGTGCACTTTCAAACTGGTCGTTGTCAATTAGCCATGTGCACACCATGGTCCCAGTGCGTCCTGTGAAAGACAGAATGGATTAACATTTGGTACAGAGATTGTGACACACTTGGATAACAAAACGAGTCTTTAATAGAGTCTTTAATATTACCTTTCCCTCCTTTACAGTGAATAGCAATGACGTTTTTAGGGTCAGCCGACATCCACTCCCTCACACTTGCTGTGTATTTCACCATGTCCCTGAAAAAAATAGAGTACAAACACACTGTTGATAAACCGTGTGTTTTCTCAGACCCTCTTTCTGTTTGTATGGATTAAAATGTGTAGCTTAGAAACATGATTTACTGTATACAGTATAGAAATACTCCCGTATTTTTCAGACTTTAAGACGCACCGGATTGTAAAGCGCAGTATCAATGAACGGGTCTGTTTTCATACATAAGGCGCACCAGATTATAAGGTTTTGTTGATTTTTGAGAAAATTAAAAAAGATTTTTTTTAAGTGTGCCTTATAGTCAAACAAATATGGTAGTTATAGTGTGAAAAAGCCTCTAAAAATTGTAACCATGTAAAGCAAAGAAAATAAGACAAAAACAGAGGAGTCTTACTCCAATGAAGGGACATTGTGGTCATCAATGAACACCCGTTCAACCCTGTAGTGGAAGAACTTGGGGTCGTAGCCTTTCTCACCTGGAAACAAGTTGCTAAGTTCAATGTGAAGGAAAACAAAGCAGCATGTGACCAGAGGAAGAGCCAACTTACTGCAGAGGTTGTAAACTCTGTAATGATCTCCATGTTTAGAGTCTAGAAACCTTGCAACCTCCTGCACAAACCACAGGACAGTTTATTATTCACTGGGTGCACAATCCAAAAGCTTGATTTCTAATGATGGCTGTGTGCACGACACTTCTCATTTACTCCTACTTACCCTGATTGGATTTCTGTAGAAGGCCTGCTTCCCTGAAGATGGGAAAGACATGGCTATGACATTGTCTGGAGAAGTAAACACAGATGACACATTTTTTTAAAATCATTATTATTATTCATATCAGCATATTGCACATCCAATAAAAGTTTGGTTCATTTTTAAAGCAAAGTCTAAGTCAAAGTATGAAAAAAACTACAAACATTTCTCACCTACCTGTGACATATGTAAGATCAAGGTCAAACCCATCCTTCTGGTAGCGCCTCTTGTTCTCAGATACCTGCGGGAAAGAAGGCCAACCTTCCTGTGTTACTTCTTTATGTTAAACCAAACTGTTCCAATCTTACACACAGAGGCCTAACTTTGTCATTGACTAGTCTGAATCACTTCCTGATGATGAACCCACCATCCTCCTGGTGACCTTCTCCAGCTCTTTTTTCTGAGACGCCAGTCTAAAAATCCTCACAAAGATGATTATTCTCAAAAAGCGCAGGAACGTCACGACCCTGGCAATGACACGATGGAAAACACCAATATGAACTACAGGGTGTACCAAACATTTTTTTTTTTTTCATTTTAACTTACAATTATAACACGGCATGCTCAGAAGTTAGAAATTCAGAGGAAAAACACGTACCTGGGAATGAGGCTAACACCTGACAAGTCACTGAAAGTGTAGACCATGGTGACCGCAAGCGTGATGACAACAACAACGGTGTCCACAATGTTCAGCTTTGAGCTGAAGTACACATTGAAACTAAAAGAGACCAATAAAAACCATAAACAAAAAATCACCAAGCTTCATCAAACAGATCATAAAATGTACTGGTTAGAAACTGGTTGGATTCAACGAGTGACCCTGTCCTTGCATTCCGCAGTTCAACACATGGAATACATTTCCTGTACAGCTTCCTCCTCAGGACTTCCTGTTCTGCATCTCACCAACTTTCTGCTGACTAAAGGACTTGGGAATGTTTGCACAACTCCTCAGAGCAAAAGCAGTTGTCCGGTGACAATTTAGTACTGTAACTGTTGCATATGTAAGATGCGTGTCATTTTAAGTGTTAGATTCATCAGAGCATGCTGTTCTTTCTGGAATTCAGAAAGGCTGAAGCTCACCCTTCCACATAGACCCGCAGGAGAACATCAGCAAGGAAGAAGAAGGAGATGGTGAGGGACACGGCTTCTAGAAGGTTTCCGACATCTCTGCTCTTTGACGCCAGTGAGAAGTCCACAATCACAAGCACAAAGTCGACAATGATCAGTACCACTCCAAATACACTGCAAGGAAAAAAAACAATGTTTGTTCTTTGAAACTCATCAAGAGATGGAAACATGTCACGCAGCGAGACTCACCGAAAGCCAAAGGACATGACAAACGGAGAGATTGTTTTACGAAGATTGCTGTGAAAATGAGGGAGTCACTTTTAATTGAATGTGATCCAGAGGAGTTTTAAACACATTAAACATCTGCAGCTGGTCAGTGACTTACTGGTACGTTGTGTCTGGCAACACACTCTCCTCCTTTCCATCATCAATCTCCACTTTTGCATCCTCCATCTTTGCAGTTGTTCTGACGGTCAAAAGAGAAAAATGCTTTTTTTTTTTTTTTTTTTTCAAACAGGGGACAGGCAAACAACAACAACAAAAAAAAATGCTTCTCACCCATTAACTCCTGAATCTGAGCCTGGGTGAAAGTAGACAGACATTATCGGGGAGGATTTATCCAGGAGTTCCTGGAATTGGATTAAAAAAAAAAAAAAAACGTGCAAAACACATGAATGTTTTCCGCCTCACAATGTGTCGCACGTTCAGGTTTAAAAAAAAAAAAAAAATGTGCGTCCAAGTCGAAGTAGCAGTGTTTAACCTTTGAAAAGTGCAAAAACGTTCGGCGCAGGTTGAAAACTAAAGCTTTACAAACAACATACCTGAGTTTAGCTGTGAACACCTTCCGACTAATTATCTCACGGCGCCGTCATCGGTGAAATGAAGCCACAGCTCGTCTTGTGACTTCTTGTAAGGACGGAGACAAACGGCTCAAAGGTTAACCCGGTAATGTTTTTCTATTTATTCACTAAATATGATACAACCCCTTCTCCCACCCACTTTTTTCTCCCCCTTTTTGCAAACGTTGCAGTTTCGTACTTCCTGCTCCTCTGTGCTCCATTCTTACGCATCTTTACTCCTTCACTAATTTGATTCGTGAATGTTTGTAGTTTTCAGTTTAGCTTATTTATATAGCGCCAAGCCACAACAGAAGTACAGTACAGTACATGTATCCCAGGGCACTAAACAGAAACATACATCCTCAGGGGCGATTCTAGAATCTGCCATTTAGGGGTGCTCAGCCCCCTCGGTGTTGCCAGATAGAGTCGAGGTTTTCCAGCCCCAAAATTAAAAACCACCATGTTATTTATTTATTTATTTATTTTATTTATTCATTTCAAGTTTAAAAGAACACAAAAAAACTATTTACAACACCGCATAGATAAAAGAAACCAAACAGTACATGAAATGAAAGGAAGCACAAGAAGATATAAATCTTATTATAGCTGCCCCTTCTTTAACAAAATTAATTCAAGCAATTAATTCAAGACATTAGTATCAACAAAGAACATTACACAGTAAA
>JARVLU010000324.1:9078412-9106706 GCA_031762415.1 Simpsonichthys santanae
CCTGAGCAAGGCCCTTAACCCCCACCATCTGCTCCTTAAACAGGTCTCTCTTGAAAATGAGTTCTCGTGGCTCAATGGGACTACCTGTATAAATAAAGTGTAAATAAAATAAAATAAAAATAATAATAATCTGTATATAATCTTTATGTCATTCAATACATTTGCACAGTGGGTTTTAGATGAACATTACATCCATCTACTGTATTATCTTTACCTGCTTCTTCCTTTCTGGGTCACAGGGGTCGCTAGTGCGCATGTCCAGTACAAGAGGCAGGGTACACCCTGGACAGGTTGCAAGTCCATCACAGAGCCGTATCATTTGTATTTACTAAAAATACTGTATCTGTTTTTAGATGCTCTAAATTATGTGTTTCTTATTTTTTTTAAAGCTCAAACTTTGAAGTGTTGTTAAACTTTATGTTATCTAATCACAGACCTAAAAAAACAGAAGGCTGTTTAGACTTTTAAAGTTAAAAGAGGCAAATTTGTCACATTGTGTTTCACGAACAAAAGCTGTTCTACTAAACTGTTGCCGCCTTGCTGCTGAAATGTGTGAAACAGAATGCTCAAGGAGATAACTACAGTAATTGCACTAACAATAATTGCATTAATTGCATAATTTAAAAAAAAATAAAAAGTGTGTGACAATGCTAAAGAAAGCAGAAAAAAAAAGGGTTGTTTGGACACATTGTGTAAGCTTCTGCACACCACTGGTACAGTGCAATATAAAGACGGTAAACCACAAAAAGACAGAAACCACAGAGCACAGCTGTGCTTAACTTCTCAGCCAGGAGCTTCAAAGCTGCGCTCACGACCTCCCATTACAACACACACAAAAACACACACAGCTTGTGACTGACTGGAAGGAGCAGAGCCACTTAAAGACAGGCATGAGTCACTCCCTGATGATGAGATCACCCGCACCATTCCCATCAGCTCTTTCCCCTGTGGACCCCCGCCGAGCGCTCCGCAGGGATACGCTAGATGGAAGGAAGCTCATTTTAATGTCAAACAGGATGAAGACTGTCATCTTTGCTTAATGATTTTTGAAATGCTCTCGGAAAAGCAAAAACTATCTGAACTACTTTTTTTAACTAAAACGTAAAGGTCTCAAGTTATATTAAGCTCTGTTTATGCAAGAAACCTCAAAGATAGGAGGAACCTCGGCTCATCTTCAAAGGCAGAGTTTTGCATTTGTGATGTAATAAAATCTATTTTATAATTTTTTCTACAAGCAGCTTAACTTTGCAATTTTAGATTTTGCACTTGTTAAAATGTTTGTGACTGAAGAATTATTTTTTTATTCTTCCATTGTTATGAAAAATGCAAGTACAGTACAAGTCCCTTCCCAGATTCCCTTTATCCATTTAATCTACACAGTTTTATCTGCATGGGCTTTATTTTGGTGGTAAATTTCTTCAGAAAGCCTAAAACATAAACCTTAATTTAGAAATTTTTAGAAATGTATTACAAAATAAAAAGATAAATAGTTTTTAAAAAAAAAAAGGTTTACCAATTCTGGAGTTGTGAACAATTAATAGCTTACCTGTTGTAGATCGCTCCTTGAACCACCTCCATTTCTGACACAAGCTAACAGCTAACATAGCAAGAACAAGAACAAAGTGAATAGTTGCCGTTTTAAGATAAATTATGTCTTAAAAAGTTCATAGCAGCTCATGTAAAAGACATTTTATAAACCTTGGCATTCCCGTTGATTTCACATTACATATTTATTTCCATTAACATCCAACAAAAAGTAGCAGCTTGCAGTAGCACTTTCTGTACAGCCTGGGACGATTCAAGCAGGAATATCACAAAAGAATAATAATGTTATGTGAAACTCTGTGATGTCCAGGTTCATCAAATAGCCTTCACAAAAACTGACATTTGATTTTTGACACTTGAAGTGTTTTAAATTGGTAGCAATACACTTTGAACTTGACCCTGCTAAACTCAGTGTAAGCTCATCAATCTAGTCAGAAAACAAAGGTTTATATTTCAAAATTGACATTGTTTAAAGAGCTGCAGCAGGTAAGATATTAATTGCTCAAACCCTTTCTACAGAACCCCCCATAATTGAACTAAGCCAATTTGGAAGTATTCAGAGATGTTCATGCATGATGGTCAAACATGATACTTCTCCAATGAGGTTGCAGTAATTTACTAAGGGCAATAACTTTATCCATACTCCTTTTTTAATTTGTTTTACAATTTAACACAACAAAATAAACAAGGCAGATCTAACATACATAAACTTACATAACAAAACATTAAAGAACTTTTTTTTTATAAATTAGAAAGTCAAGGCTTAAAATCTTTACATATGCATTCGTAGAAAAGATGACCAAACAAGAGTCATTGTCTTAATGTATATTAAAAAAAAAATCTTGAGAAGTAAACAGAAAGCACTGTTTATGTCAGTGCATACATAACCTGTTTGTTAGCAAAATATATCAAGAACAACTTTTAAGGAAAGTTGCAGAAATAAATAATTGGATGTGCATTTACAACTAACTATTGGACTTGAATTGGACCTGATCAAGCTAATCAACTTTTGACAACAAAAATCTTTATAATTCAGCCAGTGTTACAGATATTTAGCTCAACTTTGGTCTGGTTGAAGCCGATTGTCACCCCCAACACACATTATGAGTGTTATACCTTACGAGAGCTTTGTTTTAAAATGTTGGCACACAGCAACAAAAAAAAAAAAAAAACCTTCCTAAGTAATTCTAGTTTAAATTATTTATTTTAGGTGAGGACAAGCTTTAATGATCTGAACACTGGCTGTGCTGAGACTTTGTTTTGGTGTACAAGCCAAAAAATATCATTTTCCCTCTATCTGGCTAAAACCTTCTGCATCAACTTAAATATATGTGCATCATTAAGTAAAACTATAAAATTAATTATTATACTGTGAAAAATGTAATAAATTTTCTTTATGATGATGAGTAAACAAATCATTTCATGCCCTTAAAGTGGGGTTTGCCTGAATAAGGCAGTGTAAGCAACTCCTGACGGGGGAAACAGTAAATGGGGAGTAAAACAGTGTAAGGTGCTTACTCATCTTATCTTGGAATTAAAAAAAATTGAGTACATTTGCAGACAAACTATAAGTTCAAGTCCCTGCACCCCTATAGATGTATGCCCACCAGCAGAAGAGGCAATGGACCAAAAAATGTGCCACAGGATCCAAATACTGTACATTTCTTTTATCACCTTGCTGGTTCCGGCCACTGGAACATTAACGCAATATTTATTGATACCACCGCTGCTGCTGCATGATGAGATCAGGAACAAGTGAGAAGAAAACAGAAGAAGGGAGAGAGAATAAATGAGTAAGAGAGAAAAAAAAATAAAGACTCCGGTCCAAATAATTTCCCCTCACTAAGCCTTTTGCTTCATCTCCTGAAAACTGCTGACAAATAATGAAGGAGGCGAGTTGGAGCCAGAGAGGTTGGGTCGCTGCCAAAACCACAGGAGGAGAAAGAACAAATGGAGAGAGGACAGGTGAGAGGAGGACAGAAGAGGGAGGTAAAGACAGAGAGAGAGAGGAGAACTGATCTATACAGTCTCCACTGCCATCAGGAGATCATTAGCTCAAGATGGGAGTGTCAGAGGGACAAAAAGACAAGAACTTCAACCTAAACTACCACCTCTTCATTTAACTACCTTCATCCCCCGCCCCCGCTTCATGACTGCCATCCTCCCAAACCAATACTCATCCCTACATTTACCGTAATAGTATTTTTAAAAGTTTGCATCAATCCCAATCACAAAGCTTCACCTCTGACATTTTTGTAGGCTACTGCTGTCTTTGTGTGCCTGTCTGTTAGCAAAACATCTCATGAACAACTGGCCTTAGAAAACACAAAAATGATTATCATTTAGTCAATGTTGCAGAGTTTATGCTAAAGTTAGGTGTGGTTGTAGCAGAGATTCATCCCCAACACATACTCCAAGTGCAACTTGTTGTACAAGATTTTGCTCAAAACTGTACGATCAACTACAGAGGTCAACCCTGTCTGTCTGTTGGCAAAATATCTCATGAACCACTGAAGAGATTTTACTGAACTTTTAAGAAATGCTTCTTCTTTCAGCTTTTCCCTCTTCAGAGGTCGCCACAGCAAGTCGTCCTCCTCCACCTCAGTCTCAGTCACCTCCTCTGTCCTCACTCCAGCTACCACCTGAACTTTTAAGAAATTGATCATTGGACGTGCATGAAAACTAACTTTTGGAATCACCTTGATTCAGGTTGGCTGTCAAAGCTTATCAGTATCTGCATAAAAAATAAAAAAAGGCTACAATTTGGTGCATTTTCTGCACTGTGTGACATCTCAGAACATCGCATGAGATTGTGCATAAAGTTATTTTCACAGTTTGACTTAAACAGCTACAACTCTTATCACTTATCAAATCAAGATGATCCTAGTCTACAACTCTGGCAAGAAAGGAGGTGGACGACACACATTCCTGTAAAGAATGCATGGTCTTTATGGTATGCATGTGATAGTATATTTTTTAATAGAGAAATAAGCTGAAAGCAACTGATTGATTGCTTTCTGGATCTATTTAGGAAAGAAAAAAGCCAAACAGAAAATCTTGGTCTGCTGCCTTCATACGTCTCCTCCTACGCGTCTCTGCATGAGTGCAGCTACAGCGTGCGCTCTCGGGACATTATTACCTGCAGTGTTCCCTCACTGCGGTCTGAACAAAAGGGCCTTCTCCTATACTCCGCTCCCGTTTCCTGGAATATCTTGCAAAAAGATCTGAAGCTCTTGACCTTGACCTCTAAAAATGGCTTTAAGAATCTGTTGAACTCCTGGCAAGGACCAATGCAGACATGTTCCTGTTTTTAGTTTTCTACATTCGCCTTATCCATCATTGTCATTATTCTTTGTTGAAATCAGGTCTCTCTTGTGAATGAGTCCTCGAGGCTCAATGGGATTAACCTGCCTAAATAAAGGTTGAATAAAAAAAATGAAAAAATAAAAAAAGTTTTATGGTGCAATGCCAACTGTGACCACTAGGGCCAGGCCTATCCTGTTCCATACAGGGAGCAAAACAAAGTTCATTAACTTTTACCTTTAAATCACTCTTACCATAAAAGTCAAATTCCCGGCCTTCTGTTTGGTTGTATAAAGTAAATCCATCATTTAGAATACTTTAACTGATATTTTGTCCAAACAGATTAAAAATCTCACTATGACTAAACCTTTTTTGCTCTAAAATATTGCCACATCCAAAGTTATAAAAAAGGGGCTGAGTGACTAAATGCAGAGACAAGTTTTATTAGTGTAATAAAGACCATAAGTTATTTTAAAATGCTTGGAAGAATGATTAATCTGCAAAATAAACAAAGTCTTGTGCATTTGTGCCAACGAATGCTTGAAAATTCCACATACGTCACAGATATAAACCATTAACTTGACCGGACGGTGTAACTTCTACACACGGAATGACTCATTTAACTGAGAGGCAATGAATGACATTAGAATAAACAAAACATTAAAAAAAATATATATATAAACTTAGATGTGCTTGGAGTTCATGATCAACTATAAAACAATCATTTGAACGTTTTAAAAAAACATCAGCTGCAGCAGAGCATGTACAGTTTTTAGTGAGCCCCTTCAAATTGTTGCCACGAAAATGTTTGATTAGTGCACGCAGCATCTTCTTCCTCACCAGTAATGAGTGCAGACTTTGCAGTTACCCTCAGCTGACGTAGCTGAGTCACACTGATAAAAAGAGGGGGCAAGTAGAAATTAAAACGCCCCCTCTAAACATTAAGTCTGACGTCAACGCCTGCCCGCTGAGCAGCAGGTTAGCATGTTGCACACATGAGCACGCTAATGAGGCTCCAAACCACAGAGGGATAATCAAGTGTCTGAGTGAGAGCATCGACAAAACGTCCGTCACACGGTTGGTTTCAAGTTGCAGAATTTACCCTGATCAAGACAAGGCTTGGTCAATATTCATCTAATTAACATGTGAAATTGGTATTTTGCACCCAAACTACAGTGTTCCTTTGGTTATTTCTGTTGATTTTTTTAATGATCGTATAAAACTGTATTTTTACAAAGCAAGAGGACTTTTCCACAACTTAAAAGACGCCGATGTACCAGAAACATCAAGAGAGCGTCTAAGTGTAAATTTGCACCGAGCGTTTTCGCATCCCCCGTCTCCAGCAGGAGATCCTCGCAGCGATAAATGTACATTAATCAGCTTCAACATCAAAATGTTCTACTGTATATTAGAAATTAAAATGGTCCCACACACACACACACACACACACACACACACAACAAAAGTTAAATCAGATGTGCTCAGGTAAACAACAAACCGTTTCGTTTGTTGGTAACCAGTGACTCATTTACGTGACACATCTATACGTTCTTCCTCTGAGTCAGTTTCCATCCTTCTCATGTGACATTTTGCTGAATCACACACACACTCTGCCCCGCAGCCATCTTTATTCATGTGTGTAAATACATGTGTTTGCGTGCATGTGAGAGAGAGAGGGATTGAGGCTACCGCGTGTGTGACGTCAGAGCTCCATTCATGAACATCATCCCTCCTCCTCCTCCTCCTCCTGTTCGACTTCACTACATAGCTGCTAATGCGATACAAGGCACCACGTGGGGGTCCTTACCCCCTTTTCCAGCCAATCAGAGCTCACTGCTTAACACGGCAGATCCAAGTGATGCAACACGGCTCTCAGGTCACGCACACATGCGTGCACATGGACACCCTCCCCAGGTGAGCTTCTAAGATATGATGATGACGTAAGAATTCAAGGAGAACCTGAATCAAAAATTTTTTTTAAATGCTACAGATGGATGAAACCGCAGGACATAAACATGGATGCAAAACAACAACGGCTCTAATCCTTGATCCCAACCATCGTCGAGACGAGAGGAACCAAGGGAGCATGAGTCAAAACAAGACGGGGCCTACGTCAGGAGAGACAAATGAAAGACCTGGAGATAGGGCTAGAGAGATGTTATGCCCCCACACACCATGACTCATCTCAGTTTCCTACCCAGAGGGAGGAGGGCTGGTGAGGATGTGCTCCTCAGACGACAACAATCTGGAGAGCTCACACACGCGAACGTACTTGAATACAACTTCAAAAATAAAGATAAAATAAATAAATAAAAGAAGCAGACAGCAGTTAAGGCATGTTGCATTTGGAAGGCTGGAAACGTTTATCAACCCCCCCCCCCCCCCCAGATGATTCCAGCTTAATTAAATCAAGGCTTAAGCATATAAAATTGCACCATCAGTTTAACGATAAGCACTAACCGAGCAGCAGAACGTTCTTTAATGATTCTCCTGGCAATTAAAATAATGTAGGTGGCCATAACGTGCAGGAAAAACACCACACGGGAGGAGGTAGAACGCTCCACTTAATCCTGCCAACATCTGCAGCATCATGTCTGACGTGCACTCAAATGTCAAGTGCTGCTTTTGTTGTTTTGTGTTTCTTCTCTTCTTTCAGGTGAAGATGCAACAGCATCCTCTTCAGCCTCCACAGAAACACAGCCCTGACTTTAGGAAGGTAAACAACAGCCACTCCCCCCTCTCAAGCCAGTCAGAACTGCACAGCATAAGCAGCGGGAGGAGGAGGGGGAGGAAGAGGAGGAGTAGAGAGGGTGATGGATGCAGAGAGGAGTTGCTCTAATTTCTTGATGCGTGCATGTGCGAGCTTGCACGCTCAGCCTTCCTAGAAGCAGCACGCTGCTCCCCTCCACCTTCTTCTATCTAGATTTTGTGCTTTACTGAGGAAGGAAGAAGCCTGCAAATTCCTGCTGGGCTGCAAATGTTTGGTGCCACCACCACCACCGTGGCACCTCCTGCTCTCCAACTTTCATCTCCCAACGCACATGTGTCTCAACATGCGTGTGAGCGTCTCGGTGTGTTTCCAAAATTTCAAAACTCTGCTTTAACCTGCCACAGGGGCTGAAAATGAATCTACAGTATATGGTGCAAAAAAATAAAATAACCTCCAAGATGCTCCTTAAAACGTGAGCTTTTCGCAACAAGTTAAAAGGTGCTCGTTGCAAAGCCATGAGGAATTGAACCAGCGTGGTTTTTTTTTTTTTTCCTCAAATCAATACAGTAGTTATAATTAAAAATTTGCAAGGAAATTTTATGACCAGATTCATGCTTTTAAGTGATTTTGCTATGAAAACAGCATAAGTGAAATTGGATTAAACTTAATATTTCTTTATGCCTACTGTAGTCCAATCACGTGACTCAAGCCTGTGTTCACTTTGTTTACATTGAGTGTGGACCCGCATTTCAGAACTGCATTTTTAATGTATCTAAACCACTGGAAGCTGCACCAGTTGGTTTAACTTAGAGTTAACTTTTTAATCTTTGATTTCACACTTTGTGATGAGCATCTTTAAGTTTTGCTTCTTTTCTTCTTTTTTTTTTTTTTTATTGCAGGTTTCACGTGCATGCGGAGCATGACTGTCAAGTCCGCTGCAAAAAAGTGCGCACAGAGCTGCTGGCCTAGCTCTGAAATAGCACTAGCAGCTGCAAAAGTGCACTTTCGGAGGTCCTGAACGCAACACTTCCATCTTTATTCATACATTAGTATCGGTGCTGGTTTTACCTTGACTGCAGACAGCGTTGGACACACAGACGTCCTCGGTCCTGGACGGATTCCCGGAGATTAGGAGATCATTGAGAGCCAGGCACATGTAGTTTGCCAGCGCAAGGGGGCAGGACGGGTTCGGCGTGCCCACTCGGTGCCCTGCCAGGCTGCTAGCAGAGCTACCACAGCGGGCAGGGTGACAGGGCTGTCCTCCCCTCCCCGGCGGAGACAGGAGCGCGTTGACAGCGCGTCAAAATACACTCCCGAGTCCCCCAAAAAAATGACAATAAAATCCTCCTCTGCAAAAATAAATACAAAAATAATAAGTAGCGTTCAGACTTGTGGGGCTGATAGAGCTCAGAAGTCGGTCCCGGTCCTCTTCGCGGCTCGGTGAGCCGCTCACGGCAAAGCGTGTCGCATTTTTTAATTCTGCGAAAAGCTGCTCCAAACGTGGTGTCAAAACGCGACTGTTTTCCTCCTCCGTGCCAGCAGCGCTACAGGGGGAAGGGGGGGTGGGACAAACAGGAGGAGGGGTAATTTAAAAAAAAAAAAAAAAGAGAGAGAGGGTGATGTTTCCGTGCGATGAGTCAGAAAAAAAATTGCAAGCCAGTTTCGCAACGTCCCTCCTTCAGAAATACATCTCTCCGTCTCCTCCACTTGCTGCCCTCGCTTTGCTTTTTTTTTTTTTTCGCCGCTTTCTGCTCCGCAGGAATAAATGTTGTCCTGCTCCTCCCTGAACACCAAGCAAGATAACACGGAAGCAAATTACATAGAGGATCAGACCTTATCGCCAGCTTGAAAACTCTTTTGGCGCCATATTTATGGCGTACTTTCAATTCACTGTTAGAACGCCTGCACTTCCTACTCCGACAGACACGAGCCTACTGCGCCCCCGTGAGGACGGGAAGGGAACTGCACTCCTCCGCAGCTGCTGTAACTCTACTAACATTTAGATTTTCAAATACATACTGTACATTCAAATTAAAACTCACAAGGTTTTGCGCAATGAATATATGGATTTTTTTAATATATTTGATTTCAACACCACCAATTTTATGGAACCCATATTTTGGGGTACTTTTCATTGTCGAAATTTGTTTTTATTTTGTGTGCGTGTGCATGAAAATTCAATGTTATTTATTTGTTCATTCTTAAAGCATTCATTTTTTTTTTTTTTTTTGTTGGTACCTTGAATTTGCTGTCAAGAAGTTTAGGTTTTCATGCTGAACACATGGGCGGTGCATTTGGTAGAGCCTCTCGGCGAGAAGGTCGTCGGATCAAATCCCGGCCTTTCTGGGTGGAGTTTGCATGTTCTCTCTGTGCATGCGTGAGTTTTCTCCAGGTCCTCCCACAGACCAGAAACATGCATGTTAGGCTGATTAGTTATTGTCCGTAGGTGAGAGTTTGGATGGTTGTCTGTATGTGTTCCTGTGATGGACTGGAGATGTGTCCAGGGTGTCCCCTGCCTCTCGCACAGCAACTGCTAGATATGTGTACCAGTGACCCCCGTGGCGTAAAAAGGAAGAAGCGGGTAAAAGATAATGGATGGATGGATGCTGAACACAGAAATGAGCAACAGGTTGCCAGATAGGACATGATGAAATATCTGGCACATTAAAATTATTGTCCTTTTACCCAAACTGTCATGTGTGCTAATTGAGGGTTGGCTTTTCCATCTTGACAAAATGAAGCTGTATTCTTTCAAAGTGATGTTGTTTAAAAAGCTATCTGCGTCAGGTAAGATATTAACTCTTTATAACATCAACAGAACCCCTCTTGAAAATAGCTGTAATATCCCTGCATCATCTCTCACTGATGTGCAGTTTTACTTTCTTTAAATTAATCAAATTTTAACCTTAAATCATTTAAAAAATAGAAACAGGAATATGTTGCCTTTTTTAAACAAATAAATCACAAAGTTATGTTTTTAAACACAAGCTGAACCAGACATATTATGCAATCTGTCTTGAGTTCCCCGTTATTAGAATCTTATCTTTTGGCAACAAATAATCTCCAGTCTTTTTTAATTAGACTCCAGCTCCTCTGACCCTCTGTAAAGACCGTGTTTGATTCCCTCACCATCATTAACTGCCGTCCACGCCAATGGCAGCTGGAGCTTCGCTTTAAAAACGAGAGCCTGGAGGTTCACTTTACTGTAATTGATAATATCTCTCCGACAGCGACTGGTTTGCACAGAGAGATCCAAAGGGAATAATTACCTGTCTTCACATTTTCCTTTAAAATCTATATTTAAAGGGGAGAAAAGGTGTTTGATCGATGTGTAATCTGCTACCATCTACTGTGTCTAAATCACTGTTGAGAAGGACGACATGCTCTATTTGCCTCCTCCTGAAGCCTGCAGACAAACAAATCTATCTTAATTACCTTTACATAAGATAGAAGTTTCTTTTTCTGTAAACATTGACAGCTTTTAACTGTGACAGACAGTAATCATCTCCACTGCTGTGACTCATCTTGGCCTCAGCCTGAGAAGCTAAACTGGTCAGGGCCAGGAGGCACACCAAAATTAAAGTTGTTCAGAAGAACTGCATTTCAAACAGACACACGTGAATGTCAAGTTCCCAAATGCTCATTTCAGCTGTGTCAGGTGTCACACAGAGAGATGAAGAGGGGAGGAGGGAAAACCGTGTGTGATGCTGTTTCGCTCAAAGTGAAATGAGGCGGTGAAGGACACAGAGGAGTGATCTCTCTGGCAAGCAATCAAATGAAACAGCAGTTCCTCGCCTCCCCTTCTCCTCCAAATAATGCAGGTAGCTGTAGTGTCCCCTGAGGAAACAGCCTGAGACCGTCTCCGAGGTCCTTTTAATGTGCGCTAATGCAATTTGCAGGCTGGTGAGATGCACACGCTGTTTATTTAGGAAGAGATCTGGGTCAAATGGTGTTTGTAAATTGTTTAATCTACTGGGTGCACAACACAAATAGGCACAGTCCTGACTGAGATAGTGAAAGCTTAGAAAAATAGAGCCCAGAATATTCTGATGCATGCTCATTAAGTAGAAAAATCTAACAAAGTCAAGTCAGGTCCTCTGGAGTGATTAAAAAAATAAAAAAGTTTAAAAAAAATTGTTGAAACATATTGTTTTTTTTAATCCAAAAGACTTAGTCGATCTGATGAGCTGCACTAAACTCAGTCTTATGAATAGCACCTTCTCATATGGATCACCCAGGTGACATTTAAAACTAGCTGGTCACATGATAAAGGGGGACCATCAGCCTAATAACCGATCATGATGGCTGCTTGATATTCATTTGGATAAAAGACGAAATGTTTCAACAATTTTTGTTTTAATTTGTTCAGAGGATCTGACTTAACTTTGTTAGTATAACCCAGAAGTTTTTTAAATGCTTTGTCAAGTAGTTTTCAACAGTTAGCAACTAATCAACATCAGTCATAAAACATGGAGTATGGAGAAAAGTGCAGAAGATTTCAGGCTAGCCAAATAAAAATTTATATATTAAGTCATTTTTTTCTTGAGATCAACAAACTGGTGTAAAAGAACGTGACATTAGCTAATAATAAACATCTACCCTTTTTTGTGACACAGTTTATTATTGTTTTTGCTACCAAATGTCTATGCTAAGCACAGAAAGACAAATACTGTATTCTGATTCGTGTTCAATAATCCAGGTAGAAAAATCAAGCAAAATTAAGTCAGGTCTTCTGGATGGTTTATTTTGTTGAAACATTTTGTCTTCCATCCAAAAGACTTCATCAGTCCAAGGGGCCACAACAAAAAGATACAGATGATGCTATTGCTTAAGCAGTTCACACCTCCCTCAGCCATCTGGCGAAGGAAAACACATACGTGAGAATGCTCTTCATTGACTACAGCTCAGCATTCAACACCATAATCCCTTCCAAACTGGTCTCCAAGTTCACCACATTGGGCCTGGAGAAGTCCATCTGCTGCTGGATACTGGATTTCCTCACCAACAGACCACAGGCAGTGAGAATAGGCAGTCACCTCTCCTCCACTAGTCCTCAGCATTGGTACACCTCAGGGCTGTGTCCTCAGTCCACTCCTGTACTCGGTATTTACACATGACTGTAACGCAAAGCATAGGGAGTGGTGGCGCAGAGGTTAGAGAAGATGGGCTTGTGATCGGAAAGTCGCAGGTTCAACTTCCGGTACCGTTAACATCAAAATGTGTGTAAAAAAAGGTGAAACATCCACACCTGCCTCCACCCTCATCTGCCCCACCCTTGGCCCCTGAGCAAGGCCCTCAACCCCCACCATCTGCTCCCTAAACAGGTCTCTCTTGAAAACGAGTTCTTGTGGCTCAATGAGACTACCTGTATAAATAAAGGGTAAATGAAAAAAAAAATAATAATAAATAGCTCTAACGTCATCCTCAAGTGGGCTGATGACACCACCATTTTGGGTCTCATCACCAACAAAGACGAGTGTCTACAGAGATGAGGTGAAATCACTGACCAGCTGGTGTCAGGAAAATAACCTCTCTCTAAATGTGAGCAAAGCAAAGGAGATGATAGTGGACTTCAGGAAACAGCGTGGAGGCCGGCACTCCACCATCAACAAAAAACAACACTGAAGTGGAGCAAGTCAGTAGCTTCAAGTTCCTCGGCGTTCACATTACCGAGGATTTGTCCTGGACTTTACATACAAACACTGTGGTCAAGAAAGACCGACAAAGACTCTACTTCCTATAAAGTTTAAAGAAGTTTGGTACAAACACCAGCATCCTAACTAACTTTTATAGGTGCACCATTGAGAGCCTGCTGACAGGCTGCATCACAGGGTGGTATGAGACCTGCACTAGTCAGAGCCGGAAAGCACCACAGAGGGTGGTGCAAACAGCAGAGGGCATCACTGGTAGCTGTCTCCACACCATCCAGGACTTCTACCACAGCCGATGTTTGTGTAAAGCATGCAGCATCATTAAGGACCACACCCACCCAGCACAAGGACTCTTCTGTCTACTACCCTCAGGCAGATGATACAATTGAGTCTGCCATTGCGTACAAAAAGACTAAAGGACAGCTATTACTCATAAACTGTCAGATTACTGAACTCTCGATAAATAACACTGAGCAACAACATTGCACCAAGCCACATCTGAGACAATATGGCTAATATTAGCTTGTGATAGCTAATATGTTTATTTATTGCTGTTGCACTATGTCAGCTGTATCTAGGCTAATACTAGGCTGTATCATGTATGAAACAGTATCTATGTATCTACCTTACCACCATAATTCAATCTCAGTGTCACTCACTACCTGTGCAATAACCTGTCACACAGCCTGTGTAATATATGTTAATACTTACTGATTCCAATTTATCCTGCTTGCACCACTATATTCTACCATGTTGTTGTTTACGATCATTCTTTAGGAACTTGCGAATATTATAAATACAGTACTTTTTTCACTTATTGGCACTTTATTTCTGTACCCTTATTGCATGCTTTAGTATTTCTGGTTAGTTTGTTCTTTGATTATTATTGTTGTTTTTTTTTTTGTTTGTTTTTTTTGTTATGTTTTTTGCGTGTCAAATCGATTCTTCTTAACCTAAGCATTTCATTGTACTGTTAACCTTGTGTTAACCTTGCATATGACAAATAAAACACACCTTGAACTTGAACTACAGTGTTACATACATTAGTAAACACTCAAAAGAATACATATGTTGGTTTAGTGCTTACCTTTAACCTAAACATTTAAAGAGTAAACATATTAATAATCATGTTAAAGTTACAAATCTTGTCTTTGGTGCCTTTTTGTTTTCCAAGTTTTTTTTTTTTTTTTTTCAATCCAGAAATATAACAAATCACCTTTTTTGTCCTTTTTATGGACAAGTCAGGTTATTTATTTATTCATTTTTATTTTAGATATTTAGGGTTCCTTGGAAGTACATAACAAAAAAATGGTTCTGGAATATAGCCCGTATTTTAAGCATAGTTTCTGTAAGGCGCTGAAAGGCAAGTACTGTACTGTACTGTACTGTACTGTACTGTACTGTACTGTACAGAATAAGCTTGATCAAAGCCATAGGGCTCTGAGCTTGATGAGCTGTCATTTCAAAGCTCCACTTGGTGTCGCTGCTTCAAATAAACTTTTCCCTCGACGCTTGGTGATGACGACACCGGAAGTTATTGGCGCCTTCTTCTTCGACTCGCTTAAAAATGTCTTCGATAGACGTGGACGATTTTATTCAACAAAACAGAGCTTTAGCCGAGCAGGTAGAGACGTTCCGGGGTTATTGGGAGAGCGAGGAACACTGGAAGGCCAGAAGAGAGTTTCTCCTGCGGAACATAAACGACTATGAGCTGGAGCAGCTGGACCACCTGGTGTCTCTGTCCATGGTGTGGGCCAACAACGTCTTCATGGGCTGTCAGTACGTAAACACTTTCATGATCCCTATCAGTAGACGGTTTTAATCCCAAACTTCTAAAATTCATGATTTAATGGACAGAACAAAAAAGAACCCTGGTAGAGTAAAAAAAAATTTCTATCGTTCACAATTTTCACCCTAAATCGTCAGTGCGAGTTTTATTTGGCATTATACTCATAAAACATTGTTTACACAAGGCCGTGATGGCAGAACTAGAATTAGATCAATACAAGTTTTCACTAGGATGTTTAAATTCAGAGTATTAAGGACTATTTAAAATACAATATAGTCGTTCTAATTAATGAAAAAATAACAAACGTTTTGTTCATCAGTTGATATGGAATAAAAATATGAAGGTAGTTTATGTGAAACATATATAAAAAAATAAATAGGGTTTGATTTTGTAATAAAAAACTAATAAAGTAATCAGATAAGTTGAAAAGTACCATAATTTTTTTTACAAAGATGTCAACATTTTTGGGTTAAATAACATATTTTGCAATTATTCAAGTGTAAAGTTAATTTAATTTCCACAGATCTTCTAAAGATACAAAACTTCAGTGGTTTGCAGCACAAAGTAGAGTCCCAACCCCAACTTTGGGAGCCAGTGCAATAAGCAAAACCTTTTTCATCCATTATCTTTACCTGCTTACTTTTGGGGTCACAGGGGTCATTGGTGCCCATGTCCAGTAATCACTGTGCGAGAGGTGGGACAGGTCTCCAGTCCATCACAGGGACAAAGACAACCATTCACACACTCACACCTAGGGACAATTTAGCTACCAATCAGCCTAACATGCATGTTTTTGGTCTGTGGGAGGAAACAGGAGTACCGTACCTGGAGAAAATCCACACATGCACAGAGAACATGCAAATCACCCACAATGGCCCCCGACCGGGATTTGTTCTGGTGACCTTCTCACTGAAAGGCAACAGCTTTACCAACTGATCCACCATGCGACCTGCAAAAATCTTTTAAATCATCAAATTTGCAAAAGTCTAACAACTATTTATACATTTCCTACATGAACAGGTCGCTCTTGAAAATGAGTTCTCATGGCTCAATGAGACTACCTATAAAGGGTAAATGAAAAATGAAATGTTAACTTGATTGATATTAATCTTGTCTCTGCTGGTTCTAGGTACAGCTCTGATCTCCTGGAAAAAGTGAAGGAAATGGCCGAGGGCATCGTAGTGAAGGACGCACCAGTTTTTAAGACGAGAGAAGAAATTATGAAGAAGCAGCAGGTGCATTTTTGGAGACATGGTGAGACAATGACCTCACAGAGAATACATATCATTAACGAGTTGCTCTGTTCAATCGCAGGGTCGATGACCAGATGAGAACGTCCGGATGGGACTCGGAACATTCGAGTCATCTCAGACCACTTTTTATTTTTTTTATGGATTTTTTTAAAGTGTAAACATTTTCATACATTTCTTTGAACATGTTCATTTTAAAACCGATTTTAAAGTGTAGTCATTTGATTTTAGGCCATGTTTTTAAATATATTGTTGATGAATCATAAAACAAAGTCTTTTTTTTTTTTTTTTTTTCAGTGGAAATAAATAGTTTTAAATGTGTTTTTGATGCTTTTAGTGAAGTTTGAATGCAAATTTTTTTTTTTTTTAAATGCAGTGAGCAAAACACTTGTCAAAGTCTGAAAAATGTGTTTATTTATGTTTATACAGCATATTATTTTAAGTATACATTTGATTCTCAAAATTTGAGATCACTTCTGGTTACTAGATGAAAGAAGTCACAAGCCACAATATGAGCTTTAGGAAAGCATTTTTGTCTCATGATGACTGATTATTAAGCAGGAGTTGGGTCATGAAGTTATTCTCAAGTGGAACTTTATTGAACATCACGAATAAAATAAGAAATTGCTGGACAAAATGCAACTTATGCCTTCCGGAAAATGCAATCTTGATGCAAAGTGAGTGATGTTCCAGCTTCCTTTTCCAGTCACTGCTTAGCTCATTTACTAGTTTATAAAATGTCAGCCAAGTTTAAAGAAAACCAAAGCATGGACACGTTCAGGTGGAAATGTCACAGGCCTCAGAATATTAATTTGTGTGGTGCGGGAAGTTAGAAAAGCATGCAAGTGCAAGAATGAACAGCTCTGCTAATTTCCAAATCCACCTTTTAACCTGCTTTCTTAGTTTAATAAATATAGATTCAGCTTTTTTTTTTCAAGAAAGGGCAGATCATGGATTAACATAGTTCCTAAACTTGTCAAGCTCTCTCCTTGAACCATCATGAAAATTTTTCCTCTCGAGTCTGTGCTATACTTTGATACCATTTTAAAATGAAATGACAAAACATGGGGATCCCCAGTTCATTCCTTCACTTCCTTATAACCATTTCTAACATTATCTCCTAATAAAAGCTCAACCATGGCATGATTCATCCGTGCTGCTGCCGTCTGAGATGAACAAGTCCAAACCTACAGTGTCTTAAAATAAACAGATCTGCTGGAACGGACCAGGGATCATTCCTCATCAGCTTCATCTCTGGTTGACTGCAAGAATAATGCTTTGAGCTCAGAAAGGCTTTTCCACAAATTTTAAAATGTAACAAATTGGTTTTGAACCTTTCCAAACCAACCAAATTGTGCATACACCAGAAAATTAAAGAGAAACTGAAAAGGTCTGTAAAACTCAAGCATTAACAATTCAGTCAAACAAAGATATATTACACATTTTGTTAGAAATAACTTATTTCACACCATGCAATAAAAAAAGTCAAATAAAAAGAACAAAAAAAGCTTGAATACTCCCCAAATTTCCTAAAATGCATTGGCAAGCAAGTTAATGTCCATTCATGTTTGGTTTTTCTTTAACTTTTTAGGGTGGCACTTGAGTTTTGATATAGTTGCTGTTTTCATCTTTACGAGGTAAAAACAAAGCTTGAATAGAAGAGGAGTGATGAAGAGAATAGTAAGAGATGGAGGAAGAGAAGTTCAGCTGTCCACCCAGCTCTGCTCCACAATGGCCGTCACTCTTTTTTCATACTCCCTCTTGTTTTCCTGATAGAGCTGCGCAGCCTGACTGTTCGCTGGGCTGTTGGGGTTCGGCTCATCCAACAACGACTGCAGAAAGAAACAAAATAAGAATTTCATACGATTGACAGTAGACAGGATCGATGTCCAGAGGATGGATTCTTGATAAGTCTGCAAGCACAAATTTTCTAGAATAAAAATCAGCATAAATTTCCAGGTAACGTGGCATCAGATTGTGTTCAACATGATTTCAACTAAAGGTAGAAACTCACTGGGCTTTAACTGCTGCCTAATGAAATTGGGAAATCGAACAGAATTCTGAGTGTCAGCATTGAGCTGTGGCCGCGCTACGCGCAGACAATTTTAAATTCACAGCACATTTGTTGTCTACCTCTAGCCCCCATATTTATGATTAAATCTGCTGGAGTGCACTGTAGAATTAAACTGAACCAGTTTTCTAAATACTGTATTTTGCTGTATAAGTCACACCTTTTTGCATAAATTAGCAAGTCCTGCAATTTCTACACCCACGCAATCAATATGCAGTTTCCCCCCATAATTATAACCCAAATTTTGACTTTGAAATGTTCTTCATTCATAAACAAGAACCAATAAATGTTACCAGTTGCAGCTGCTAGAAGCCCCTCTAGGCTTTTATATGTTGTTCCTCTACCCCGCTTACACACACCTAAGAATACCTTAACACAAGTAAAATACCCCCAAACAGAAAATCCTATTTTGCAGATTAGAAAATGCAGGTAATAAAAATATGCAGCCAAAATGGAAATCGAGAAAGAAAGTTTGGGAATGGGTCAGATCCGCACAGTCTGCTGTGGGGGTATTCAACCCAGAGGAAGAGACAGCCGCATGGCGATGGAGGATACCCCCTCATGGGGGAACATTCCCAGGTTTGGGTGGCTCCCGCCAGGCACACTTCCTCCGTGGTGGTGCGCCACCAATACATCCATCCGTCAAGGCTCTGACTGCAAGCTCTACAGCCGTCCTCTGCCACCAGAGACGGGAGGAAGGGGACAGCGAAGCATGTGTTCCGCGATCCCGGGAAGCAGCGAGGTGCAGGCGGACGAAGGCTCCAGAACTCTCGGCCAGATCCTTATCGCTCCGGCAGCGGAGCGGGGAGGAACAGCAGCGCCCAGACGAAATAAAGTGGTTTTTACCATTAAAGTGCATTCATTACGGAAAAGTTAACTGAGACACACCTTTGCTATAAAGTCAAGCAAACAATTGTTTTTAAGTGTTAATCTTGTTCAATTCTTCCTCCTGTGCACGCTCCCGCAGTTTGGCAGTCAATCGATTTTTGGCACAACACCAGCCCACGTTTCCAGTAGGTCAGCAGTGACACAAACGCAACACGTCAGCGGTGAAGCTTAATAGATGAGACTTAAATGGCAAAATGACGTTTTTTTCCCCCACTTTATCAGAAATGCAGCGGTGCAATGTGTACGGCGGAAAATACGGTAATTGCCATTCATCACTGCCCCCTTCCAATTTTTTTAAGAGATGTACATGTGCATGCTGTTCACCAACAAAGGCAGTCAAAGTAACAGACCTGGATAGAAGTGAGTATGGACGACACATCATAAGTTGGGCTCCAGCGATTCTGAAGGATGTCTAAACATATACTGCCATCAGCATAAACTGGTGGAAGAGGGAAAAAAAAAAGCACTTATTTTTACACCCATTACATTGTATCTACATTTTTAAAAATGGAAAGAGGCTACACATACAGGTCAAATTCTGTTCATAATGGTGAATTACATTTTAAAGCGTACACACATTTGCTGCACACTTGCATGAAAATGAGTGAAAAATAAAAATATCACAAACCCATCTTAAATATGCTAAATTATATTGGATTAAAGACTGGGAGGAGATGAATGGGAGGAAAGTCTGAAGCCTTGAGAGAGTGGAGGAACAAACTACAAAATAAGCACTACAGGACATCTGAAGTATTTTATATAAAGTGAAACCCAGATTTTAAATATTTTAAAACAAAGAGGGTTTAAAATAGAATATGGATGATGCATCTAAATACAGAATGTGTGAGTTGGGTACCACTTACCATTTGGATGAAACATTCGGGAAACAAAGCGAACTGTTGGGGGCTTGTTTGGGTACTCCTCTGAAAACTCTATCAGCAGCTTAAATGTTCCTGTAGGTGGGGGTCAGGGTGGGTGGGTGGTTGTGGGATGTAGACCAAAGTTACAAAGAAAGTTAATGAAGGACATAGAACAACATTTTAAGAATAATGCAGATGCAAAAGACGGGAGGAGGCAAAATAAAGTGCAACTGTTCTGGTTTCATATACATCAACCATATTAATATAAGCTAGTCCCTCACAGAAGCAGATATATTGAGTCTGCAAGATACAAGAACACAGGAGGGAGAAGACTACGAGAAAAAAGAACCAGGTCAGCTCACCTGACAACTAATTACAAGCCCCCCAAAAATGTGTGTCTTGTGTTATTTGCAAGACTGCAACTAAGCAAACAAATCCAACAAATACTGTATCTACCCAACAATGTACACACATTAATAAAGTCTGCACTTTCAGGACTACAACTGTGCACAGGCAAATGTGAATTTGTCATTAAATAAGATGAGCATACATAGGTTGCTAGAAAATAAAAATAAATCACTATTTTCACAAAATTTATAAGATTACATTTTACAAGTACAGTACTGTATATCTGCAGTTTTGGTCTTTTATAGATACAGAAACCCCTCTATCGTTTACATACGACACCATCTGCAGCACAGCTAGAGATTGAAGAATGAAAGCCAAATAAATAAATTCACGTCCTGGGATTCCTTGAATACAAGGTGATGAATTATCTCATGCAATGTAGCAAAATGTCTTTAATGTGTTGTGCATGACTTTTGGCTACTGCCACCTCTAATTTTAGACCAAATGCATTTTAAAAACAGAGTTATACAGGTGCATCTCAAAATTAGAATATTATGGAAAAAGTTCAATTTTCTTTGTCAAGTCATTGTAAGTAAAGTATCATATTGCACAGATTCATTAAGGGAAATATTTCAAGCCATTATTTCTTGTAATTTTGACGGCACATGTTGAACAACTGGGAGATAGTTAGGGAGGCCAGACTGAGATGGTTTGGACATGTCCAGAGGAGGGACAGTGGGTATATTGGTAGAAGGATATTAGAAATGCAGCTGCCAGGAAAAAGACAAAGAGGGAGGCCAAAGAGGAGATATATGGATGCAGTTAGAGAGGACATGGAGGTAGTTGGAGTGAGGACAGAGGATGCAGAGGACAGAGTGAGATGGAGGAGGATGACTCACTGTGGAGACCCCTGAAGAGGGAAAAGCAGAAAGATTTGTCATTTTGATGATTATGGCTTCAATGAAAAACCTAAATTCAGTGTCTCAGGAAATCAGAATATTCCACAGCCAGCTTTTGACACCTTTGTCAGTGTGGGCAGGAGCCAAGTCCTGCTGGAAAATGAAATCAGCATCTCCATAACGCTCATCAGCCAAAGGAAGTATGAAGTGCTTGAAAAGGTCCTTGTAGATGCTGCGTTAACTGTGGACTTCAGAAAACACAGTGGACCAGCACCAGCAGAGAACATGGCCCCAAATCACCAGACTGTGGAAACTTCACATTGGGCTTCAAGCAACGTGGACTCTGGACCTCTCCACTCTTCCTCCTGACTCTGGGACCTCGATTTTCAAATGAAATGCAGACTTTCATCTGAAAAGAGGACATTGAGCAACAAACAGTCCAGTTTGTCTCCTCAGCAGGTAAGACGCTTCAGACGTCTCTGGTTCAGGAGTGGCTCGACTTGAGGCATGAGACATTTGTGGCTCATGTCTGGAGTTAATCAGCTGATCAGGGTGTGACATCATGAATTTTATACTAAACCTCCTCACAATACGACACTGAATTTTGGTTTTTTGTTGTTTGTAAAGTCATAAATCAGCAAAATTACAAGAAATGAAGGCTTGGAATATTTCACTCTGTGTAATGAATCTATGTACCAGTAATATGAGTTTCACTTTCTGAAATGACTGAATTTTTTTTAACCTTTTCATGTTATTCAATTTTTTTTTTAGATACACCTGTACAGCCTATCATGTGTTGGCAAAAGGTATTCGCTGTGGTGACCATTGTGACCTGAACTGACTACATCCATCTACATCCAGTTTCATTAAAACTCAGTCTGTGGTTCACGAGACATTAGGGATATCAGTCTCAGTTGCAACTACAACAAATTTTACCTCAATATCTGTAAAACTGACCAAGTTAGTTATTTGTGTTTTTCGAGACTGAATTAAGTCGACTAAAAGAAGTTAAACTACGGTAGTTGAAGATGTGCATTATGACTTTCTGAAAACTTTGGTAAAATGTGTCCAGTTAGTCACAGGATACTTTGGTATCAGATACACAAAAACTCTTTGGCATTGAGTGATTAAAAAAAAAAAAAAAACACACACACACACACATAAAAAAACAACAACTGCAGATTGTAGGTCTGAGAAAATCCATCATTAGAACACAATAACATATTTACATTTTATTTAAAGTTCTCAGTTAGGAACACATGTCCAACACCTGCTTTATCGACAACAGATTGATTATACACCAGATCAAGCAATTCAATGGAAATTACCAGGAGGAAGACGTTAAAAAACCTGCTTAAAAAAAAAAAAAAAAAAAAAACTGCTTTAATTTTTAATTTGGACCAGAAAACCTCAAATGTATCACCTAAAGAAAACAAAACATACATTTCTGATAATGAAGTATCTATGCAGAAAATTAGTACACAGCACTGCAACTGCATATTGTAAATACAAACTTTATTGTTTGCACTAAAGAAAACAAAAACAGCATTAATAGTGTTTCCTTTTTTCCTCCCCCAGTTCTCCATTTTTGGAGTTATTTGATTTGAAAACCGGTACACTGCCTAAAGCTATGAAGGGTGCACCACTATAACAGCTCATTCTTCATTTATTACCGTAATATTCTGTGCATATGAAACGTACAAATAATCTTTTTATTAATTAGTAAATATGTAGGGAATGTATTTCTAGCTTACCGTCTTCAAACGGTGTCCCAACAGGCCTGCAGAAAACAGGAACAAAAAGTTATTAGTAGATTAAAAAAAGAAAGTCTTCTGTTAATCCTCACAATGACCTTCGCTTTCATTAAAATGTGACCACCACAAGTTGTGTGTTGGAAACTATAAGCTCCACACACCAATCTTTATTTACTCAGCTCCACATTTTATTACATTTATCGTTTGCTGGGAGCAAATCAAACAGCTGCTTTCACAGACTTTATTTCTGGCTGATCTTTTTTCAATTACTGTAGATAATCTACCATTAGCAAGCCTATTTTTACAACAGACTGCTTTAAGTTTCTCATTTATCTTCATTACATCTTTATAGGATTTTGGGAATAAGATGTTTTTTAATACATTTTTTAATTCACACTGACTCTACGCCTCGACTTTGATACTCGTGTTTTTCCACTTTAACAACATTCCTTGTCATTTTTACACAAATCATTTTTTCTTTTGGCTGCACATCACATCATGCACCAACAAACATTACAGCTAATCTATTGCTTGAAACATTTCATGACAGAATTTTAAACTAGGATGAACATATATTGAGAAATGACGGAGCCGTAGTTGATTAGGTCAAAGCTTGAAAATAACATTTTGCTCTAATAATATTGCGCAATAAATAGCACTGAGTATGAGTTATGAATGGCAACACACCAGATTGTAGCACATATTATATTACATATTTCATCTGTAAAACTGACTACATTTTAGCCAATTCTTAGTTTTATAAAGGTCAATTGGCTATGGCAGCCATCTTGAATTGAGTTTGCTCCATAAGATATTCAGTTGTAGATGTACATCCAAGGATTACCTTCTGCAAGTTTAATTAAAAATCTTTCAGTGGTTCATGAGATATTTTGTTATACATATACAAGAACATGTTTAAAAAAAAAATTATAAATAGCCTTTCAACGGATAGCAATAATCACTTTATTTGGTTTTGACACTTTTTTTTTGGCACTCTGTTGCCCACTGATTAATAAGCCCAGTCTGTTCTCTATCAAACACTCGCTGTAACGCTCCCTGCTTTCTCCTGATTGCTTTACAGAACAATCAGGGCTGCAATCCTACATTTATTTTTTTTATTTTTTTAGAAGGAAACAGGTGGACAAGTGGAAATGGAACGCAGGAACACCAAGTGGGCTGCAGTAGCACTGCATCAGAGACAGCAGGGCGGAGTTTGATATGGAGCATGACTCACCCAAAAATAACAGCGTTCCAAAGCATGATGTTGTTTTCGGACGGTGCTCCACTCACACCGGTGGGAGGATCCTCTTGAAGCCTAAGGAATGAAAAAGAAGCGCACATTAAAGAAACCAAATGTGATACGGATAACAGGAAAAGCAACTTTTTTTTCTTAAAAAAAAAAAAAAACATAAAAAAATAAAACTACAAAAAAAGATATTGCATTTTCTGCAAAAAGGCTAGCCAACAGCTAAATGTGACAGGACAGTAGGTAAAACACAAAACTAAAATTCGAACCATAACACAACATAGAGCAAATGTGCTGAAGCAAATATGAAAGTGAAAAATGTATTTGAAGGAATTGAAAATATAATATTTATATGGGGAAAAAAAATTATAAATACAGTAAAGGTTAAATATTTGCAAGTTTAAAACTTACAAAAATCAAGACATGGCACATATCTCCTGAATGTTTTGATGTGCGACTGGCAAAAAATGCCTATGGAGAAGTAATTTGACTACAAAAATCTTACCAAAAACAAAAAGCAAAAAATAAATAAATAAAATTTAAAAATTAAAAAAAAAAAAAAGCAAGAACAAGACAAGACGAATGAATGAGTGCAAGTTTAATTAACACCTTGACTACACACATTGACTACAGAATAACAATCAGGCAAAACACAAACTGGTGTAGCAACATGACATTGAACAGAAAGCCAGGATTACAAGATCAGCTACACACTGCGGTCCTGCTGACAAGCTCCAATCACCAGAGGCTCTGCTGTTCCCTGACTGTACGGGCAGTGGGCATCACAGCCAAGATCTTCTTAATATAAAAGCTTCTTTTAAGATTATTTTTTTAAAGACTGGGCTGGAGTACACAGTTTTCTATAAAAGTCTTAGTGGAATCTTAATGTGTGAACATACAGTATGGACTAAGTATTACATAAAAATCTAGATACTTTATTATGCAAGTTTCTGGACATCCGCTGCTGCTTATGTCAATGTCATTATAATGTTATCTTATTTAAGTCAAGAAAGAAAGACACTGTGTGCAAGATGTCTGCCACATACTGAAAAGCAAAGCAGGCAAAGGTGCTTTGTGTCCCTTTGTTTTAGCTATTTAAAATAAAAAACAGAAAAATTAAAATAAACTCCCATCTTGCTTGAGTTTTACAGAATGATGCAAGATAACATGATGGTCTCAAAACTGTGAATGTCGATCAAATAGTCTGGCTTTTTTCCATCCCTTCGGAACAAAAAGTAATTACATCATTTGATATTCAAACCTCACAGCTGCAGTTAGAAAATGTCAGATGTTACAGTTTCCCCAAGCACTAACAGGCCTCTGTGAAAGCAGCTTTACCTTGACTGACGTGGAGCTTGAAATTAATTCAATGAATTTCATTCTTAGAAATGCAGATCAGCAGTTCTCTCATCTTAAATTAATGCATATTTGTTTTGTCTTGTCACTCTGAAAGCTAATTTTTACTAATTTGTACACAATAATGTTTATCTTACAGCAAAGCAAGAGATGCATTTTGATTTGAGGGTTAGTGTTCTTATTGTAAACCTTGAAAATAATGATATGATCTGATATGATAAGTGGTCATGCTCAAAGAATAGGTTGCGAATGACTTTCAGCTACTACCACACTACATTGCAATCTAAGTCTGTAAAAATGACCGAGTTGGAGCCAGGACAGTAGGTAAAACACTAAACTAAAACTAGAATTAGTGTGGCTTTTCATTTGGCTAGTATCATGTCGACCCCAAAAGTTAACTGTTGATGTAGAAAACGAAAATAAGAAGCAGCTGTAGATATTAAAAGTTTGTTCAGTGGTTCAGGAAGTATTTTGTACACACACATACAAAAAGGCCATCACAAAAGGTAAAACCAGCTGATCTGATGACCTGAATTTATTAAAACGTAATTAATAACTTTTTGGCCCAAGAAGTTTCACCATGAAACATCTAGTGTTGTCAAATGATCTCTGAATTACATCGTATGAAGTGCAAAATGCCAGAGCGACGACTGCCTACAACAAAGGCATCAACAAATCAAAACTAGGTGTAAAGTCAATATTATAAATTTGTTTTGCAACACTTGGCTTCTAGCATAACTAATTTCAGTCTAAAATAGGCTGCAGACAAACTGAAGCAACATAAAGAAGCAAACCTACAGTAAAAATTATGACTGGCTCTTGTTGCAATTACATTACAAAAAGTTTTGTTAAAGAATTGATCACTGATGCATGTAGGGCAAGTGAAGGAATAAGCAGACACCATTAGGTCTGCAGTCTCATGGCTACTACAGAAGCAGATCCATGTCTAAGTCCCTGGCTGCAGACAAACCCACTGCAATTAACCCCCTTTGCCGTAATCTGCCTGAGCTCCACCGATTGAAGAGTGCACAGCTCATTTCATTGAACTGGGATGACCGATGGTTATTTCATTTCACTGGAATCTGAGGGTTTTTGAAAACAGACAAAAAAAAACAAAAAAAAAAAATCAAGGGGAAATATGGGATATAATAATAATAATAATAATGGGAATCTTGGGGATATGCAGCAAAATCACTAATCGTGCTCATCCATGTTTAGCACCCGCTGATGAAAGACAAATGAGGTTGATACTGTTTTTGCCCACGTCTGTGTGTGTAAACAAGTTAATTTGTCTAACAGAATATCTCATGAACCACCCGAAGTATTTTCAAGAAATACCCATTAGATGTAAATCTAGCAACTATTAACTTTTAAAGTCAATCATATTTATGGTGGTAACCACAACTAATCAACACGAACAAAACAAATATGTCCATCTCAGTCAGCTTTACCAATATGAGCTCAAATTTGATGTGGTATTGGATGAGCGTCAATAACAGTACACATTTCACAATATCACACAAGATCAAAAATGTTATTTTCAAAGTCTGATTAAATGACAGACAGCATGGTCGTACAGTGGTAAGAGTTGTCACCTTATAGTGAGAAGCTTGCATGATTGCCACACTACCTTGGCCCTATGTCGTGGGGTTTGCATGTTTTCTCCGTGCTGCATGGATTTTCTACTCCGATTGTCTCTTGGTGCGAGTGTGAATAAAGTTTGGTCTCCAAGAGGCTCTTTAATGGGCTTATAACCTGTCCAGGGGGTACCCTGTCTCGAGGTACCCTGTCTCTTGCAAAATGACTGCTGGAGTCAGGCACCAGCTGCCTGTTGCCCAGAAAGGAAAAGTCAAGAAAATAAATAAATGGATGGACCTAAATTTCAACAACTATATATTATAATGTCATCAAATTAAGCTGATCTTAAGTCTAAAACTCTGGACTTTAATGCTAAACGTTTAAACATATACTGTAATTGATTATTTATGCTCAAACTTACAGAAGTATAAAAATGTTTCTATATTTTTTATAAACTTTTGAACAAAACAATAATACCTTGAACTCCACAAGACTATGTTTTTCTATTATACAAGAGCAATAGACTGTTGAGAAAACTGACAACCGCTAACTATCATTTTAACTAAACAAATGGTCACATAGCCATATTAGAATGAGCATAAAATACAAAACTTTACTGCTGCACACATTCCACCCATTATTATTATTATTATTATTATTCATGTTCTGTTTGCACCAAAGTAGCTTTCACAAGCCAAGAAAATAAATAAATAAAAACTGAAAGTACTGAGTACAAGAAGACGTTTCTTTCACTTGTGTGCTTTAAAGAGATATTTTGTACAAAACTATAGTAGTCACATAGTGAAGCCTTCCCAAGTTAATACCTATACCTTTAAGAATGTATTTTATTCAAATAAGTCAAATGTTCATATGAAATGTTAGATGTTAAATTAAGCAGTCTTGATGAGGACACTAGGCTCACAAGTTCACCACCTGAGACACCTTATCCTCCTTACTTCAATGGCTTTTCTTAATAGTGTGTGTGTGTGTGTGTGTGTGTGTGTGTGTGTGTGTGTGTGTGTGTGTGTGTGTGTGTGTGTGTGTGT
>JARVLU010000324.1:9120160-9132556 GCA_031762415.1 Simpsonichthys santanae
ATATATATAGATATATATATATACATATAGATATAGATATACAGTATATATATAGATATATATAGATATATATAGATATAGATAATGGATGAACGGATAGATATTTTGCTAGCAAAACGTTTCATCTTAAATTAGCAACCCTAATACGTATATGTATCATAAAATTTGTCAATTTGATAACCTTATTTGTCATAAAGTATAACTTTTGACTTATCAAGACTACTTTTAAATCATTACTTTAAACCATGATTTTTTTTTGCAAATATGTTTTTTCATATTATATTACACATAGGAATATTATTTGAATAAAAAGCTCTAAAATATTAAAAAAATAAATAAAAAGGAGTGAGCCCATATACTGTACTCATTTAAAGTGCATTCTTGACGTTACAAATCAATTTGATTCAGTTGAGACGAGTGTTTTATTTTGAAAGATACTAACCGGAACCACTTCATGTAGTAACGGATGACAAGACAAATGGTCTCTGTCGGACGCCTCTTCCATTCAGTCGAATCTTCGCGACCCATGCGTCGGTTTAGAAGAGTTAATTGTCATCAGGTGTAACCAACGTGTAAGTTCCAAGAAACACGTAAACGAATCGTTTTTGTTCAAACTAGTACCGATTCGCCAAAAGGAGCTAAAGTTACTAGAAAGAAGAAGAAAAACAATGGACGAAAAGGCGTTCACGAAAGAGCTCGATCAGTGGATTGAACAGCTCAACGAATGTAAGCAGCTGTCAGAGGGCCAAGTAAAGACGCTATGTGAAAAGGTAAGATATAAAAAATTTATAAATATTACAATAATTTCCCAAGTTGCGCTAACGTCTTGTGTCCCCGCCGCCCAGACGTTTTTAAAATGGCGCCTATGTGTAGATTTCACCGAGATGAGTTTTTTTTTTAACTTTCATAGACGCGGTTTGCTTGTATTAGCAGCTGCTTAATAAAAATAAAGACATGCTGTAGTTCTGCTTAATAAAAGGTTTAGTAGCCTGGTAATTCAACTCGCGTACTACGCTTCCATCTTTATTAAGATTAGCAGCATCTCATTTTTATATACAGTATACAGTATAAAACACTTTTCTATTTTAATAACAGGGTCTTTAGTTAGCTGTTATGCAAATGGCATCCCCAGGGAGAAATGCAGGGTCCCTACGCAGTACAGTGTAACGAACTGTGGCATTTCCTCTTGTATACTGTATATTTTTAGGTCTGAATAAATAAATTAATAAAGAAAGAAAAAAAGATATTTTTGGTCTTTTTAAAACCATAATTTATTCAGCCAATCAGAGAGCTTCTCTGTATAAAAGATGGACATGGTCACCATGAAGTTGCCAGCTTTTGGCTCTTCCACATCCAGCTTCAAGTTTAACATTAGTCAGTCACAGATACAGTGTCTGGGGTTTCCGCTTACTAAAAATAGCTCGGTGCATACCTGCAGTGTGTGTGTCAAATAGGATGTGTGAAAATTAGCAAATATTTTTCCATCTGTTTATTTGGCAACCACAACTTTGCCCAGCCCTAAAGCATACGCAACAGGACAACAGGTTGTTTCTCATAAGTGGTATTCTCTGCTTTTTTTTTTTCCCTTTATGTGTACTATATTTGTCTGTGTTCAGTTTAGAACAGCAATTTACCATAAAATTTAAATGTACAAAAGAAAAAGACCCAGGGAGAAAAAAATAATGGAAACTTGAATGTGGAAAAAGTCTGGACTTTTGTAAAAGAACATGCATGAATCCCGTCAATATTTGGTTTAAATATTGCCTATATTTTTAGGTGACTGGATGTTAGCAAAAATGTTTTATTACCACATTTATGCCGACTAATTTCTGGTTAAGTTGAAAATTTGTGCCTACAGCACCATGTTGTCATGTTGTCATCTGGGGAATTATGATTTTAGGTCATTTTGACCTTTTCAAAGGTTTGAGAAGACTAGAAACATTTCAGGAAGTCAAGTTACCCTCAGTGAGAAGGTTGCAGGTTTGCTTCCTGGTCTGAGGCTTTTCTGAGTCGAGTTTACGTGCTGTACCTGTGCAGGTGTGGCTTTCCTCCAGGTACCCTGGTTTCCTCTCACAGACCAAAAACAGAGATGTTAGGCTGATTGGTAACTCTAAATTGTCCCTAGGTGTGAGTGAGAGAGTGAATGTTTGTGTCTTGTTTGACCCTGTGATGGACTTGTGACCTCCATGGTGTACCCCGCTTCTCCCACAGTGACTGCTGGAGATAGGCACCAACTCCTGTGACCCAGAAAGGAGAAGCGGGTAAAGAAGATGGATGAAATCACACTTTAATTAATTAAACATATTATACTGTAAGCCTCTACAAATACAGGCTTTTAAAATCAAACATTCCTGTAACGGTCCATTGAAAGGTTCCACAATAAATGGAGGATTTATTGTATAAGTTGTATTTATAATTTTTCTTCATTTGTCACAGCTAGTGAATTGCCATTTTTTTTTAAACTCATTACCCTTATTTAGCTTCTTGGTTGCATATGTAATAATTTGTGAGGACTTTTTCACAAAACAACATAACCTGTTGAGTAAAGATGCACTACATTGGCTGCTCTTGTTTCGCATTGTGCTGGTTGTTTGTCCTGGTTTGCATTGATATAGACCCCCCCACCCACCCTCTTTGTCTTGAAAGTTGACGTCAGAGTTCAAAAAATGTTGTTACCTCTTGCTAGCTTCTGGTGGTTTTTTTAACTACTATTAAAAAACTCAAATGTACCCCAAATATGTTTTTTAGAGAGGAAAAAAGTTGGACAGATGCTGTTTAAAATTTTTAAGTAGCTCCTACTGCTGTGAGCTAAAGGTTAAAGTTAACCTCAGGTGGCTCATTAATCTTAACGTTTTTATTTTATAGATCAACTGTAATGGCTAGTTTCACTAGTTTTCAACATAGTTCTCAGCTGTTGCACTGTGGGTCAAAAGTTTAGTATGAGACAGCTGCTTTTTGTGCTGTTTGTATTCAGTTAGTGCTTTCCACCATGTTTAGCCACATTGTTCTTAAGAAACGTCGTCACTGGAGATGATTTTTTGATTTCACAGTTTAGTGTGTTGAAAAGCTTTGCCATGTTACCGAGACTTTAGATAAAACAGCATAAATGCAGCAACATTTTCTGCCTCCTGTTTTCTCAGCAGCTGAGCAAAGTATCGAACAGTAAAGAAAAAAAAAAACGTGATTCTGAATAACGAGTCAACGTTCATATGAGCTCAGCTGCAACAGATGTCAACATCTATTCATTCTCCTATGCACCTTAATATTTTCAGCACAACACACCCACACAACATCCTCCTTGATTTAAAAATAGCAGAGGAAATGATTGATTGTGCGTTGCATCACTAACACCATTGAAGGCCTTTTGTTGCTCAGGGGATCAGGGTGTGTGACTGAGGACAACACTGTTCGTTGTGACTCAGAGCACTCGTCTCTGTTTTGGGATGCGTGTGGGCGTGAAGAAACGAGATGTGCTGTGTAATCTGTTCTCGCTCCAGAAAAGAGCCTGAATGTCGCAGAGTTGGTTTCAGCTGGTGACTAGCTTGTTAAGAGGAGGAAAGAACCTTTAAAAAAAGATTTTTCTCTGTAATTATGATAATAGTTGATAGCTGTATTTTGCAAATGTACCAGTACAGTAGTTTGTTTGCAAAACAGTGCAGTCCGGTCAGTTTTTTAATAATTCTTTTAAGTGATTTATATTCTAGATGCAGTTTTTTTTTTGTAAGTAGATAGCTCATGCTCATTTATAAAAATATAATGAAATAAAGTGCAGAAAGACTGTTTTGTACAGACAGGCATGTCCTTCTTGAAATCCTGCTTCCCCTTTAATATTCAACCAACCATCTTATGCAGCTATGACTTTTTTGTCATAACCCAGATTTATTCATCTCCTCTCATAAGGGTTGACTATAAACCCTCCATATTGGCTTTGATCAGTCTTATGGTAACTAAATTAATTTCAATTTATTACCATAATTATGTAGAAAATAAATCAGATTTTAGTTCCCCTTTGGTGTCATGATGACTAAGATGGGGAATATTTCAGCATCTCACAGTTTGACTTGATTGTAATTCCGAGAGATGTGATGCGATTATAAAACTAATATTGATGCATTTTCATTATCTTGAAACTTAAATGACTGGGTTATGTTTTTATGCCTAATAAAGAATACACAATAACATCTGTCAAAAAGCATATCACCAAGCTGCTGACCATCGATTAGCATAGACGCTAACTTAACATTGAAAACGCCAAAGAAAAGCTAACACCGTTAGCATCGTGTTTATCCCTGGAAATGTATTTGAGTCAAACATTTCAAACTACTGATAACAACAACTATTATTTACAGACGTTCTTCAGAGTTCAGAAAAGAAAACATTAATTTTACAAGCTGCACTGTGCAGCAGTAGCAGTTCAGGCTGTCGAGCCTCGTTTGTGTCATCATTGTTTCACTCGGCAGAACGAATCCGTTATCGAAACAGTTTGAAGGATTGCTAGTTTTCACTCGTCTGAACTGACTCTTCTGAAATTCATTCCGAGTTCAATAACATCTCATTAGATGAGATGATGCACTCAAAATGAACTTTAAATGCATCTTCCATAAAACCTGATTGTGTCGTAGTAAGAATCGCTGACAAAGCAGTTTGTCATCGTTCGTCTGACGTTTGTCTCTACACTGGTGATAGTTTACCTTATAACCACCATAAAAATTATCCTTCAAGTGCAATTTGTAATTTGCACGTTGGAGACACAGGATTACTGTACAGCAGTGGGAAAAATGCTGACTTCGGCGCTGGGCTGAGCAGTCTGTCGACTCGGTGACGTCTTGGTTGTACCTGGAACCTGGGCAGCGTTTTTGTTGCAGGTGTGTTCTGAACGTCTGAACTTTGGTTGAGGTGTTTACGTAATAACTGCTGTCATTTTTATCCACGCCTGGCATCATCGCTCTGGGCTGTGATAAACTGTTCCCTCACACACTGTGGCCATGGTTTTAGCTCTCACTGAAGAAGCATGTCCCACTGGCTCAATTCATCCAGGTTTACTTAATTTTTGATTAGAGCTTAATCCCCTGAGTGGTGTTTTTATCACTTTCTGCCTAATTATGATTGCATTGTCCAGGTTACATCATCCTAAAATCTCATTTTACGAAGGATACTGGCTCTGTGGAACAACTGAGGTGACCTGTTGTACCTGGCACTGCTGACAATAATCAGGATTATTATTATTACTATTTTAATCAAAATTATTAAGTACACCAGAGGGATTGTGAAATGAATAAAATAAAACTAGAGTGAAAGAAAACGTGACGTCAAGCAGATGCACATTAATTTACATTGAATTTGTCATAACAGCGGTTTAGCCAGTTTTATATATGGCTTGCATATGATGCACATGTTTATATTTTTATGGTGTGAATCCAACATTGGATACCGACTTTGTTTTTCAAAGAAGGTGCCTGTTTAAATATGAATTGAAATTGGAGAAGGGGATTTCTAGAAGGAGTAATGGACTTGTTTGGCACAGATCTGGAACCCGATACTTTGGGGTCATCTTTGCGACTAAGGCAGTAACAAATATCGGTTTCTAACAACCTATTCTGTGCAAATGTCATCCTGAGCGTGAGCGATGACATACAAACACACAAAAGACAGGAAGGCAACAGTGTGAACCCTTCACTGCTTGATACATTTGGCATATACTGATTAGTTTTCCACTTCTGTCCAGGGTGCATTAAATGGTTCAGAGAAGTGTTGCATTAAAACACTGATACACGTTTTCTTCTTCCATCTCACTCAGTTGAGGGTTATGGTGTAAGTTGCTGTTCCACTTTAATAATATGCAGAGACATCTAGAATATTCTCCCCAGCTTAGTGACGCAGTTGCTTTAGAGATTTGTGCGTCTGCTCAACATGCCATCCAGAGTCCAGTGACCGAAATGCCTTCTGGCACATGTGGTTTGTGTATGTGTGTAATATAGGTCAGCATTGTGCAACGTGTGCAGATCTGTTCTGTCCACTCTGGGTTTCTGTCCCATCAGCTGGCGACAAGCCAGGGAAAGTGCTCAGTCAATGTCCACTTTGTTTTTTAAAAAATGTTTTTTCTCTTCTCGTGCTCTGTTGTTTGAAATAATCCATACAGATGTTCAGATTTTGGGGAGGGACGTGCACGTAGTTTTCACAGTGTTGCTCGTGCGATTTAGGTGTTTAAAAACAAAACAATTCTTTAGTGTGTCTCGTTGAGTGTTGGCGGTCGTTTGTTTGCTCCAAATCCTCAGTGAAGCCAGCCTGCTGTCCCATAAAGGCTTCAGAAATAGGTCTTAATTTATTTAGCAACTTTTTGTTCAAGCAGGGCCCTTTTTAAGCAAACAAGTACATTGTTCATTTATATTTTTTAGTTATAAATGAAGCCAACTAATTCAAAATCCTGTATATTCTGTGTCCAACCAGTTTGACGTCTTCTGTTTGAGGCTGTGGTAACTAAAGGTTTGTAAAAGCACTGGCAGAAGGCCACACGCTGAGTCATTCACTGCAGCAGCAAACTGCACCTTCGCTTAGTGTTGAATTATGGGTATGATAAACTACAGAAACTAATGGAGTCCAGGAATATATATTATTTTCTCAAACAATTCTACGTCTGTCTAGTTTTTAATTGTTGTTGACGTGGCATGTCCAGTTAGTCACATTAAATGAGTTAGCTGAGTCATCCCAAATTAAAAAAGGCCAAGTTTTTAAGTCTGAAAATGCCAGCAAATATTCTGCACTCAAGTTTGAGGATTGAAGCATTAATCTTATTGATTTTTTTTTATCTTTTTTGTTGGAAATATTAATGCGAGTCCAAACACTGCAGTGCTGACCCACAGGAAACTAGACACAGCTTCAAAATACACACTCACACACCCACAATCACACTGTGTGCAGCACTTTAATGAGACTTCATGGGGGCTGTTGTGGCAAGTGTGTTCTGAAAGGCTGTCAGGAAATGACCAGTTCCTGAAATACAGATGGAAAACAACAGAAAATTACAGGCAGCGCTGTCTCACATGGGTCACAGTAATGGTTCTGCATTTTAAAATAACCGATAATAACCAATAATAACCGATAATAACTGATAATGGAGCCTTTAAACGTTTAATATGCTTTAAGCACTTTCTGGTTTGCTCCGTTTTATTAATCTCCTTTTAACCGTGACATCCGATGCATTTTCTTTCTGCAGGCAAAGGAGATCCTGACAAAAGAGTCGAACGTCCAGGAAGTGAGATGTCCGGTGACCGTGTGCGGCGACGTGCACGGCCAGTTCCACGACCTCATGGAGCTGTTCAAGATCGGAGGGAAGTCTCCAGATACAAACTACTTGTTCATGGGAGATTATGTGGACAGAGGGTACTACTCTGTAGAGACCGTCACTTTACTTGTAGCTCTTAAGGTGACTAAAACAAAAATACTCTGGATTCAAATCTGTTGTTCCATGCATGTTTGTGGCACAAAAGGCACGGAGTAAACAAACCTGTGTTTTTAGGTTCGCTTCCGGGAGCGCATCACAATCCTCAGAGGGAACCACGAGAGCAGGCAGATCACACAAGTCTACGGCTTCTACGACGAGTGCTTGAGGAAATACGGAAACGCAAACGTTTGGAAGTACTTCACAGATCTGTTCGATTACCTCCCCCTCACTGCCTTGGTAGACTCTCAGGTGAGACTTGCACTGTTGTTATTGTTGTTGTTGTTTTCACTGGAATAATAAAAACAAAACTGTTATAGAAATGTATTAAATAAAATCAAATTCTAAGTTAGGAATATTTTCTTGCCCTCAGATTTTCTGCCTTCACGGGGGCTTGTCACCATCCATAGATACACTGGATCACATCAGAGCGCTGGACCGTTTACAGGAAGTACCACACGAGGTGAAGACGCTCATTAAAATTTTAAGAAATCTGTTTTCTGAACTTTGTATATTTTCTGATGAAACACCATTTGGACTGTTTTCCAACCTGTTGGTGCTCGTCCTGCATAGGGTCCCATGTGCGACCTGCTGTGGTCGGACCCCGATGACCGCGGCGGCTGGGGCATCTCTCCACGAGGAGCCGGCTACACATTCGGTCAGGACATCTCTGAGACTTTCAACCACGCCAACCGCCTCACGCTGGTGTCTCGAGCCCACCAGCTGGTTATGGAGGTTTGTATTTTTATTTTGAATACCAGTATTTACTTTGCTAATATGACCAAAAAGAGAGAAATTGTTACATAAATATGTTTTAAAAACAACACGGAGTGTAAATGTGTATAAACTGACAAGGATAATATGATCTTAAATGTCTCAGAGGAGAAATGAAACAAATTCTAAACTAGAAAAACTGCATTTCCAGAGAAAAGGCAGTGTGAATGCTTATTGCTGAACAAGTAGCTGAAAAACAGCTGAAATTGGCTAAAAACTTGCTGAAATGGAAGAACAAGCCTAAGTTAACAAAAGGAGGCAAAGAACATATTTGCTGAATTAGGTAAGCAGATAAGCAGAAATGAGCCCAAAAATTATGAAATTAGCTAAAATGCTGAAATTAGCTAAACATAGCTGAAAGAGCAGAAAGAAGCATAAGCTACCAAAAGAAGGTAGGAGCTGAATTGAGCTAAAAAAAAATGTGGAATTAGACGAAAAAGCTAAAGTCAGCACAAAACAGCTAAATAGTAGCTGAAATAGCATAACAAAGCTGAACCTATCAGGAATAACCTGAAAGGAACGTAAAAAGCTGAAATTAGTAGAAAGAAGTTAATTAGGCTGAAAGTTGCAAAAATTACCACAAAAAAATTTAATTTATTTGAAACCAGCTGAAATTAGCTAAAAATGCTAAATAGCTGAAAATGTATAACAAGCTTTATTAGCAGAAGGAAGTGGAGAGAGCACAGTGTTGTCCAATTAAGCTGAAAGAAACAGAAATGAGCACAAAAAGGTGGAAATTATCTGAAAAAGTTTAAATTTGCACAAAACAGCTGAAAAGTAGCTAAAAATACAGAAAGAAGCATAAATTACCAAAAGGAAGTGGAGAGAGCACATTTTTGCTTAATTAGGCTGAAAAACATTGAGTGCAAAATATGTGGAATTCGCTGAAAATGCTGAAATTAGCATAATATGGCTAAATAGTGGCTGAAATAGCATAAAATACTGAAACTTGCAGAAATTAGCTGAAAGGAGCATAACAAGCTTAAATAGCAGAAAGAAGTTAGAAGAAGGTCAAAAATGTTGTACTTAGCCAAAAGAACCTTTAAGCAGCACAAAGTAGTTTAAAAAAACAGCTGAAAGTAGCTGAAATTATTTAAACATTTGCACAAGGAAACTGAAAGAAGCTGAACCAGAGCAAAATATGAAAGGAGCAGTAAAAGGTTGTAAATGGATCTAAAAATGTGAAGGATGTAAAGTTAGCTCAATTCATTTTCTATGAGGGAAAAAAGAGGCAGGAAATGCTAAATATATATATAAAAAAACTAAAGTTGTACCAACAGCAACAGTCATAGCACCCTTTTACTGAAAGAGCTGAATGTTTTGATATGATTTGTTGAAATAGCACAAAAACTGTGGAACGATAAAGACGACAAAAAACGTGCAGAAGAAAAATGGATGACAATAGTGTGAATGCTTCATAAACATTCACACAACGGACGGAGCTGCAATAAACTGCTTCACAAAATATAAAGATTATTATATCATCCTCTAACACACATACTAAGATCAAAAGTATTTTTAGTTTCCAATAAAGTATCACTTTTGCCCTTAAATATGCATTTCCAGTTAATAAACCATCTGCCTTCCTCAGGGATACAACTGGTGCCATGAGAGAAACGTTGTGACGATTTTCAGCGCTCCAAACTACTGCTACCGTTGCGGCAACCAGGCAGCCATCATGGAGCTAGACGACACCCTCAAATACTCCTTGTAAGTATGCAAACTGCAGAATGGATGCTTTAATACTGATGAGTAACAAAAATAAAATTTTGATAATTATTTATTTATTTTTTTAGTTTGCAGTTTGATCCTGCGCCTCGCAGAGGAGAGCCTCACGTGACCCGCCGCACCCCAGACTACTTCCTGTAAACCTCCATATTGGACCTTTGTACATTCAAGTATTGTCATTATACGACTTTAAACTGATGCCGCCGTGGTTCCGGAGAGGGAGGATCGCTCAGCGTACGTTGTGTAGCCACACAAAAATCAATTTAAGCATTTTGTAAAAACAACATGTCTATAAATGGACCAAAAGGTGTGTGCCATAATCATTATAATATTTATTGCAGAGGAATTGTATTCATAATCCTTCTGTCCAAATATATCAACCAACTTTGATGCTGAAATTGCTCAATCTGTACATATGTAGCTGGGCTGATGGCACCCACGTTCAAAGTAAATTTTACTACAACGAATGCAGCTCCAACACCCATAGGCCATGGATTTTACCAAGATCTGAACACGATCTGTTTGCACTTTTGTACGATTAAAGAAATGTAAAATATGTCTAGATGAAAAAAACTTTTTTTGTTTGTTTGTTTTTGTTTTTTTGTAAGGCGTGTAACTAAAACAATCAGGCAAGCTTTACATAAATGTTTTGTCCTGTGTACCTTCTAAGGAAACTTGTTCTCATGCAGTGATACAGCCTTGGTTTTTAAATAAAAGATGAAGTGTTCATTCTCATCAACTCACTAACTTCCTTTGAATTTCTGAGACTGTATGTTAACCAAACAACTAGAATAATAAAAGGTAAAGATGACCTATTGAACTGAGTGTTTGTAGTTATTTTATGCTGCTGAAAACTGGATGCAGCTGTAACTGTCGCTTACTGTGGAAATAGATGTAAAGATGCACAACCAACTTCTGTTTTTAACTGTTAGTCAGTAATAGTGATAAACTGAATCTCTAGTGACGAGGCTTTTACATAAACAAACAAAAAACAAAAAAAAAAAACAAAAAAATCACCACTCTAGTAATCTGCAAATGGAGGTAATGTTTTATATTGAAATGTTTTAATTATGATAATTGGTTATCAAACAAATTACAGTATATTGGTTCATATACGTTTTACACAATTGAAACAAATTTCACAGAATTATTTTCTCAATGATATGTCCTTAAATAGGATTTGGAGCCAAGTTAGTGATGTGGACGCCAACTACCACGTGTGTTTACCTATGCAAACAGCCAAAGCAACTGCAAACAGGTCAAAGATTAAACTTTGTTACACAGACCTCGGCCATCTGAATGTAGGTCAGTCATCCATCAGCTGAGAACTTTGTTTACATTGAGTGAGGATCTGCTTTTCAGAATTGCGTTCAGTATATTTGGAAAACTTCACCATTTAATATAGATCAGCTCTTTTCTGTTTGATTTCATACATTGCCAATAAGTGCCTTTAAAATACTGTAGTATGATACATAAAAGTATTTGCCAAACAATACTAATATAAAAAGTTTTAGGTAAACCTATAAATAATCTAAACTACTTTTACCCTTGCATTGGTTTGTGCTTGTAAATATTTAAAACAAAGCAAGAATATAGCGTTTTGTTGGTGAAAAGCGGCACGGATGTGATAAGAATAGCACTTGAACGCACCATAGGATCAGCTCGAAAATATCAGTAACCAGACTCAACGCACGCCCTCTTGTGGTGCCTTTAAGTACTACACTGGTGAATATTCAACCCATTCAGTATTATCATTATTTTACTACTGTACAGTACTTCCTAACATGAATTGAAAAAAGAAAGCGCCTATTTCTCCGTTACAAAGCGAAATAAGTAGGATTTAAAAAAAAAATATATATATATACAGTATATACAGTATACTATATGACAACACCTGCTCTTATTTAGGTACTACATACACAACGGCCAATAAAAGGCGTGTTATTGTGTTTCTATCATTATTATAAGATACAGTATATGACTAGTTTTGTATCAATAGTTTCCACATTCATAGAAAAAAGTGAAACAAAACCTAAATAAGCGCATTTATGGACTAAAATAAACGATTATCTCGGTTAATTTCCATACATATGATAGGAGACTTGTTATGGGAGGAGAACGGTACATTATATGAAGTGTGCATTTTTCTTAGTGCATTAAAGCTTGAAAGTGAATTATTAAAAGTAGGTTAAATAAAAAAAGAAACGCTGTCCGCACCTCCTTTCAACGGTCAGCCTCCAGGCGGCAGCAGGAGCCTCGAAGCGGGTTAATACAGAGAGTGGGATTTCCAGTGGTTGACGGTGTCTTTACTGCTGTCAGGCCTTTCTGCGGACTGCAAAGAAAAATACACCTGGATTTGTGTTTAATCGTTCACAGTAAGTTACCACGAGTTCAATGTACCTGCGGAAGTCGGGCTGAAAGTTTTGTTTTTTTTATTTCTAATTAAAATCGAAACG
>JARVLU010000324.1:9135073-9162981 GCA_031762415.1 Simpsonichthys santanae
TCAGTAAAAGTGGCATCTGCCATTAAAGGTGTCAGTAAAAGTGGCATCTGCCATTAAAGGTGTCAGTAAAAGTGGCATCTGCCATTAAAGGTGTCAGTAAAAGTGGCATCTGCCATTAAAGGTGTCAGTAAAAGTGGCATCTGCCATTAAAGGTGTCAGTAAAAGTGGCAACTGCCATTAAAGGTGTCAGTAAAAGTGGCATCTGCCATTAAAGGTGTCAGTAAAAGCGGCATCTGCCATTAAAGGTGTCAGTAAAAGTGGCAACTGCCATTAAAGGTGTCAGTAAAAGCGGCAGCTGCCATTAAAGGTGTCAGTAAAAGTGGCAGATGCCATTAATGGTGTCAGTAACTCACAAACTAGCGTCAGGTCACCTGGCCCAGGTGCCACAGCAGCGTGGCATCTGCCACCGGAAGTGCCACTAAGCTGCCACTGCCGCGATTTGAATTAGCTTGAACTTAATGATGAAATTAACAAATCATGGCGCTTACCTATCGAATAACACGAGCTGACAAAAACATCTAGTAAAAAATAAGACAGAGTTGTTTTATTTAGTAAATGTGAACATCACCTACTTGTGTGCTCCTCCTGTGTCTGGATCCATACTTCTGACCGACGCTTACGTTGTCCTTATTTAACCTTCAACCAGTGATTGTTTTCGCGGCTACTTTAACATGACGTCTTTATAATGCCACATTTAGTAATAAACACGCGTTTAACTTCCAATTAAATCAAGTTTTTTAATTTGTAAGACTTGGGCCGACGAACTACTTTCACTTCCTAGTTTTCTCGTGAAATTAAAAGATCAACTTCCGCTGACGTTTAACCGTTTTTCAAAACAAAAGCACAACCATAGAAAATAACCTGCGGTTTTCAAAGCTGGAGTCGAGTCCCAGCTATCGTCATTAGTGAGTGAAGAGCCTTGATGTGATATTTCCAGAAATAAAGAACTACACTTTAAAATAATTGTTAATAGCAAATGCTTTTTTTTTAATTATCATGATGCATGCTCAATGATCCAGGTAGAAAAATCTAAAAAAAAAAAAGTTGTCTGGTTTTCTGGACATTTAAAAAACTTTTTTTTTTTTTTTTAAGTGAAACGTTTCGTCTTTCATCTGAAAGACTTCTTCAATTTGAGATGCTGTATTCAGCTCAGTCTTATAAATAGCACCCTCACACAGTGGATCAACAAATTTGCTGCTGACATGATCAAGAAGGACCATCAGTCTAACGATGGATTATTAGCACCCTGATGGCTGTTTGCTATTCAAAGAGAGCTGAGTGATACAAGCAATAACAGCATTGTAAGAGGGGGACAGTTGAACACGGAGGCCTCCACCTGTTTAATGATGGGCGGTTTCTTTTCACAAAGATGGCCTCCTTTACTCCTCTCAAACCATCGTTCCTCTCATCATCACCTTTTTCACGTGTCGACCGTTGCAGCTCTGTTACTGCCTCGCTTAGCGGCACTAAGGTGCATCAGGGTTGGCATTCAGATATCACACTGAGGCGGCCAGCTAGAAGTATTCTATGAAAGCACCTCGAGGTTGGAAAAGTTTAAAGTTGTAAAACGGTGATCCTGCTCTTGAGCTTTTAATACGGCAGGTACAGCCAAAGCCGTCCGTCGGGAGAGATTGGGAAATAGACGGTTCGTCTTTACAGCGTGCAGCAGGGTGGTAACCTGAGATGATTACCTACTGCGAGAAGTGTTTTCAAGCTCTAAGATAGAAAACATGGAGGGGCTCCTTTACTTCATGTTCACCACGTTCACAAACCTCCTGACACGTTGTGGGCAGAGCTGCAGCGCTCCTGGAGTGTCTCGCTGGAGAAATGGAAGAGTTGGATTAAAATTAGATCCGTATTTGTTCCCAGCGCTTCCTCTCACTAAAGTTTAAAGAGTTTGGTAAAGTAGCAGAACCTACAAGATAACTGGTTTAACTCTTTCACAAAAAATGTAATTAAAATATCTGAAGTTTTTTTTTATTCTTCCCTTCGTTTTCATTAAAGGCTCTCACTGAGCTGCTGTAAAATGTTACGTTTGACACAGTTTAATTTATTTCTGACACAAGCAGCCATCAAAACAACATCTTACTGCTCCTTTCACATTTAGACCCGGTTCAGCTTCCTTGTGCATATTTATACTTTTCTTTGGCTACTTTCAGCTGTTTAGTCATCCCTGTAGATTATAGCTGCTAACTACAACATTGTGCTTCTTCTAACTTCTTTCTGCTAATTTCAGCTTGTTGTGCTCCTTTCAGCTTTTTCTGATATTTCAGCGAGCTGTTTTTATGCTAATTTTAGCTTCTTCTTTTTTAGGCTAATTCCACATTTTTCGCACTCATTTTAACTTTTCTCAACCTGATTCAGCAAAAAAGTGTCCTCTCTACATCCTTCTGGCAATTTAAGCCGCTTTCTGCTTTTTAGCTACTTCGCTGTTTTAAAAGAAAAAAAAAAACTATTTTCGTCTTTTTTCAGATAATTTCTGCTTTTGTGCTCATTTCTCCTTTCAACCTAATTGGACAAACATGTTCTGCTTTCTTATGCTCATTTAACTTCTACCTTTTCAGCTACTTAGCATTTTTTTTAGCTAATTTCAGACAAATTCAAGTTTTTCTTGAGAATTTCTGCTATTTCATTACTGTTGAGCTATTTTATGCTAATCTAATCTTTTTCATTTTTGGGGCTCATTTCAGCTCTTTCTCCTTCTGTCTGGTAGTTTAAGCTTCTATGCCTTTCAACTACTTATGCTAATTTAAGCTTTTTTTTTTTTATTTTGTTTTTAGCAAATTTCTTAATTTTTATGCTCATGTCTGCTGATTTAAAACTAATTTGGCAAATATGTTATTTCTGCTTCTTCTACTAACTTACTGGTAGGCTTGTTAGTCTATTTCAGCTACATTTAAGCATGTTTTTTAAATCTAATCTCAGCTGTTTTTCAGCAAATTCTGCGAGAAGCATTCACACTGCGTTTTCGCAGGAAATACAGTTTCTCTAGTTCTTCTTAGTTCCTTAAATAAGATGCTGAATAATTTTGTTCAGGTGTGTCAAACAAGTCTGTTCTCCCCAGCAACCTTCTCTTCATCTCTTTATCACCTTGTCTTTTTATTTGTTTGTTCAGGCCGCCAACTATTTGGACATCAAAGGCCTGTTGGACGTCACCTGCAAGACAGTGGCCAACATGATTAAAGGCAAAACCCCGGAGGAGATCAGGAAGACTTTCAACATCAAAAATGATTTTACAGAGGAAGAGGAAGCCCAGGTATTTATTCCATCCATTACTTAAAAAATAAAAAAGGGAGTAAATGTTATTCCTTTAAAAAAAGTAATGCTCAAGGGCTAAAAAAAATGTGATCATGAACTTTTCGAACACCCGTTTGTCCAACAGGTACGCAAAGAGAACCAGTGGTGTGAAGAGAAGTAAAGGGGCAGGTCCTGCAGACCCCCACACTGACAAGGATCGTCCTCGCTGACTGGTTGCACTGGCGTTTGTTCATACTTGTTAATATTTACTTTTAGTATATATTTCCTGTCACCCACTACTAGTTCCCCTGATTCTCGTGTACCAATAAACGCATGACCATTTAAACCTACCTGTGCTGTCGTTAATTTAAAGCTCGTTACCGTTTTCACACACACTATGTTGCGTAACAACATCTTATACGATTTCATGTCTTTGTACCTCCCAGAAAAATCTAATTGTCCTCCTGGATGTCCCCCGTTTCTTTTTTTTACTGGTGATGTTTTAGTTTCATTGAATTAAATAAAACAACTTTGGGAAAAATGAGGGTGAATGTTATTCTGTGAATGTATCTGTTTTGTGAAATTGTTCAGTAAAAGTGAAGTTGATCTCCTGTTACGCAGAGTTACTTAAATTCATGTTTGGTTTTTATTTTTTTGCGGGTTGGGGGGGGAATGATTAAATATTGAAGGAGTAAATAAAACCTAAGAAACGGACGGTGTGTGTTGTTTTTGCATTGACGGTGCCAGTTTGGACCAATTTAAACTTTTATTTTCTGAAATCTTCATCTTGCAGCTGTAGAAGAGAAAATTCAAAAAACACTCGATACATCAAAACAAAATAAACCCCCATCAGGAGTTGAGAGAGAGACAAAGACATCTTGGAGGCTCCTCTGCTGGAGGACGACGCCAGCAGCTCAGCTCCACGATGAAAAGTCGAGTTTGGAGACGGCGCTGAACAACAACATGATATAAATGCAACGATAAAACTGGAACATGCACAGATATAGTTGGAACACTTAACAAAGATCTGCACAAACAAAACTTTGCTTTTAGAAAAAGATCAAAACTAGAATTTTTTTAAAGAAATTTAACTTTTTCATAAAAACATATAAAAGTTTATAATATAAAACTTTACAGCACAATACAATAGTACCCATTTGGTCTCAGATTAGTTTGAAGAACTGCAGAATGGTCGATGGAATAAAAGTTTGAGATTTAAAAAAAAAAAACTTCTCTTTGAGAAAAACGACCTTAAAAATTACAGGAGTCACAGACGATAAAATAAAAAATAGAAACAACGGAACAGCTGAAGCTGGATAGCCTGAAAGTGCCTAAAAGAAGTGATTTTATTTTTCACCCCAAATGGACAATTTGTGAAACTGCATCTAAAACAAATTTGAATAATTTCATTTAAAATCGGGGCTTCTGCAGGTCAGGTGGTGGCGGTTTCCCACGTTATTAAAAGTCGAGACGTTTTATTAACATTTAAGAAAATTTCCACCATGATCAAGTCCGCCTCAACACATATTTTAGCCGGACTGCTTTTTCTTTTAAGAACGTTTTCTTTGTAAAACAGCTGATTGTCTTGAAGCACAAAGTCAGCGGAAACTGTAGCGCATTTCATGTGTCTGTTGGCAAAATATCTCATGAACATCTGAGCGAATTTAAAACATTTAAATACACAACGATGGCTTTAACTCTGTCAGTTCTACAGACGTTAGAGGCTAAAACATGTGGTGGTAGCTGAGGGTCATTCCCAACACATACTCCAGGTGTGACATCTTAAGTTGGAACCTCATCATTTGGTTTTAGTCAAACATTTGTGAAAAGTGGCGGGCGATATGCATTTCTCCCTTTATTACGCTCAGGAGCCCTGGAGGGGATCGGACTGATCTATTAGCTGCAAGCGTTTGAGCTGAAGAACACATTTTGCCTCTGTTTAATACAGACTTTGGTGAGGACTGCGGTAGCTCAGTGGTCAGTGATGTGGTCTCATAACCCCGAGGCTGCAGGTTTGAGCCCAGGAAAGGCATTTGGTGTAAAACAGTTGCCTTATACTACATGTTTACTCTCAGTGACCCTGCAGGAGAGAGCAGCCGGAAGAACCAGACATCATGACGGACTCTGGTGTGTGGAGGAGCTGGCTGCTCGATTCCTCTTCTGTGAACCTACAGATCTGCACGTGCACGCTTCTAAAAACAACAAAACACCCCGACCTGGTAAAAAATACAATTAAAACCAAATGTGTCAAATACATAATTTACAAATGGGCAGTCTGAATAAAAAGCGTCTGTTGGGCGAGTATTGCTCGAAACGCAGCAGAAACACTGTTCGGGGAGGAGGCGAGCGGCGAGACACGCCCACCGTCAGTGAGTCTCCGTCAGCACTTTGAGAGACAGTCCTGCCACCTTGGCGGCGGACAGCGCCGTGGAGCAGAGCGTCTGCTTGCCGGACAGTTCCAGGTGTGGGGGGGCGCGTCGGGCTGCGGGCTGGCGGAAGTCTGCCGCCCGCTTGCCGGCAGACTGCTCCGGGGCGAAGCGTGCGTGTGAGCGTGTGTGCGGAGACGAGGGGAGGCGCGTCGACGTGGAGGTGGGCGGCGGGGAGCAGCTTGGGGAGGGGGGTCGCTGGTAGAGGCGGTGGCGTGCAGGAGATGGGGATGGGGGAGAGTCTATAGCACTTAGATCTGAAGAAGCTGGGCTGGGGCAGCCTCCTCCTTGAAGGTAGCGAACGCACTTCTTTTTCCTCCTGGGGACAGTCAGAGAGAGTTATCTGTGAATAAAGTGTGGAGACGTCAGCAGGCTTCAGACTCACACCCAACATGGACACAACAAACAGCAACGTGTAAAGCACTACTTCCTGCTCTGCTCTGCTTATTACTGATGCTCGTTGTGTTAGTTCGACTGCGTCGCTGTCGCGTTTTCTTTGAACAAGGACGAGAAAACTTTGGATCTTTGCACCAAAACGGAAATCCTTCTTTCGTTACTCTCATCTAAACCGTTTTGCGTTGAAATGTTTGCCACGAAGCTACAGAAAAGGTGACCAACACTCTGTAATGTGGAAATTAATTCTCTGCATTTTCCCTCCATCGCGCACGTGGAGCAGAGGAGAAGCCTTGCTCAAGGGCCCACAGAAGGCCAAACAAGGGTGCAGGCTGATGTGGTTGCTTCACATTGCCCACCCAACTGTTTTGTGCAGGTCTCGGGATTCGAACCCACAGTTTCACAGTCTACAACCTCTGCACCAAACACTATGCAAAGAGCATGTTTTTTGTCTTGGTGCCACTCTGTTCAGAATGTTTAGAACTCTTTAAAGCAAACACTCAAACTGTACTAAAGCTGATCTGTCAAAAGGTTAAAAGGTCATTTGTTCATGTTTTAGAAAGGATTACCACTCAACATGTAAAAGGTTTGAGCGCCACAACACGTTTTTAGAAACAACTTCCTGTTTGTGATGTCGTTCAGAGCCTCAGCTGAAAAAGTGCAGAACAGAGACGTGGAAAACAGAAAATATTTTGATGGAGCTAGACAGGCAACAAATATTACTGAAGGTCATCTAAAGGACATATTTCCTGCCAAAGAATTTGTTTTTGGCTACAATAGAATAAATAAATATATGTAATAAATAAGAAATCTGAAGTTTGTGGAAATAACTCCACAGGAGTGGTTTAATCATGATATGGGGGTTGCGTTATAAAGGGAACTGAATATTTTGTAAATAGAGGGAAAGTTGTCGTTTTTGGAATCATATCTTCAAGTAAACAAGACCAAATAATAAAAAGTTCTTTTAACAACTAAATAATCATCTTTAAACACATCACATAATTCATTTTGGACTGAATCAAAAGGTTCTTCCAGATCTAAAACTCAAGAAATCTGTGGAAAAGCCTTAGAAGAGCCGACAAGTAGAAGTTTGTTTCTAGAAGAATGAAGAAAAGGCCTCAGCTCCAACAAGAACTGAGCGGCACTGAGGTGTTCAAGCTACGATGAATCGTCTCGTTACTAAAGACGCAGCTCTAACTGTGCCATAATTAATCCTAATACAGTAGTAGTCCCTCGCTAATTTGCAGTTTGATTTTCGCGGACTCGCTCTTTTGCATCTTTTTCTAAAATAAGATTGAACACGAGGAAAAATAAATTGTACACGACACGTGACTGTCAACATTAACGAAAAAATAAAATACTTTGGACAGGTGCCACCATTTTGTAGTTTTTTCTCAATAAGCCTACACCGTATCGCCCCTCATAAGGACTACATTTCCCAGCAATCAACAGTGCCCCGACCAGAAGCTCTGTTTCCTTTTTCTGAAATACATAGAGGGAAAGTTTTGATCTGATGGGAAAAAGTTTGGTCCCTATTCATACAGTGACTTCGGCGCCCGGTGGATGCAGAGAGCTACACGGAATCCACCGGGGAACCGGAGCGGAACCAGACCCCCAGATTCATCAGTGAACCCGAGAGCTGCTAGCTGGCCCACGAGGACTTCCGAGTGCGGACGTGCACCTCTGTAGGTCTGGCGCTCCATCCTGAGTCCACTGGGTCTTTTTTCTTTTCTTTATCTGACCGCTCAATTGGACCACTGATTGACCCCCCCACCCACTCAGCGCTGCACAGAACCAAAGCAGAACCAGACCCCCAGACTCATCGGTGAACCAGAGAGCTGTTAGCCGGCCCACAAGGACTAACAATGGAACGGGGGACGCGCCGCTGTAGGTCCGACTTCTTTCTGGAGCCCATCATCACTACCCCGAGCCAGCGAGCCGACCAGAACCGGCAGGGTAGTTCTGCCGAAACAGAACCGAGCCGCTGCTGTTCTGCTGAGCTGGTTAGTAAGATTTAGTAGCTACATATACAGTACTGCACATATGTTGTTAAAATGATGTGGGTTTAAGTGTTTAGAACATTGTAAGAGTGTGGGAAGGGTTTCTAAAGCCTTAAAATATAAATACTAAAATAAATGTAACGTTGCTACTTTACGGATTCTCACTTATTGGGTGGGGGGGGGGGGGGTCTGGAATGTAGCTCCTGCAACAAATGAGACTACTGTAATTATTTTTTTCCTCCTTAAACACTTCATATGAAGAAATTAGTTTTTTTAAGCGTCCTCCTGCTCTTAGCTAAACATAGAGGAACTAATAGAGAAACAGCGCTGAGGTGTTCTACTTACAGCCGACAGAGTGCCGCATCAAAGCAGTTAGCAGGATCCTGTGATCATTACCAGAACATGATATGAGTCACCAGGTTCAACCGCAAGGAAAGGCACTAGGCCATATTTAGATCGATAAAGGGAGGAAGGCTGCAACAGAAAGTGATTTCTAAATGTCAGAGTTCACCATCAAAAGGCGCCCGTCACCACATTGCATGAATGGAGAAGGTTAAAAGCAGATGGGCCTGAGAACGCTGTAAAAAAACAAACCAAAAAAAAAAAAAAAAAACGCAAAGCTGCAGGGAGCACGAGCGTGTGTGTGTGATAAGGATTTGCTCAAACCGCATTCAGCCCCCTTTGTTCTGTCAAACCGAAACACTTAGATTTCCATGACGCGACAGTGGGGAAGACGACGGAGTTGTTACAGTGCTGTGGTTGTGGGAGCTCTTCATGTAGAACCGCACAGATCCAGACTCCTGCTGCAAACCGTAACTCCTGCTGCGACTCAGAACGAGCGGAGCGAGGCGGCGACGGACCTGCTGCCCCTTTACAGGCAGCCGGTACAGTAAAACTTTGGCCTGTCGTGATAAACAATAAATCAATTAATTACACGATAAATGAAAATTATCAACCTCATTTTCATTTATTGCTTTATCATTTCATCATGTCTCTTTCTGAAGACACTGGATGACAAAAGGCTCAACTCCGGTGCTCGTCACGGACCCCTCCCTTTCTCTTTTCTTTAAAATCTGTTTTAACTGTCCAAAATCGCGTTTTTGGCTCATTAAAAAGCAGCTAAGCTACGAGCTAAGCTAACAGGCCGACCTCAGGAAAAATCCTCCGTCTTGTCGAAGCTCCAAAATTCACGGTTGAAACTCATGCCTTCATGTAAAAAGTTGCTTTTCTCTGCAAAAAAGAAGCTGAGAACTTGTTTACTTGATTTATTAAAAGCTTTACGTGAAAAATGAGCTAAAGAGCTCAAACCACAACGAGCATCCGCCATTTTGAGAACCGAAGAGAGACAGCCCATGTCATGTCAAGGGGCCTCCCTCCCATTTTTCTTAAAGAAACACGCTGCTCCTCCCTCACTATCCATCCTTCGGTTTGAACAGTCATACTGCCATCCAGTGGTTGAAAAAAGGTACCTCATGCAAAACAACCGGTAAACATTTCTTCTTAAATTTGACAATAATTATAATTATTGTCAAATTTCAAACAATATTATTGTTTATTGCAATAATTTCTGAGACAATTAATCACCATGAAAAATTTGTTATCGCGACAGGCCAAGTAAAACTGATGCAACTGCGAGGAAACGTCAAGAAACGAGCGTTTGGATTGACACTGTTCGCTGTGCCACATCAATGACGTTTTTCCTCTTACTACTAAAAATGCAGACAAGGAAAATGAAGAAACTCTCGTTTAGTCTAGTTTAGAAACGCGATCTAATGATGGGAAAGTAAAAACCACGTTGACTGGATTTAAATACTTGAGTGAAAATTGACTGGGACTAAAAGTTGCCTGGGACACAGGTTAACATTTTGTACAGAATTTACTTTGTGTTTAAAATCTACAAAAATGTGGGGAAAAGATGAATGAAAATGAAAGCCAAAGAATAAGTTGAAGGTGTTTTTCACGTCTCTCCTCTGCTTAGTACACAACCAGTGATGCTGAGTGGTATTCCGTACTTCTATATTAAACTTGGTTAAAAGCATATTTTATTTGTTATGGCTGTATCTCGCTGGGCTGCAACTGCTGGACACTACTTATCGTGAGCCGTGCGGCCGTGCTTTGCCCCTTTCTGAAAGGCACGGCTTACTTTTGCATTCATAATTGTATTTTTGCACAATAACGTGTTGAGCTCCGATGCCAAAACACATCTCCTGTGCTCTTGAGAAGGGTTCAAGACGCCAACTCGGACTATTTCAAGAGCCAAGACGAAGAAACTACGACTCGTCTGAGGAAACAGAGAGACCTCGTGGACATCTGAAGACACTTTAGGGACTCCCTCGAGCGCCAGTGTCGTTCGTTAACTCTTCTCCAACAGCAGCCCAGTGAGACACAGGTTTTACATTTCATTTCAACAACAGTCAAGTTTATTATTAACAGAAGACGAAAACTGTTGCTTCTCCACTAATATGAGAGTTAAAATCCTAATAACTCACATTACAGCTACTTTCTCTTTTGCTTGTTATAAAAAGATGTTAATGTTTCAAACAGCAAAGCAGCAGGTTAGTGACACACAGCATGGACAGCTCAGAACGGACTCAACACTTGCACGTATGCGAGACTTGATAAACTCAACCACTAAAACAAATAAGACAAAATAAAAACATCATAACAGACATCAGAACTACCTCTAAGGCAGCTTGGTGTCTAAGAGATGACTGGGCAGCTAGAGTTAAAGTGATGCAGGTGGAATGGGAGGACAATGGGAGTTAGTGGGACGGCAGCAGCTGCTTCTACACAGTTGGCGGATGTTTGGTACACACCTGCAGGGACCGCACCAGTCCGTTTGTTGGTGGAGGCCGAAGCGAGCCCGGCATTTCTTAGGGGAGCCCGGGTCTGAGCACAACGAACAGCATGCACAAAAATCACAGAGAGGAGTAAAAGAGGAGGAGTGGGGGGAGGCACAGATAGAAAGAAGGCTCATCAGGGCAGAGTAAAACACCAGCGGAGCCGTCTGCTTAGAAAGAGCCGTGAAGGAAAACGGTTAGTAGACTGTCGGAGCACAACGCAGCGTCAGCAAACGCAGCCGAGTTAAAGTCACGCAGAGAGAGGAAAGCAGCCATGCTGGGACACTCTGTTAGTAAAACGTTTTTAAAAAAGACCTTTATTTTCTTTACAGAACAATGACTCTTTGGAAAAAAAAATCACTTTTCAATTCATAAACCCACTGCAGGTATGAACAAATACCTTATTAGTCTGATATAGTGCATCAATGAGTTACCTTCAGGTGGAAAATTATTTTAGGCTATCTTCTGGTTACAACCACTAACTGTTGATGGATGGACCAGCGCTCAATCATGAGGTGTTCAAGACTTGGAACGTTGTTTAATAACCCAACTTTGCTTTAGACTTCTCAAGATCTTTATCATTGACCTGTCTGGCATGCGCCTTGGTCTTCATGATGCTGTTTGATCCCTATTCTGTAACAGACCCTAGAGATCATCGTCTATTAACTAAATCGGTGGCTTCTGAAGGAAATTAACTGCTCTGGATTTTAGTGAGGGGTGCTGCATAGAACACACCCAAAACATACTTAAAGTAAAGATAATATCACACATGAAGTGTTTTAAAAACACTACATCTAAAAACATTTGGTTATTACATTATGGAATTAATCTATTTGAAGTTGTTGGCATTTAATGGCAGTTTCACGTGTTAGACTGAACTGATGTTTTAAAAATTGAAATGCTGAATTGCGCAAGCTCATGCGTTTATATTTGTGGAAAATTAATAATATAAGTATCCAACTTAGACATATTAGAACATGTGCCTGCAGTCCAACAACCTGTTGGGGGGGTGAGGACATTTTGTTGGGACATTCATTGCAACTTGCTGAATTTCTTGTGATAGAGAAACCTTCATTCACTTTTGTTTTTTTATTCCAAAGGCAAGTGTTTCTTTTTAGCTGTTCTCTTAAACACTTACCACAGTTTTTGAAGGAAAACAAAAGATAAAACACTGAATTTCAATGACAGTTTAAATACTGTATATTGAAGTAGTAATGAAATGTGTGCAAAACTGCCCTTCCAGACTTCCGTCTCCAATAGTAACTTGCATTGTATGTGGCAAAAACAATAAAATCTTACTGCGGCTGGATATTGAAATGAATGAAGCGGCTACATGTTAACAGATTACTGATCAATACATTTTCCTCTTAGTATTATAATTAATATTTTGTCACAAATGTTTTGTAACATATTTGCATAAATTAGACTAAAAAGCACCGTACTGTGCTTTATATGTTCGGTCTGGAACAGGTCTCTCTTGTAAATGAGTCCTCATGGCTCAGTGAGACTAGCCCGTATAAATAAATCGATAATAATAATAATAATAATAATAATAATAATAATAATAATAATAATAATAATGTCATCACATTGTCATCACTGTATGTTTCCATACAATGGTGAAATTAGTCTCTGCATTTAACCAATACACCACCAGGTGGTGCAGTGGGCAGCTATTGAAGGCGCTGGGGGGGGGCGGGGCATTTTGGGGATAGGGTGTACTGCCCAGAGACACCACGAGGTATGCAGTGACTGGGGATCAAGCCTGGGATTTTCGGTTCCTGAACTGGCTGCCCTGCCTCTACACCATCTCGGCCCCCAAAGGTTGAATGAATGAAAAAAATAAATAAATAAAAAAATGAAAAAAGCTTCTAAAACCAGACTTTTCTGTTGCAGTTATGAAAATTAATACAGTAGTCCCTCGCTACTTTGCGATTAGACTTTTGCGGACTTGCTCTTTCGCTGTTTTTCAACATAAGATTGTACAAGACACACAACTGTCAACTTTAATATTAGTCATGTGATTGGGATGGTACGGGATAAAAAGTTAGCAAAAAAAAAAAAAAAACTTGGAACAGGTGCCTCCATTTTGTAGTTTTCTTTCAATAAGCCTACACTGTAGGGCAGGTTAAAAGAACTACACTACCCAGAAGGTAGTGTACCGGAACCGAGCTGCTGTTCTGCAGAGCTGGTGAGTAAGATTTTGCAGTATTGTACAGTACATATACGTACGTTATTAAATTACTTGGGTTTAAGAGTTTAGAACGTTGCAAAGAGAGTGGGAAGGGTTTATTAAGCCTTTAAAAAAAAACTAAAATAAATATTGTATTCCTACTTCATGGATTTTCACATATCGCGGTGGGGTGTGGAACGTAACTCCCGTGATAATCGAGGGACTACTTTAATATTAATTTCCATGCTAGAAATCCCAGTAAAATACCTGATTGCGTTGTGATTTGAGACAATACTGGCATGGTCAGGGTGTGTGAAGCCACGTATTTGTTTCTGAAAAATCTGCTCTGCTCTACCCATCCAGTTGAGTGTTGTAAATTATCATGTAGCTGAGAGGGGAGAAAAAACTGGACTATAATAAGAAAACTGCAGCCGCAAATTTATATTTTTTACTTTGGTCTGCTTCGTCTGTTCTGGTCGGTATATGAGAGTAGGATTAGTTGAGTTCGGCACACAAAGGAGAGTGGGAGGGCAGTTAGATCCATCCTGCCTACAAGGAGAGCTAAAACTCAGCTTAATTCTTTGAAACACTCTCGTCACTCATCTGTGCAAATATAGAAACGCTTACCTGTGTTGGAGTCCTGCTGCTTCTCCCTTTTTCTCCTTTTCTTCTTGCCCTGTGGGAGAAACAAACAAAAACAAGAGTTTCTCTGAATGAAGAGTCTGGATCAGCTACACAGCAATAATGATAAAACATCAACTGAGCTGGAAATGATCAGATGTTTGTCTGATAAATCCAGTTACTGTGGTTTGTTTTGAGCTGGATAACATTATCAGATGAGTCCTCATTTGCAAAAATAGATTAAGAGTCTATTTGTAAAATCACTGGAGAGTGTAGCTCTGATTAGTATGAGCAAAATGAACAAAATTTGCACTGTTTATAAATAGACATTGAGGTTTCTGACATGTTTATCCAATTTCAAACTGAAATAAAAGATTCAACTGTGGAAAAGTTAAAAGCTACAACCAGCAACCAGGTCAGTCATGGTCTTAATAAAGCAAGACAAAAGCAAGAAAGAGAAATGAGAGAACACATTTGCACTGCTTTAGTCACTTTATCCTCAATTCATGCAAAAACCTGAAGAGTCCTCAAGCATTTTAAAAGAGATGCGAGATATTTCAATCATATGTGTCAAAGACTTTTGGTTCACCCCATCTCCAAAACCTTTGCTTTCATATTTCTGTCAATGTTTTGTGGTGCCTACAGTCATGAGCGCCTGCTGAGGCAAACATCAGAGCCGTTCACACAGATCCGGTGACGAGGGCCTCGTATTTGGGCGAGCTGAAGGATGTGGGAACAGAAATCTACCGCCTACGCTTCGATGTCTGCCCTCCTCGCCTCGCCGTCAGCAGCGTCTGTGTGGTTACAACTCGTCTTGCAAAATGAAGCTCCTCTACTCTTCGGGGCGCATGTGTGTATTAGTGTGTGTGCATGCACTCGTCTATATGCAGGTTTTATTCTATTTGGTGACATGCAGGAGAAACCCTCTACATGTGTGTGGGCGAGACGTGGAACTTCTCTTCCTGTTGTGCTCGTAGGCCCATAGATTTTTTTTTTTTTTTTAACTTGTCAGATGTTATGAGGAGAGAAGGGATTTCTCCAAACACACTGATGATGTTTCAAGGTCAGTCATGTGCTGTGTTATTAAACAGACCGGTACATCTGTGGCTCCCGAAATGGTGTGCAGAGCCCCCACTGTGGTTGTGAGACACCAACTTGGTTTTACAAATGGCTTTTGGTGGTCTATTTAGTCAAAAAAGACACAAAATAGAAGTGTCCTAAACAGTAATGTTAGTTTTAGACATTGTTTATCAGTGGCTCTGAGCAATGGCAGTCTTGATGTGGGTAAGAAGCTTTGGTAACAGTTTTAGTTGTGTAAAAAAAAATACATTTATGCAGGGTTCCCTTTTTAAATTCCAAATTACTCAAAACATTTTCCAGTTTTCTCAGTCAGTTGTGAAGGTTTTTAGGTCCAAGTTGACTACCCGCCCCTTTGCATGCTCTAAACTCCATAAACCCAAAGTCTGGATTTAAAAAAACTAAAACTCTTACATGTTCTAACGAGTTTAGGTCATCAGTCAGCAAGAGAAAAAGACGGTGGCTGAAATGTTGAGGCTTTTTGTTGCAGTTGAAATAAAATGTGACAGCACAGTGATCTTGTAAGCTTATATTACTAATATTATGCGTTATGCAAAGTGTTTTATTGTGAATGGATCTTCCTTTCTTTGCACAATTTAAATTAATAAAATCTAGACTAGTATTAAACAAACTGAATTTAAAAAAAACAACAGATTTCCAGCCTAAGTGAAAACTTAAATAGTTATAACGCAGTCATTTTTATTTTTACAAATAATGAGTTAAATTTTGGTAAGGTAGTAGCTGAGAGTCATCCTAAGCACATACACTGAGTGCTAACAGATTACACAAAATCTTTATTCAAAACCATTGAAGGGTGATGTTCAAGCCTTAATTTTTTTTGTTTTAGTGTAACTGCTTTTCTAAAAACACAATCAAATCTTTAGGTCAAACTAAATTAGTTTATTCTTTAAGGAGTCCATCAAGGTTTTAAAGGGGAAAAAAATGAAGCAGGTAAAGTATGACGGATGGATGGAAATAAGAATTTGATTCTCAAAATCTGATTATTTGAATCTGATTTTTACTACAAGATTCTTTGAATCTGATTCTTACGATAAGATTCTTTGAATCTGATTCTCGGAATCTGATACTTACTATATGATTATTTGAGTCTGATTCTCAGAATCTGATTCTTAATATATGATTATTTGCATCTGATTCTCAGAATCTGATTCTTAATATATGATTATTTGCATCTGATTCTCAGAATCTGATTCTTAATACTGTATATGATTCTTTGAATCTGATTCTCAAAATTTGATTTTTTGAATCTGATTCTTACGATAAGATTCTTTGAATCTAATTCTCAGAATCTGATTCTTACTATAATATTCTTTGAATCAGATTCTCAAAATTCGATTCTTTGAATCGCTCAGAAACTGATTCTTACTCGCTGATTCTCAGAATCTGATTCTTAATATATGATTATTTGCATCTGATTCTCAGAATCTGATTCTTAATATATGATTCTTTGAATTTGAATCTCAGAATTTGATTTTTTTTTAAATCTGATTCTTACGATAAGATTCTCAGAATCTGATTATTTGAATCTTGATTCTCAAAATCTGATTCTTTGAATGTTGATTCTCAGAATCTGATTCTTTGACTCTCTCCGAAACTGATTCTTACTATATGATTCTTTGAATCTGGTTCTCAGAATCTGATTCTTCCTATACTGTATGTCTTTAAATCTGATTCTTACTATATGATTCTTTGAGTTTCAAAGATTTGCAAAAACTGAAAATCTGAATCAGTGTAGAAAACTGAGATGTGTTCAGTTCTTCCATTTGACTGTCTGATTTAAAAGTTTCATAAATTAATAACGTCTGCACTTCATATTATGGTGTATTAGATGCTTCTAGTTATAAAATATTCAGTTCAACATGAGCATGTTGTTTTGTTAACAGTGAGTTGAAGGGATTTGCTTGTTGGGTAGGATCAGGAGCAAACGGTGCACTCCTGCCAGCGTAAACAGTTTGGTTCAGTCACTTTTACAGAAACAACTGCAGAGAAAAGCATAAAAACTCAAATAAGTTTTAGCATGATTTAAACAGAAGCTTCTATCAACATCAAACGTAAATGATCACTACATTTTTTTATATGTTTTAAACAAAAGAACACAAAAATAAAGGTAGTTTAGGAAGATGCCAAGTAGATAAAATAATACAGCGAGGCCAGCCATGCAGCCCTGCACTCTGTTAGTCGAGCAATACGGGCTGATTTATACCTCTGTGTTTTACAGACTGACTAAATGAGGCAAGAGTTTGCACAATGCATCCACAACTAACAAATCAGATCTGTTTGTGCGGCTGCCATCTTTTACGTGCTGTTCGTGAGGCTCGAAGCGTGAGTCATTGAGATTTTTGGAAGGTGCATGCAGACTTTGCACAGAAATACCCACAACCCATCTCATGCAGCTCCTCACACACTCATTTTTTCCATCACAGAGGTATAAATCCACCATGAGACGTGTCCCTACCCAATCAGCTTTATTCTTTTCCCCTGCGACCCCGCTAAGGCCCGCCTCCTGCAAGAGTTCAACAGCAAACTGACAAGTCAGAGGCACACAGCAGCCTAGATTCAGCACATTCCCCAAAACATTGAACTAAAATGCATGCACCACACAAGTGTGTGCCTTGTAATGATTGACTTTTGATTAGCAGCCATGAGCGGCAATAATTGACACAACAGTTAGCAAGTAAGCACTTTCTTCACCTTCACAAATACTCAAGAATACTGAATTGAAAAAGGTGTGTTTTCATCTTGGTTTTAATTACAGGGAATTTAAAGACTTTATTTCATCAAAAGTTTCGTACTTTTTTCATTTATATTTCAGTTATTTAATGACTTTTTTATTCAAATGTATATCTGGTTTATGGGAAGTGCTTGAATGTGAACTCATCTAATGAATTCATTTGATCATTTATTAAAGTAACCCTTGCTTTCATTGACCTTTTGATTATTTTGGTGAAACCAGTGAGTGTTTATATTATTATACTAAATAAAAATATAATTAAAAAAAAGGAAAAAAGCAAACTCCTGATTAAAAAAAACAAAACTATATGCAGTATAAGCACTGAACTTGCATATTTTTGTGTTCTTATATCACTTTAAAGGTGTTTCTTTTTCTATTTGTTGTGTTTTTGGAGCTGAGCACAGATAAATGACATTCTGTTTTAATAAAACACCACCAACAAGAAATGGTTAAATATTCTAGATGAACACATTTAAACCCACATTTGACCAAGTTGTGATTGCTGACATAATGTGGTTAAAACTATGAAAAAAATCGATTTAGTTATTACAAGCTCATGTTTACCATAGCAACCAAATGACGTCTTTACTCTACAGATGAACAGATCGTTCCGACCACAACCCAGATATAAAATTCATGACTTTAGTTTACAATTCTGCACAACAAAATGGAAAAGCAGAACCTTTTTCCTGTGCATGTTTGTTAATGGGCTCCTCATTTTGAATATAGTCATAAAGAACCAGAGTGGAGTGAGGGCAAAGTGGAAATAAAGTGGAAGTGCTTACGTAGTTGTCCCTAGCAGACCAGGTTGGGTAGAGCTGCATGTGCAGCTGTCTTTCTTTTCTAGCCAACTCGTAGTACTTGGCCTGTTCTTCTCGGGTCAGGGCATGCCACTAGAAACACACACACAAAAAATAGAAATAAAAAAAAATATATATAAAAACCCCTGTACATACGTATTACAATATCAACACTTAAGAATATATTTTTGTTAGCTTTTAACATACTGAAAGCTTACATTGCTATCTATGTACTTAATGCATTTCTTCCAGCTACAGTATTTAACATTTAACAATGGTGTACCACAAGGCTCAGTCTTAGGAACCACCCTCTTCCCAGTCTACATACGTAATGTAGTTTAGATCATTCCTGATGCATCCTTATATTTCTATACCGACGACAGTCGTTTACTGTTGAGCTAGAACAGGTGCTAAGGTTTTTCAGATTTTACATTCTGCTTTCGACATCATCCTGTCAGATTTGTTCTGTCTCAAACTGGTGCTAAATGCTGACAAAACCAAAGGGATGTTGTTTTCAAGCAGGAAGTCAGTACCAGCAGTCCTTTCTATCTTATCTACGAATGGTGTTCCAGATTCTACGAAAACATCTACAAATGTATATTCTCTATATAGAATTTTAGATATGGACATCCTGCTGCATGCTCAATAATCCAGGTGTCATTGTTGTTTTTAAAATAGATCCAGCTGCTGCTCCGCATCCCGAGAAATTGCAAAGGTGGATCGATGAAAAGTTTCTGATCCAGTGTCTCCTCCCCATGACCAATCAGAGTCCAGCATTCACGTTTTGGTCCGGACTCGGCTCGACTGAGCTCGGTCAGTCCCACCAGAGAAGCAGGGATGAAAAGAGGACCTGAATCAGCTAAATACCAGCTAAAGTAATAATGCAAAAGGGTTCTTTCCGTGGCGGGTTCCATAGTTGGGGCTGAGTAGAGGCAGTGCAAATTGGGCATTAGATGCCATCTGTCCTGGTGCGCTAAGATTCATAACTGGTTGTAACTGCAGTACCCACCACTGCACCCTGTTTTCACTGGTCAACTGGTCCCCTCAGTGCAGACTGAACTTGGTAAAAGGGCCTTCTCCTACTCTGCTCCTGTTTAGTGGAACACCTTGCAAAAAGATCTGAAGCTCTCGACCTTGACTTCGCAAAAATCAATACATACATGTTGCTGTTTTTAGTATTTTACACGGTTTTATAACGTAGCTTGTTTTTATTTTATTTTATATGCTTTTATATGACTGTTTATTGTTGTCTGTAGCTCATCTGTTGTTTTTGTTTAAAACAGGTCTCTCCTGAAAATGAGGTGACTCAATGAGACTAACCTGTATAAATAAAGGCTGAATGAATGTGGGGAAAAACCCAACTTGTTACAACAAAAAATAAAAGTAATTTGTATCTGTATCTTATAATTAAAAGCAATTGTCTAAATATTTAAACTCCAATTCAGATGTTTTGTATGGTCTAAAAGAGGTACAGAAATACAGCCACAGATCAGGGTTTGGACCTCACTCCTATGCATATTTTTCATCTTATGCTCCTTGGGTTTGAAAACCAAATCTGAGCCGAAAACTGGAAAACTGTGTTCAGCATCCATGCATGTTTTTGATCGTGTATGCCGCCCTCACCCGGCGTCCCAGAATCTGATTGATGGCGGCGCTCTCCTTTAACGTGCACTCGGCGATAACTTTCGCCCTCATTTCCTTCATGTACAGCATGAAGGCGTTCAAGGGCTTCTTGATGACAGGCTTCTTGGGCTCCTTCTCTCGCTTGACCTCCACCTGCGGCTTCCTGAGATGAAAAAGAAAAGGGTAGAAAGGATGATGATAAGTTATTGTCCTCTACGTGTGATCATTAATCTTACTCATTTATATAGTTGGTCATAAAACATGCCAACAAACTTTGTTCTACGACTGCAAAACGGTGACAGACAGACGGAGCAAAGTGAGCTTGCCATGGAAAATGCATCTACTTACATGTACATGCTCCTGTCGTACTGTTCATGCTCCTGTTTGCCTGAAGGAGGCACTATAGCTGGGTGGGGGATCCCCGTGGGATGCACTCCGGATGGTCCGAGCATCAGAGAGTGAGGAAACCTGGTGGGAAGTCAAACAGATGAGTACAAGAACAGAAACAAGAGTCAAGAATGCGAGTTCTGACTCAGCAAAACAGAAAAGCAGGCAGAAAGGGACGAGAATCAAAGCAGAGCAGAAGTTCTGGGAAAAGCAATAAGCCTGAAAGCATAAAAAGGACGATCATCTAAGGTCCAAACATGATTTTACATTATCTGGTAAAGGCAACCTGTGAAGAAACTGGCTTTACTTGTGTTTCAACAGTAGTTTAAACCATAACTGGTTCATAGCAGACAAACAGAATGTGTGACTGAGAGAAATACTTAAATGAAAAATAATAATGAGCCTGGCAGCTGGTGTTTTGCCATAAAACGAATAAAAAATTAAAAATGTGAACGCTGCAGTGATGTTAACGTGTGTCACCACTAGAGAGTGTCCAAGCTTTATTGATTTATAGAGAGAGAAAAGTTCCACATCTCAGTCAAATCATTCATTTTAAAGCCATTTCAGGATTCTGTTTCTTTTGTCCTTTTATATTCAGGTTAGAAAAGGCAACAGAAACACAGAACCTTTACAGGACGGGGACAAAGAAACAGCAACGCAACAACTAACAAAGAAAGCAGAAAAAGCGTCAGCTGCTGGTAAACTGTGGCTGCGTGAGCGTCCAAAACACTTTCAGCACATTGTTTTAGCTTGTTTGTGTCTTTCTGCAGACAAATAAATGGGATTTATTGCACTTTGACAGTTTAGTTACTGCCAGTAAAAACAATATAGACATGTAAATTACATAATGGAAACAGTGTACTAACCAGGTTCAGCTTCAAATGACTTAAATTTGAGCTATGCAGGTTAAAGAAAATGCATCCAAACTTTGTCTTTTTCTAATGTGTATTCACATCCCAAAATCACAGAAAGCAGGTAGCATCTAACAGAAAGTTGTTGTTTTTTTTTTGCAATCAAGAACACAAAAATACTGAAAAACAACCAAAAAGCAGCAGCAGAGCAGCAGTTGTCCTAATGGTATCGTGCACAGCTGCGATTAGCTTGGCTAGGCTCCATTTTTCAGCTTCTTTTGGCAAAAGCACAACTCATCCTGTCTACAGCACGACTTTTACAGCAGCTGCCCAATAAAATCTGACACAGCCTCCAAACATGAGTTTGCCACAGTGCATGGAAAACTCCTGCCCAGGCGTTTTAAATGTGCTATAAACAGGAGCAGATGATACACAAAGCATAGATTTTTGTCTTTATTTTATTCTCGGCTCTTTCCTGGTTCGGTACCTGGAGTAAGATGAGGCGCTGGAGAGACTGGAGGAGTAGGGCTGCCTGAATCCACAGGGGGACAGGGCAGGGTAGATTGGCTGGCTCTGCCTGCCACAGTACAGCAAAGGGAGAGACGGCAGCAGGAGGCGGCTTTTAGTTGTTATTTATGTTTTTGCTTTGTTTTGTTTCAGAGGCAAAAGTTTCTTGTTTTAAAAGAGCTTAAGCTCAATTTAATCTACATTGTTCTTGACTTAAAAGAAGCATAAAAGCTGGTAAAATTCATTCAACCTTTATTCAGACAGGTTAATCCCAATGAGCCTCGGGGACTCATTTACAAGAGAGATCTGATTTACTTTAACAAAGAGTGATGTCGACAGTGGACAACAACAACAGACAGTCATAAAAGAGGCATACAAATGTAATTTTTTTCTTTTTTTTTTTTTAACAAATTAAAATAAAATGACTGCTTAGTTTATCAACATAATGATTTTCTAGCTTGCACCTCCCTCAGTGCTTTGTTATTGTTTATTGTTTTCATGAAACATAAAAGAAAACCATTTCTGGGATGCTTTTGGCTGGAAATGTATGTGTTCTAATTACGTACTAAAGGTACTCATTGCAATGAAGACTGGTAAAAAAAAAGTTCAGAAGGTATGAGATTTTTCCCTCATATTGATGGTTAATGTCCTTAAATGAAGAAAAAAAAAGTGACTGGACATTAACTTCCATATGCAGTGGTTTACCTGCAGAAACAGTGGAAAAGTGAATGGAAAAAAAATGGCAACATCCATTGAAGAGCCTTTTGGGATCCAGATGTCTGACAATTCCAACGTACTTGCACATATTTATGCTCAGATTAAGTAAAATATGCAGAGAAAAAGTGCTTTGTTTACAATGAACGCAGACCCAAGTTTCAGAAATGCATTCAGTAAATCTGGAAAACTACTAGACCATTTGAAATAATTATAAACTTTTGTGTGGTTTGATTTCATAGTTTGCAAATAATGCATTTGATCTCTTGATGCCGAGGTGAATCCTGTGAAACGTCGGGATCTGAGCTGCTGACAGTTGTGTGTCAATAGAGAGCTTTATGTAGTCGGAGCACAAGAACGAACACACCGGGGGGCCGAGGGTGTGGACGGAGTGTAAGTCTGAGTCTTTGATATGTAGAAACTACATCTCCTGGGACGTAAGCCATCCCCCTCTTCAGCTGACTCATCCTTGAGTTGAATGTATGCACACACACACACACACTCCAGTCCACACCTACTGTTTGAAGCCCCTTTGCAATTATCATCACACATCCTCCTTTCTCCTCAGCTGTATCTGCATTTGAGCACCAGGAGGCAGCGCTACACCAGAGCCCAGCGGCAGCTCCCAGCTGGGAGGAGATCCAAAGATTACCGACCTCCTGCTTGTGGAGGACCGTTTCACTCTGTACGAACTCAGGTCACGCCACACAACAGGTCAAGCGTCGTTCAGATAAACGCAGGCCAAACTTCAAACTTTTATCTCACTCCTACACATCTCTGAATCTAATAAGAAACACATCACTCAGAGTTAGTAAAAAAACAACAAAAAAATTCTAAAATTAAACTAATTTTCAAGATCAGGATTATTGCAAATAGCTCCTGAGTGACGGCACGCTGACAAAGAAAAACCCCTCTGACTGTTTGTGAAAGGCATGACCAAGCAGAGGCATGCTGGGAATCAAATGAAAAGCTAAACGACCTGCTCTGCTGTGCTGCTTTGCACCATATCGCTTGCAATAAAGTAACAAAGAAAACACAACTTATCAGAGGAAGAAATAAAACAAAAATGTCCTGCAAGTGCTGGCAACAGTTGCACCTCTCTGGTTCTAAAAGTGTTCTGTTTAATGATCATAAAGTGCATTTCCTGGAACCATTTTGCAGAAAAGGTACCCTTACAAGTAAAGTATTTGTGCTTTGTATTCATGAAGCATTAATAAACCGTGATTAAAAATAGTTCATACACTGAAGAAAGCCTATTACTGTATTTAGCAAAATCAAGTTCTGTACTTTTATTTGTTTGTGTAAATGAAGGTTTTGTGAGCCGCTCAGCTTACGTTTTGTAACTGAACAACTTTATTTACCCTTATTGTTGTAAAGCAGCACTCAGTATTTTAGCTTAAAATTAAGAATTGTACTTTCTTTTTTAATTTTTTTTTTTAACAAAACTGATTCATTGTACTCCCAGTGTTCAGATTATACACGAGCAGTCAATATCAGACATTCTTTAAAGGTTCTCTTAACAATAAATGTTACTGTAATCTGATGACTAAAGTGTCAAACTGTCTTGTTCACACAAATCTAGTCTTTTGTCACAGTTTTAAAAGCTGGATCATCACAAAACACATGAAACAAGCTCTTCATGGTATGAGGCGACCAACCAATAAAGCCAACAGGCGAGAGGAGACTGGAGGTGGTCGTGGAGGGACAGGAGTCCCAGGCGAAAAGTTAAAACAAGAAAATAACAACGGGCTGACATTTAACCACTCCTCCTCCACAATCCCCACCCCCCCGCCTCCTCCTTCAACAAAGGAGCTCACGGCAAGAGCTCAAAACAAGCAGATAATCTGGGTTAAAGGAGATTATCTGCTAATAATACTTGTGAAAATCCACAGTGAAGTGTTCTTGTCTGAAGACGATAAAACGTCTGAAAATCACACACTTGAGGACTATGCGGGAACACAAAAAAACAGGCATAAACAACTTTTTTTAAAAGCTTTTCTTAAATCTCCATGACATTTGATGAAAGCTCTCAACTACTCTTGTGAGGATTTGTCCAGGCACGGATCCTCTCGGCTGCAATAATTAGATCTGTATTAATCCATAAATCAGTGGAAGTCTGCCATAATAAATTAACAATCAGCCAGTGTGACACTGCAATTTCACAATCAACTCTGGAGCCTGATAAGAACTAAAATAAATAAATAAATAAATAAAAACATGAAACAGATGGGACTGTTTTTGATTCCTTTTCTGCAGAACTTCTCTTGCTGTGACTCCACAAGTAAAAATGTCACGGCAAAAAGCCAGACACACACTTGGATTTAAATTTTTTTTGGCAAAATTGTTAAGCTTCAAACTTTTTCTTTTTATAAAAACAAAAGTTTTCTGTGCCTGAGACGGTTTAGCTAGGACCCTACAGTTTAGAAGAGGAAAAGTCATTTTTCTGGCTCAAGGCAGAAGAAATCCATTCGCCTAATATTTATCTTTTCTGATCTGACGGAGTCTGATGTTATTTGTTAGAACCGAGCCAGAACCTCCAAACCCCACCCAATAATAATAATAATAACCAACAAGGCCTGGAGTTTTTACTACCAAGGTTTTTCTTTTATAGCTTTTGCAACAACAACAAGCACAGTCTTAACAAATGATCACAGAATAATGCAGAATTTTAATTCCACAGCAAATAAAGCTATGTAGTCTCTGTAAGTAGGTCCAGGGGAAAAGATATTGGAATTGGTTACCTGCCAAATAAGTTTTAACATATTGGCATATTGGATATCGGCCAAAAATCAAATATCGTACATCCCTAGCAATAATTATATATTTTTCGTTTATCAGCAATTTTTTCTTTGAAGCGGCTGTTTCATTTGATTGATATAACTTGAAAATATTCATATTTGCTACTTCAAATAGCCGTTTTGGTCTGATCAGCATCTTATTGCTTTTTGGTTGCAGAAACCTTTAAAAACCAGAAATAAACAAATAAAAAAAAATCTACATATTTAGACTTTTCTTGCATTTTGACAGCAACGTGGTTCAAGTTATTAAACAGTAAATTTGTGCAACTTACCAACTCATGGAGGGAGTGATTTGGCCGACACCGCCCGGCGGGAGGGAGTAATACCCAGAGAGGTCCTGGGACTGCCTGTGAACGCCTGGAGGGAAAATAGAAACAAAAACATTTAATACAAAATGTGATTTAAGATATTATATGACTTTAATGAATATTGGAAAGTTCACTGTCTTTAAAAACATTTGTCAGAATGATGATAGTGGCACTAGAAGACTTGGAAACCATGCCACCAAACTGTGTGTCCATGGTGGACCCTCCGCTGGGAGCTCATGTTCGACACATAATAGGGGCTGTGGTAACAGTGGCCACATTGTAAAAACATGCATACAAACATTCATTCTTCATCTCTACTTATAGCTAAACAGCTTTCCAACAACAGAAACAGACTGTGTGACTGGGTGCCCTCGCACAGTAAACACGCAGCCTCTCTCTGACTGTCTCTCTCTTCGTGCCCTTCAAAGGAAGTCATTTGTCAACAGGCAGCACCTAGCACTTAGTGCGACCGGGCCGCTAACCTGTGTTTGCAGCAGAGGAATGCTCTCGATGACTGTAATTTGGCCGTGGCTCCGGGCCTGTCTCAGGACCCCGAGCTGCAATAAATCTGGATGACAGGAATGTGACTGAGTCAGCCGACCTGTCTCACCACTCCAATCCATCCTCCCATCCATCAGTTGGTCCCACCACACCCATCCCCCTTCGTCACATCAACTTTGGTCACTGCTCTCGCTCCAGACTCCTGGTTTCCCCATTTATTTTCTCACCCCTTCTTTTACCTTTGACCTCTCCTTCATTACAGACCTTTGCCGTTTTCGTTCCTCTCTCATCTTCGTCATTATCCGTCCCCTTACATTACCCTCTCCTCTGCCTCACACTGATTATGTCAAACATTGTGCATTGTTAGGTGTTCCTAATGGACAGGCACTATCTATTGACGGTTTACCTTCTATTTGAAGAGTCAGATACACTTAACCTTTGTGTGCTTTGATAAACCACAAGCTTTATTTAATTCATAAAAAGAAATAAGAAAGCCATTTCCAAGTATTACACAATCAGCAAATGAACAATTCTTGTAAAGATCAATACTGTACAAAGTAGAGTGACCAAATATCACAAAGATTTTAAAAGGCAAACAATGGTCAAACATCTGTTTTATTTTACTTCCTGAGGGATGCAACATAGAGTAATTTTATATTACTCTTTACCTTTGATATTTTTTGAAATTTATAATCAGAGATCTAAATGTGTCACTGTTAAAACATAGGTTTCTTTTAAACAGCATGAATCAAGTTCACACAGTTCATATAGACAAATTAATCAGGGTAAACTCCATTTATTGAAAACACACAGTTGAGACTGTGTGGGGACTTCAGTACAGCACAACACACAGAGAGGGCAGAAACACAAAAGAACTTTTGATTACAAAGCTGCAAAGTGCATCATCATTTGCACTTTGCAACAGAGACAAAAGTGCAATTCTTTGTGCTTATAAAAAAGAAAACAAGAGGTTTGCAAGAAGAAAAAAAAAAAAAAACCCTCTCTGTATTAGTCAAAAGCCAAAAAGGTAAAAACTAAATCTGCAAGAGAAAACAAAAAAGTATGTTTCTACCGGTATATATTTCAGGACAAATTAATTTATCATGTTTAAAAACACAAAAATGAAGCAAAACTCCAATAAAACATGATGATTATACTGAAGAGAAAACATCTCGAAAAACTCAAACATTTGTCCTTCATTGATTTTAAAATGCATCAGCAAATATTCGGATTTCCACTGAGCAGTGTCTTCTCTATAAAAGAGACAGAAGATACAAATAAAACTCTCAGAAACAATCCAGTTATTGATTTGTGGTTTTGAATGATTTAAAAATAAAAAAAACTTTCAGCATTGTATTTAGACTAAAAGCAAAACAGAAAATATTACTATTATAAAAACTATTACGCTACAATAAAAGTACCATAGCATCATGGAAGGTCTTTATTGCCGCAAACATTGATTACTAAAGTTTCAAACTAAGATCTCATGCAATCTGTTGGCAATCAGAGTATGAGTTCTGAATGACTCTGCTACTACAATACAAATTCTTAGCAAAATATCTGTAAAACTGACAGAGTTGTATCCATTTTTGTGTTTTCTAATGTTAATTAGCTGTGAGGGCCACCTTAAATTGGGTTCAGTTGGAGTCTAAAAGTTAATTGTTGTGGATGAACATCCACTGATCAGTGTTTTGACAGTTTTAACAAAATCCGTTTAGTGGTTATGAGATATTTTACCAACAGATGAAAAATACCAGCCTGATTAATTAAGAACGCACACCAGAGACTCTACTTCCTCAGACGGCTGAGACGAGCTGGTCTGAGAAGCTCAGTCCTCACCTCCTTCCACAGGTGTGCAGTGGAGAGCATCCTGTGCTCCAGCATCAACGTGTGGCATGGA
>JARVLU010000324.1:9184540-9201053 GCA_031762415.1 Simpsonichthys santanae
TGTGTGTGTGTGTGTGTGTGTGTGTGTGTGTGTGTGTGTGTGTGTGTGTGTGTGTGTGTGTGTGTGTGTGTGTTTTAGATCACAGCCATGTATGCTGGGCTTGCTTCGTGCGGCTCCAGCTGGTCTGGGCAGAGCCATGGGCACAGAGTGAAGCGGGGCGGAGGAAAATGGGATTTGAGTTTCTTTTGGTCGACTATTTTTACAAACACTATTTTAATAACGTGCACGTTAAGTTAATAAAAGTCAGCGGCTGATGTCCGGAGGAGGGAACGTTATCCGTCGTGCACATCTAATGTATATACGGTAAACAGAGGGTGTTACCGGTAATTCATTGTGAGAAAAAGTTGTCGATGACAGTTCATCTGTGAAATTATTGGCGTAACCGTTTGAGAGTCAGTGATCAGGTTCCAGAATAAACACTAAGCTTGTTAAAGTCTAATTAAGCCAACAATACTTGTTATTCCTACAAGCTGACTGATTAAAACTGGCTCCTGAAATGTCTGGTTGACTAAACACACCATTATTTTCAAAAATTAAGTGCAAAACCCAAACGAGACTCTCCAGACCCAAGGCATCCCCAGGTCAGACAGGATATGTACTGTAATTTCTCCTTGAGGTCTCGTTTCTGTGGTACTAACCAGAAAACCCCTAGGACACGTCCTAATTAGAGGCCTGAACTGCCTCAGCTACAGGAGTCGATGTGGAGGAGCAGCATCTCAACTCCATGCTCCTACTCTGGATGAAGGAGCTCTGCACCTAATTTCTAAGGCTGAGCCTTCAGAGGAATCTCATTCCAGCTGCAATAAACTTTAGTTTTACATTCATGGTCTTCTCAGGAGAAAGAAAAACATAAATCTTTATCTATAAGCTAAATGATCACTGAGACAGGAAAAAAAAATCAAATTACTAACTGAAGCAAAAGCTCAGCAATCAAAAGGTTTTAGATGCAAGTTGGAAGGATGGTGTGATTCTGGATCTGGAAACAAGACGCATTCAGCTCTAAGTGGGAGAGTGAAGGCAGGTCGTAAATTTTCTTACAGGAGAGAGATCAAAGGGGAGGAACATAAGGCAAATTGTCATTTATGTTCACATATGGCCGTCACACTGTCTGCAAACAGTAGACACACAAAACACAAAACACACCACGTGGGGCTGAGGCTGCAGCACAAATGAAGGAAACGGACGCCTGCAATATGATCTTCATTTGTTTTAGAAACTCTGAAATGAAAATTCTCAGATGATTTAGTTCTGAAGATTTTGTTATAATCCAAAAAGTTTAACTTTTTGTGAAAGGTACAAAATGCGAGTGTGAACTGAATAGTTAACGAGGTTGAGACTCTTGTGAAACTTTCTGATTGTTGATTGTAATGAAAAAGAAATGGAAAATGTCTTATTCCCTAAGATCATGTGATTTCTTAAAGAAATCTCTCTATATCTCTTGGATATCACTCGAGCAACCTGACATTTTTTATTTGGGGTCTACAGATTTTTGTTCTTTTGTTGCAATAGGTCTTGTATTTTAAATGCTTGTTCAAAAAACTTTAGAACAGTTGTTTTTCAAGAAAATAAATGCATGAACAAGCTTTATTATGAGAATAAATCATTTTTAGGAGAAAATATATGTTTCCAAGCATATTTTGGGCGTTTGCTTGACTTTAGTCCTCGTCACCGACCAAGGACACAGGAGGGAGGAGGAATTCATGCGGCCTACTAACCTACAAACTTTGTGATGTGGGTCTGTGTGTACACAAACCTTTTCAAATGGCCGACTTGACAAAGCATGCCGTTCTGGTGAGCTAATAGGTAAAAAAAAAAAAAAAAAAAAAACAATGCCAGTGAAGCAACGCTAGATTTTACTGATCTAAAATGAAATGCCACTTAACACTCCTTTAGAAGGCAGTTTTTAGATGCAGATGATTGGCCTACTGCTTTGTATACTTTAATATTTGAGCCAGCTACAGGATGTTTAATTGTTCTGTGCCAATTATTAAAGACTTCTGGACAACGTAAACAGAAAATCTAAATGTTGATTTTAGGACTCGCCAAAAATCAACAGTCTTCACAAAACAGAAGGGGTTTCTGTTATTTTAAAAACAATAATATTGTGTTTGTGCATCTAATGATCCTGCAGTGTAAATGGGATAGATTTGACAGTTTTTAAAACTGCTGGTGTTTGACAGAGACATCACTCGCTGTCACTGATTAACTGCAAGCTGAGAACACACATCTGGGAGGTCGGGACAGCTCGCTCTGTCAACAACGCAAGCGAAACTTTGCAAGATTTCACTCAGCAGTCCAATGACTCACCTGGGTGCAACATCCTGAAACGCAAACGCACACAAACCCACACACATAAACCTCACAAAGTCTTCTGAAGTCAGTGAGACCTGGGCGAGGAGCTGCCGTTTCAAACCTCTGACCTCTCGTCGGGTTTCTTTTCTTTTGGTTTTTCTCCGATGTCTCTTTATTTAACAAGTGCCAGAAGAGTCGAGTGCCAGAAGGAGCGCCGTGATTAACGGTCCCACATTCACTCGCATTTATTGTCAATTTCGCACTCTCTCAAAAACATAAAGAGACTTCCGAAACAAAAGGTGTCCCCGGCTCAACTTGCAACACATCACTCGTCTCTCGTCAGAACATTTCCCGTCCCATAAACCAACGTCAAAACACACCTTAAAGAGTAAAAAAAAAAGCAAAGTGAAACAAATCAGTGGAGCTCTCAAGTTTTACATTATGATATCTGGCTTATTGTTGTCTCTGCAGTAAAAGTTGTTAAAGTGAAATATCCTGCACTCATTCTCAGAATTTAACCAGATTTGCATGTGATTTAACATTTACAAATTGTACATCCAAAATGCTGACTTACAGACCACTGGAGGAATGGTTCACGGTTAAACAACAAAGATGAGAACAAAAGCAATTTGGGGTTTTTTCACAGCTTGTTTATGGGTTGAAAAAAAATACACTTTTTGACCTCTACCATCTTCTTATTGACAGGAAACGTGGGGGGAATTATGAAAATGTGGTCTTGGTTAGAATAAATGCAATCAGCTATCAAGCCTGCTTGTTATTTTTAAAAACTTGCTGCAGTACAATATCACGGTTAATTTGATACTTGTCAGAGGTTCTTTGTGTAAAGAACTGAGCAAATACATGCGCTTAATTTGTCCTTATTAACAGGTCTCACTATACAGCAAAGAGAAAAAAACAAATTGAATAATAATTAAATAAACCCAAACTTCCTTTGCATAACAGCTGTCTTAATGCTCTACCATTTCCCCCGCCCCACCTTCGCTCTGTGCCGGAAAGAAATAAGTGGATGAATAATTACAGGTATAAACACCTCGGGGCCATCCAAAGGGTTTTTTCCTCTCGTGATACTCCTCTAAACATTTCTGCCTCTTGAAAGAGTCTTCTGAACGATTTCTCTTTAGGTGCCTTCATAGCTCGCTACATCAAAGCCAGCAGGGCGATGAAGAGGCTCACATGGTCATTTGTATTTTAATCTTCCTCCCTCCTTTTCCCCTCCCTCAATAACTCTCTTTACTTCTTTAGCTCTCCCTCTTTTAAAATGTATTTATCAGCCTTCATGCACGTTTATTTTGATCTTCTGCTCACATTCTCGCTCTTTGAAGCAGGACTAAAAATCTACCTGAAATCAGCTGAACATTTGCATCATTTTTATTTACATACAATATTTTGTCCAAAAAAGTGGGCATCTAAAGTTTTTTTTAATCAATAAATGTGATCTTCTAGATCGTTTTCTGTGTTACGATAGATTTAATAGTTTTATGCATTAGCGAAACATTTTTTTGAACAAGTGGCATCACCTTGCTTGAGTGAATTTGTTAAAAAAAAAAAAAAAAAAACTCAACATTTTTTAACATTGAAGAAAATAGATTAGTAAAGAAATCCTGAACTAAACCCATGACCCCGGCTTTACGTTGAAGTGACCTGTTAGCACTCAGAATGTGCGCTGAACATGGTTCTCAGCTACTACTTTACTAATTGTTTTTTCTATGTATGTGAATGCTCCTGTAAAGTGCCCTGAGACAACTTTGTTGTGATTTGGTGCTTTATAAATAAAGAGAATTGAATTGAACAACCGCATTAAATATTAGCTCCGTATCTGTAAAAACGACTTGAGTTGTAGCCAAGAGGTTTTGTGGCCATCCTGAATGGGGTAGATTCCATTAGTTTTTTTTGTTGTCGATCGGTTCATTAGATATTTTGCTAAACGACAAACACACACACAGATGGAATTACACAATCAATCTCTTTTCAATACATTATTTTCTTCTTTCTGCAAGTGATTAAACTCTTACAGAAGGAAACATTTAGTCCTGCTTGCCATCAGCCACATGTCATTACAAACTCTATTTAAGACTTTTTGAAACCATAATCTCACACTTACATACATTACAACAAAGACTAATTGAAATTTTGCCAGATCTTACACCCAGAAGTGCCTGCGTATATTGCAAACTACATCAGCCTCTTTAAGGAACTTGTGCAGTGATAATCTGAATGGGAGAAAATGTGAAAATTACTTTTTAGAAACAGGAAGTGTTCATGTAAAAAAAAAAAAAGGTCCCAGCAATCTTTGCCTTCTAGTGAAAGCTGATTTTCTTTCAGGCCTTTTAAATCCAAGTGCTTGGGGTCCTTATCATTGGCAGTCAGGGGCAGGGAGGCCCCAGCGCAGCTCATCCCAGCCCCTGGGTCTGTAAAGGCGGGATTAGGGAGGCCTCAGCCTGTGTTGCTGCCATTGTTTACCGAGAGACTAGAGGAAGGCTGAACAACCCCCCTGTCAACACGGCAGCACAATGGGAAACAAGGAAGTGGCAAGATCCTAGAGTTTTATATGCACACACACACATGCACACACACGCACGCCATTCCCTTGATCTTGGAGGATCAACCTCGTAATTTTTGGAAGTTACAACGAGTAAGGACAAAAACGGGGGAGGGAAGCCCGTCAGTACCAGGGGATTTCTGGATGGACACAAGGGCAAGGAGAAAATAAATTGTTGTCTGAAAGAACACAAAACAAAAAATTTTAACCATCAAGCTGATGAGAAAAGTTTGGAAATTCTTTTTTTGGTTACAAGAAAGCCACGGCGGGAAGTCTTCAGTGTAAAAATACTAAATATTTTCACAATAAAACCTCTCAGCTGACTATTAAGTCATTAAAAAATATAATAAAGTTTAACTGTTTTTTTTCTTCCTCCCCCAAACACTGCCTCAGCACTCTTCCTGTCAATTTTCAAAATTGGTTTGCGAAACAAAGTGTCAAATGAGAAGGAAATTCCCCCATATGAGACGCCAACAGCAGTTAAATATGAGCTTGTAAACTCCACTGACGGGCTACATGCTGCCAAACAGTCATTTAACCAAACATTTGGCGATATCCTGTAAAAATTGGCGAACTCAGCAAGGTCATTTACAAGCAGCATCCAGGTGTGGAGAAAAACAAAGTCCTCTGTGTAAAGGGTTGTCTTCGGAGTTCGTTTACATCTTTGTGTGACCACAGCTTCCACATCACAGGGAGTTTCACAGCCTCTTTGACACTGAATAAAGCTACATACGACCAAATATCAGATATTAGGTTCGGTGTGCAGATAATGGTAAATCAGGTACGTGCTGATGACCATCTATTTAATCCGCTGAAAGCTTTCTTGCTTTAAAGACATTAGTTGGTTATGTCGGTCATTAGAAGTACTGTATACTGTAATAAGGTGTCTTTTAACGTCTGTATCAGTAAAGGTTTTTAATTTGGGTTTCACAAAATGTTATCGCTAACCACCAATTGTTTTTGTTTTAGCTGTGAGTCATCCATTTTGTTACAAACACCTTGTGCCTAATTTCCGCTCGTTACATAAAGAGGTCTGGCTGTTCACTAATTTCAAATTTACCGTGAAACCACCCACCCCAAAACTGATTTTTAGACCTTTATTTTGAGGTGAATGCAGGAAGTGTAGCTTCATTTATAAAACTAAACTTAGAACTTACTGTGTTTCATACTTAGATTTGACTTATTTGTTAAGTGATTTGGGGCAAAAGCTCATAAAACAAAGAACTAGGGATGCACGATATTGGATTTGTGGCCAATATCTGATATACCGATATGTTAAAACTTATTTGGCTGATAACAGATACCAACACCAATATTTCCCCCACCCCCTAGAGACCTACATACAGAGACTACATAGCTTTCTCTGCTGTGGAATTAAAATATTACATTATTCTGCATGGTCTTTGTCTCTTTGGCCTGCTAACAAATGCAGATGCCAAAAAGGGGATTGAAAATTATGTAACACTATACAGGTAGTCCCCGACTTACGAACGGGTTCCGGACCTAAGAACCGTTCGTAGGTCGATTCTGCCGTAACTCGGAGCCGAACGCACATGGAGCCGTAATGGCATGGCTGATATTTAACTTTATCACTAATATCGGCCAATACAATACTATGCCGATAATATCGTGCATCCCTACAAAGAATGCATATCTTTAATACATCATCCTTTTTGACAGCAACACTGTTGCCCAATAGTACATTTTGTTGGAGAAACTGCACTCTGTCATCAGTGGAAGCACAGAAATCTTTATTTAAAATGATCTGTAAGCTCGTATTACTTACAGCGCAGCATTAACGCTTTATAACAACGATGTGAATCAATGAATAGTTTTTAAACCTTGATTTTTTTTGTCTTTTTATTAGTTTCTATTTATTCTATTTCCTAAACTTAAGTTAAAAAAAAAATACTTCTGAAGCACTGAGAAACATCAGCTATTAGTAATGACAAGGCAATATGATAATACAGAACAACACTAAAGGATTTGACTCACAGGAGAAATGTCCACTTTGATTTTGGTTTAAATTAAGTTTCAAATAGACCATTTGTATTTTTCTTACAGATCCAGCTGTACATATTGTCAACACTTTAGCTTTGTAATTTCCTTAATCCTCACTCCAAAATCAAAACGCTCTCTCAACAATCAAGAAAATGGCAAAAGAAAGTTATATTGAAGTGGACAGTTGCTGCAAAACCAGCTCAGAGGTTCAGACAGGGCAGAATAGAATAGAGAAACATTGATATTTGATTAAAGAAAACTCTGTATACAAAACCCAATCACTTAAGGTCCTGGAAAACAGTAATGCTCAGCATTATACACACAACTAGCAAAGTTTTGACATACATGCTGCATCTGTACAGTCCAAACACACACAGTAAATATTAGCACACTAATGAACTCTGGATACAAACCCAAGCCTTAGCAACAATCTTGTGGAGAAAGCATGCAGATGAAGATACAAACAACATGCCAAAAGTCTCAGACACATGCTTAGTGTAACGAACATAAACACACAAGCATATTATACACTGTTTCAACACTCCAGATAAAGCTTTATCCAAAGACAACAAGCCGAGGGAGTTTAGTCGCATCTCTAAATCCCAAAAATCTCTTTCTCTGACCACTTCCCCTGAAAGGATGGCTGATATCACTAATAACGTGACAACAGCTACATGTCCCATGATGTGATGTAATACGAGTATTATCGCTGAATGGCATAAGAAGGGAAGACATTTTGCAGCTGCCTCTCCAGAGTTCAAATGCTTTGTAGAAAATTATTTGTACAACAGAGATTAGGAGCTTCTTTAGAGACGATGTGAGGAAGTCGTGTCTTCATGTTGATTTCAGACACAGTTTTAGTTTAACATAAAAACAGTAAAATATTTTAAATCGATAACAGCTGTTGTTCAGCTGCATTTGGGTTTCTCGGACAGGCTGTTTCTGGGAAATTTGTTTTTGTGGCCAAACTGAAGCTACACAAAGAAGAAGAAGAAGAAGAAAGAAAAAAAACACTTATAAACTCTAGATCTGACTTTTGCAGCGGACATAAACCAACACACTTAACCCAGGAGAGGAAAACCCAAAGAAAACTGTTGAACTTTTTGTTAAGACTTTCAGTCGCTCAGCTGATGCGCTCACAGTGAGTTCAGCAGTTTCAAACGGTTTACAGTAACAAACAAAAATTCAGATAAATTGTTATTTGCTTACAACATAAGACTGAAGTCTCTGGTTGTAAATCAAGTGGGGAGTTTTGAACGGTGCTGTCAAAATAGGACAATAGCTTGAAGCATCTTAGCTGTCTAACAGGTAATGAAAACAGAACGAGTCTTTCCTTTAGAAACTGTGATTATTATTTTTTTCATCAAATGTATTTACCAATTTACTTTTTCACTTTTACCAAGTTCCGCACTTGAAATGCTGCTGAGCTAAATGAGCTCTATTGTAATCTAGTCTGATGTGGACTGAATCTATCAATATCTAGGTCAGGACTCTGGAGTAAATAAATATGGAATCAAACAAGTCTGAATGATATGAAGAAAACACAATTAAAATGACAATATAATTTACGATGAACCCACGTTTTCCTCACCCTGTCATCTTTCATGTCTATCATCTAAACCAGGCGTGGTTTATTAAAGGTCAAGTATTTTGTGGCACTATAAAAACTTTATTTAGTGGGAAAGTTGGTCAAATTGATCCATTTTAAATGTAAAGATTGCAGACCCTGGATCTAAACTATCAAATGAAAAATTTAAAGATATATCTCGGTTTGATAAACAGCTTGGAGTCCTAGTCATATCACTAGGCAGACAAGGTGACATAATAAAAGTAACTGTCATGAAAAGGGACGTAAAGTTCAGTTAAACTTTCGTTTCACTTTTACAATTAAATTAAATACTGCTCAGGTTTGACAAGAAAACATGTCTAAGGATCATCTAACGTCCTCTGAATAGGAGAAAGAAGCAGAGGGGAGTCAGAAGAGAACAGCATCAGACGTGGACACACACAGATACGCAACATGTGTCATGCTAACACCGCAACACAAGAAAAAAGCAGTAATTTTCCCCGTCAGTCTCCCAGACCCATAGTTTCTGATCCATCTCTTCCATCCATAATCATCGCAGACCCCCCACCACACCACCCGTTCCACAACTGTTCTCACCCCTTTCAAGTGGCAGGTAGCTGGGGCCCGAAACGCAGCTTCTGCCTCCCAACTAGCGGGCTAATTACAAGGGAAGCAGCAACAAGTGAGCATTGTGTGGAGTCTCGAAGACACACAGGGAAAGAAAGTGCTCTTTATCTTGGCAGCAGCAATAACAACCCCCCCCCCCACCTCCACGTCGCTCCCTCCAAACACGAGCGATCTTTGCGAGGCTTATGCGGTCGGCACTCCAGGGTTGAATGGGGAAGAAGAAAAAGAGGAGCGCAAATACTCGTGTAGTCTACGAACACCATCGCGCTTGCTCACGGCGTTTGTCGAACATGATGCCAGATGTGAAGCTTTATGCATCGACAAGTAGATTCATGGAGAAATAGACACACTCTCTCGTATTTTAATCAGTCACATCCCCTCAATCACGGAGTTAAGAGTCTGAATAACTGATTCAGAGAAAACACGAGACGCTGGTGTGCAAACTTGCACTTGTCTCAAAACAAACAACTTCGACGGGAAAACTTGTAAACAAGAATTCTAATTTAAGGATTATCTTTCTAAGAAAACACAATAAACACAACCTGAACTTTTTTAGTTCCTCTAAGAGCAACTCCAACTACTGTGAACTGAACAAAAACTTGACTGACATGGAAAAGCAACAAGATGACAAAATATAACTTTTACAGAAACAATAAGAAGAAAACACTCAATCTAGAAGCTGGAACTTGAAAACTGAGCTTTGAAATAATTTTTTGTCTAGAAGAGTCTGCAACGACTTAAGATTTTTTTTAGACCCTTACATGTTTTCAAAATGAACCAACACGAAGGGCGGTAAGAGAAAAAGCCAGGATAAAAGTGCTGAACTCCTCGTGTTGCTCTCCACAAAAACTAACAAATGTATTTAAACGCACAAACACAATGCAAAAAGTGTCACTGCTCAACTTCTTTGTTTAACCAGAAGTTAAACTTTTCAGCTGCTCAGAATCTTCAAGAGAACGATAACTTGGACAGCAGGTCTTTAATTTATTGTGTCTTAAATTAAAGCTGTCCAGAAAAGTATTTTCTGTTTGAGCTGTAAGTTCAATTAGACAACAGGGTTACGCAGAAGGCAAACTATAAATTAGTTCAAACTGCTTCTCTATTAGTGCAGCTCGTCAGCATGCAGCTGTTTACAGGTGGGTTTTCTTTATAGATATGAGATCAGACCCATAGTGGCTTCTGAAAACCCACCCGTAAGTGTTTTTGGCACTTGCTTTAGTGGTTGAACTGTATTATCAAGGCTAAGACAACACTCTTCGTGCTCGCCGTGAAAGGATGTAAAAACATCACGTGGATCAATTCTAAAAGTTGCTTGGCTTTAGCAATTCATAAACAAACACGAGCTTATTCCAGGCTTATTCCAGCTGCAGCACTCTGAACAGATTTCACTCCGTTTTCGATGCAGTTTTATTTCAGCACAAGTCAGACAGAGCACGTGAGGTTTTCCGATCGACGTGCAGAGAGAGGCGACTGTCGCATCTGTGTGACGGAGTCAAATCTGTTGACCTCTCTGATTGCAGATCAGCCTTAACTAAACCAAAATAAACCAGTTTGTGCATTAACCTACAAGAAGATGACCAGTTCTGCATTGAGATTTGACAAAAATAAATAAATTTGAAAGTATTAAAAAGTATTTTTAATTATTGATCTGTGGACATCGTTATAACCTTCATACAGCTAATGTTAAATAATTGAATATAACACTGCATGAAAGAAGAGGAGTTTTAAATTCTGTACAATGTTGTTTCTTGGTTGCAGCAACAGTGCAGCGATCGGATCTTATGGGGAAAAAAAACACTGATTTTAAGACATTTTTCTGCACAGCATGCGTTAAATGTATAAAAATCTAAACATAAAATGACTGCACCTTATAAAATAGTATAAAATAACACACTTAATGTTTAAGTCCATGTTTGGACTTATTGAAACAACTGTAGATGTATAGGCTTAAATGTAAAATATTTCCATTTGATTCAGGTGCTTTTCTTTTTCTTATTTCCTCTCTTATTATGACTTCCTTTAGTAGGTTCACCAAAACCCTGTGTTGTCAAAATTCAAAAGCACAACATGTGAATGGAAAGTTAAAATAACAGGAAAAAAGAGGCCTGCAGGAGCAAATAAGGGCAAGACATGATCAGTGAATGACAGCAGTGAGCATTGCAGAGCATCCAGAAGTGAAACCTGACCAAAACTGGACTTACAGATGGAGAAACTGAGCTGTTGGGGTGATAAGGGTCTGGCAGCATCAGGAATGGGTAGCCTGGATACGCCGGCGACTTGTACATGCCTCCATCTTGCTGCTTCGACACTGCAAAAAAAAAAAAAAAAAAAAGAGTAAACAATAGTTAGAAAATAGAAGGTTAAATAAAGGTTTTTATCCAAACACGAGAACAGTATCACTTAAAAATGAACTTTAAGGTAAAATAAAAGTTGCAAAAGTAACTATTAGGGCTGCGGATGAAAAGAATTAGATGCGAGGATGTAAATAAAGCGTGTGACACTTACTCGCGCAACACGGCTAAGAGGTTTAACAAAAAGAAAAAGCAGACATCCAAAATAAACGTGCGTGCAAAGCAGGTGAACTATTACCGAGCCGTTGCATCATGTTTATATCCTCGTTTGAGCACACACTTGATATAATACTTTATGGGGGGAGGAGGGGGGTGTTGGGGGTGACAGTTGTCACCTACTGTATAGCCTCGAGAGGCGTGAACTTCAGGAGCCTGAGTGTTTATTTTCACCACCACCCGTACACAGCCTGAGGCCTCTCTGCAGGTCAGATAGGACCCGCTAAGAATGAAACCGAGACAAACGCCAGCAGCAGTCGTCATTAATAAGCTCTTCTGAAGTTTAAAACTTTTATCGTGGACAGACCAGAAATAATACAATCAACACGAACTTGGGAGGGGGTAAATGTCAAGTTCAATTTGCAAATAAAACCTAAATGAACCACAAATCTGGACGAGGTGGACGATTTCACTCAAAGGATAATACTGTAATGTAACTTTTTTTTTCTTTTACCGAAGCCTGAAATGAGTTCCACGACCGACTACAACCTATAATTAACGCTGCCAAGTGAAGTATACACTTTCAAAACGTGCCTACATGAAGGAAGGGAAGTCACTCTGTTCTTTTTGGGTGGTAAAGGAAAAAAAAACTTACATAAAAGTCTTGTAGCTTCCTGGAAAACTACTAAAGTGTCTAAAAGACAAACAAAACTGGAAAGTTTTCACTATTTTTAATGAAATACTTCTACCTTTTTATTGAAACTTGAATGAACTTTAAAAGAGTGTACACATGGGTGTCCAACTGTTACAAAAGGGGCCAAAATTAAAAACCTCCCACGCCACTGTCCAGTTTCAGTCAATACCTGACGTCTTTTCACCAACAAGAGTTTGATCGGTCTCATTCTACGTTCACTGTTGCTCGTTCCACATCAGAAATCAACGATGACTGGAAAAACTCAACCTTTCAACCTTGTTTTCACTTTAATTTGATTAAACTGTAAAGCACTTTGGTCAGCTTTTGTTGTTTTTACATGCTATATAATAACAAGTACAAGTTTCTAAACTTATCAATGTTTTAACCAAAATGAGAAAAATAAAAAAAAAAAAAACATTTAAGATAGTTTTGTGGGGCCAGATAAGTTGTTAAAAAGGGCCAGATTTGGCTCGGGGGCCTTAACTTAGACACATGTATTTCAAGTCTTTGAAGTTAAAGCTTCAGCACGTGCCCTCGTGACCAAAATACTTTTTTTTTTTTTTTTTTACTTTCACACAGCGGGTGTTTTGTTTTTACCCCTTTTTACAAAAGTACTGGCCACTGAAATCAGATGGGAGCGAGTTGGAGAGGTGTTTTTGTGTTTTTTGGTGGTACCTCCGTCGAGATGCTCTCGGTGTTTGTCCGGGAAGACCCTCTGCTCGCCCTGCTGTCCCCGCCTGAGCGCCTGGGGAGGGACAGAGACACGGACAGAGGTGAGACAACAGAAAAGCGCGTGCCAGCAGCGCGCAGACGCTTTAAATTAAACGCTTTCCGAGCGGTTTTCTTTGGTTTCTTTTGGGACATCAATGCCCCGTCGGGAACTTCAGACGCCTTTTCTCCCACCTACCTCCCTCTGGTTTATTTCCGACTCGTTCACCAGGGAGGACTTGAGGTCGGCCAGGTCCCTCTCCGTGAACGCGTTCTCCTGGATTTTCTCCTCCTGCTCCCCTTCGTCTTTGAACGATATCATCTCATCATTCGCTCCCAGGTCGTCTCCTCCGCCGCTGCTGAGCTGAGGCATGTCTACCACTTCCCCCACCCCTCTGCACCTTCTACTTTTAGATATGATTTTTAAACAGAAAGTTCAAAAGAAATTTAACCCCCCCTCCCCCCAAAAAAAGGTGTTGGGGAAAAAAAAAAAAAGTGACTTCCCTGATAAATGCCGTCAGTTTGAGGCGCCTCCAAAGTAGAGAAAGCCCCACCACATGGAGAAAAGTTGAGATGTGGCGTGTTCCCCCCCCGGCTGCTAGAAGACTAATGTTTCACTACAACAGCAAACAGCTCATTTGAGCCCAAGACAAGGCGAGGAGTCCCGACTTCAAAGGGCGCCGACCGCTTGATTGACAGGTCCGATGACTTGTTGGGGGGTTGTACGTTTGATTCTGCAGAGGGCTGAGCCTCTTAAAGAGACATCACCTTCCTGCGCTCACATCAACAGGCATAGCAAAGTCCCGCATTCATTGTAGTAAGTGGAGGGATAATAAACCCTCCTTCCCATGTTTCATGAACGAATTCAAGTCCTGCTATTCTTCATTAAGTAGATTGAAAAACTGGAAAACTGCTAGAACCATCTCACAACAGTTATCTAAAAACTTTTTTAAGTTTCTAATACTGTATTGTCCTGCTCCCTTTCATTTATTTTATTTTGATATGTATATTTCTCAACTTTCATCATTTTGGAAACTGCCCCCTAGCTTGTAATTTGCAGTTATGATATCCTTCACGAGAGTTTATATATATTTTTGCTTATGTAGCGTTCTGTAGTTCTGTTAATAAAAAAATAAAAACATCAACTGGCATTATTCATGGCTCCCAGAGCCGCGTTCACAACACTCGCGGCCCGCCGCCGCCAGGACAGCTGGTTTCGTTATCGCCCGCCGCTGAAAGGTGAAGGCGGGGTGATTGTGTTTTTGCCTGTCTGTTGACAAGATATCTCATGAGCCAGTGGACGGATTTTAAGAAGCCTCTCTGAAAGCCGTCTTTGGAGACACATCTGCAACTAGTTGGCTCTTCTTGTTCTTCTTCTTTCTGCTGCTCCCTTCTTCAGGGGTCACCACAGTGAATTAACTCGAAACAAGACTTGGCAGCTGTTTTTACCCAGATGCCCCTTCCTGACACAACCAGACCACCGAGCTACCACAGCCCTCTGTGTGGAGCAGAGAGCTGCCATCTAGTGCGCTCAGGGGAGCAGACGGTGGGGGGTTAAGGGCCTTGCTCAGGGGCCCAGGGTGGGGCAAATGAGGGTGTCATCCACATTTTGATGTTGTCGGTCCAGGTAGTTAAACCGGCAACCTTCCGATCACAAAGCTACCTTCTCTAACCTCTGTGTCGCCACGCCCCGGTTTACTATTGAAGTCTGCCACATTCAAGATGGCTGCCACGGCTGAGCATGAACACAAAAATGACCACAACTCAGTCAGTTTTAGAGCTATCAAGCTCAAATTTGGTGTGAAAGTGGCCGAGACTAATACCGAAAACATATTACATAAACTCTGTTTTAAAGTTTTCCCAATTAACTATCAGAGTCAACAATGTGTCTGTTAGCAAAATATCTCATGAGCCACTGGACAAATTCTAATGAAACTTACAGAAAGGAACCATTGGGCGTACCTCTACAACTGATGGACTTTTGGAGTCAACCCAATTTAAATGGACACCACAACTGACAACAGAAACATATAAATGGATATAATTTCATTATAAACTTTAATTTTAATAATCAATTTTAAACTAAAATTTTGTTTGGTAGTAGTTAAGAGTCATTCACAGCATCTACTCTGAGCGCTATGAGTCCCAGAGACTCAATGGGCTTAACCTGTATAAATAAAGGTTGAATGAATATACAGAGCTACATTAAAGTTTAACTGCTGGAGTCAGCACTTTGTTTGGAAAATTTATTTTGAACTATTGGACTGATTTTAGTGAAATTCTCAGAAAGTATGCGTTGGATGTATATCTACAACTCATAAAGGTTTCGAGTCAACCCAGTTCAATATGGCTGCCTCAGCTAAGCAAACTTACCAAACTCCAACATTGCTATAACTCGCGTTCAGTATACAAATACAGAACTAGTGTCAGAGTGAAATAGCTGAAAAACATCTCCAATACACACTGCAAGCTCTAATACATCTCACAGTGTTGCATGGGGTTTTGCTTATTACCGGTATTTACAAGGTTTGACCAAAAAAGCTATAACATCCTTATTTGTCTAAAGCTCTGGTATAAAAGGCAAGTGACAAGTTAGACCCTTAATTTTACATCTTGATTTAGGGAGAATAAATGTTTATTTTTTACTTCCGTTTTCCATTATACCTGATTGTGTAACAAATGGTTTTGGTTGTTTGATTATGGACCCAATGATGCAGGCATGTTTTATTCCAAAAATATATACAGTATATATATTTTATTAAATGAAAATAGAACCAGGACTGACCCATGGAGATACAGAAGACAGAAGAAGAGAGTTACAAGTGAGGTTCTGCCAGAGAATGAAGGAAAACAAAGAACTTTTCTCTACTTGGTGGCTCAATTAATAAGCAGGTGAGTGCATTGCAAACAGCTGATAGGTGAGTAATGCAAGGCAAAACAGAAGCACAGTGGGAAACTATGAGCAGGAGAACAGAAACCTAGAACTGCCACGTGTAACAGGTAACAATATAACACTGATAGCTAAAAACAAAAAACATGTACAAAAATAAATTTTACTGAAAACAGAGGCAAAAAACTGAAACATGGAAATGTATAGGAAAACAATGAAAACACCTCAAACTGTGGCCGAATGAAGACTTAATTTGTGTTGTAGTTACACAAGATATTGAGCATTCATGACTTATTTGTTTTTGTATAGCCTAATCCATCCATCCATCCATCCATCCATCCATCCATCCATCCATCCATCCATCCATTTTCTTCTCCAGCTTTTCTTTTTCGGGCGGCGGGGAGCTGGTGCCCATCCCCAGCAGTCCCTGTGTGAGGAGAGGTACACCCTGGACACGTCCCAAGTTCATTACAATATAAAACATAGTTTGTAAATTACTTTCCTTTTTTTTTAAGTAAGACACTGGAGTTTGATATACGTTTGTTGAAAGTTCTCATCATAAATGGAAGACTCTAATCAAAAGATAGAAGTGTAGTGGATATACCTCCATGTCCATCCTGTCCCAAAGGCCTTCCAATGGACAGAACTTATAATTTCATTAATTTGA
>JARVLU010000324.1:9202284-9220554 GCA_031762415.1 Simpsonichthys santanae
TTTTGTTGCAGATTTAGGTAAAATTTTAGAAAATTCCAAATCATAACATGCACAGTTAAGACACATTGTGTATTTCTGTTTTATTGCTTTTTACTCAGTTTATCTTTTGTGTTTACTTATCCGTTAGCTAAATACCCTATACTGTACTTATTCATGTAACTAATAAAGTTTGCACAGTATTCCCTGTTCTAATCAAATGTTTTCAAGGTAAAAACATTAAGTTCTTTGGACATTTTCTTTCATGTTGTTGTAGTTCCAGTTTAGCTGAAGTATTATTTTTCTTTACTCCACACAGATTCTTGTTTGCATTAAAACTCTTGACTTGGGTCATACAAATTGAAATTTAGCAGAATTTTGAATAAAAAGTAAAAATTTGAGGATCACATGAATATTCACTTTCTTAATTTTGCATAAAAGATAAAATTGTGGCTGCTGGCAGGTGCTCTTAATTTGAAATGTACTTTTCAACAAACCTCTAACTTCACACTGACCTTCAGTTTAACTTAACATGCATCTTCTTTTGAAGAAAAAAGCAACTGTATCCTTACTGTTTAAATGCCAAATATAACTATGTCATAATAGTTAAATAGTTTTGTCAAGATGCATTGACTTTTACTCGATTCTCAGTTCTTCAGCAGAAGCTGATGTCACACGTCTCAGTTTTCACATTTCTGGAACAAAACTCCTCATTTGCATCAACAAAAAAGTGGCAGCTCACGCAAGAAACAGCAAAATGTAGGACATTCTGTGTAAAACATCAGAAGGCACGAAGAACAGAGGCACAGCATGTTTTGGCTGGTCCTTACAGCCCCCAGATTTTGTAACAGCCTCCAAAACAGCAGAAAGTGCTAGCTGTTGCAACTCATTGATCGGAGGAGGGAAAGATGGAAATAAAAAAAAAAAAAACACGGTTCAAAGATGTAGACTCCAAGTTCCGATGTCTTATCAATTCGTAACTTGCTTTCCCTCATTTTCCTCCCGACATCGATGCATTTTTAATGCTGATACAGTAGCGCAGCTAGACTTCAGAGTTTTTAATTGAGAAATATTTATACACTCCCATGCTGTGACTTAATATTCGACTTAATCTGAGTCTGTTGCTTTGAATGAAAATTTTCATCCACAGCTGGGAAACAGAATTAAATACAAACAGAAAATGGGACTGCTATTTGCATAAAGCTGCATATTTATACAATATCGTTGATGCATATTAATAAAAAGATTAAAATGAGCAGGCTTAATGTATGCAAATCTAAATTATAAATGAGTTGTTTAAACTCCTTGTTTATTCGCCTTGATTAAATATAGACAGCTGTTTTTCCAGAGAGACTCGGGCCTCGCTGCCCCTTGAGCGCATCGTGCTCTGATCTTAACGCAGTTCCCATGAATATCTGCGCTGATAGTTACACACATTTATCACAAGGGTGCTACGCAGGACCGTAACCAGCTTGGTCCAAAACCGATATCCTGAGATGAGCACAGTCTCTGTATGCAAGCTGTCACTTGAAATACTTTACTCTGACCCAACAAGACCTTTCGTTTTCTTTAGCTGTCAGTCGTTCACGTTCTTCTTATTTTTGTTTTGAGTTGCTTTATTTCCTTTTTTGTCTTGTCAGATCACAGCGGCGTTTTACCTTCAAATAAACCCTGTTTTATCAGTCCAAGTTTTTGTGACTCCTACCCACCCCGTGCATCCTTTCTCGTCATCTTTTATCTCACCCTCCGAGTGTCGTCTGTGACATCAGACGGTTAGCGTTGACAGGAAAGGCCAAAAAAGGAAACGTGTGCAGATAGAAACGATAAGCAACCTACGTAGAGAAACAGAGAGAGAGAAAAGAATAGCTGTTGTGACTCCACAAGTCAAGCTTTTCACACACAGGCACTGATGTGTTACATCTGAAAAAGACAATGGCTGTGGTTGCTCTGATAAAGAAAGCATGTTAACAAGATTACACTCTTATTTATGTTAATTTGCTATGGTGGCGTCAGACTTATCTGACAATGCAGTCATGTTGAAAATGTTAATGTGGTGCATAAAATATAAAAGAAAATAAACACGTCTTTTACATACAGTCCATCAAGGTTCTGCTAATATCGGAACTAATTTTCCACTTAGCGAATTAACGTTTTTGCTAACTTTGAAAACCTTCAGCGGAATTAGCTTCCTCTAAGTTTAAATCCAGTAAATTCAAGTCTGCCAATTTCTTTTTTTTAAAAGAACAGTTCTTCAGTACAAGTGTAAGGGAGAATGGTGAGTTACATGGAGCAATACCATGCTATGCAGAGTTAAGCAAAACTAAGCAGGTGATGCCACCACCTTTGAAGTGTTTTCCCCCTCATATCTACCACAAACAGCCTTGACAGTCATGGTGTCACTTTACAGCCAATAACAGTCTTTAACATAAATGCCAAACAAAACCAGAACAGAAAAATAACATGAAAAATAAATTTTCACACCCAGAAACATTGTAAACAGTCAGAAACATTACACACATAATTCCTACAAAGCAACTCTCACACTATCTCTGGGATGTGACTCTCACATATTTCACACATCTTTGCTTGTATTCATTCATTTATACTCATCTACAAAGACTCATGTTCGTGCTGCTGTTGCTCGGTGTATTGTTTTGCATTATTAGTGATTAGCGTATACCTTAGATCTTTTAGCATATCATTTGGTGTTCATTTAGCCTATACTGTATATAGTAATATATATCTTAGATCATTATTTACTGTTTCTTTTTACACTTGATATTTTTGCTATTGTTGGATGTAACAGGGACCCTGTGTTCACAATTTAGTTCCACCTCATTTATCACATGTGATGCGAATGACACTAAAGAACCTTGAACCTTTAATGCAAACAGATTTATCACTAAGAATATTGATGATGACACTCAGCAACTTTATAGTTAGTTTAAAAAGTAGTTAAAAGAGGTTTGCCAAAGTGAGTTAACTCATTATAGTAAATTACACAAGGGAGATGGCTGATATGAATACATCACTCTGCTTCAGGACAGCTGAGTTCTGATCCGCCTCTTTGATTCCCAACCGGATTAATTTTTCAAAGCTCACCTCTGAACAGGCCATGGATGCTTTACTTGTGTTTTATAAACCATTTTGAGTTGTTTTTTTTTTTTTTTTTTTTTTCATTCAACCTTTATTTATACAGGTTAGTCTCATTGAGTCTCGAGCCAAGGGAGACATGTTTTTTTTTCACAAAGAACACAGAGATGAGGTACAGACAGCAATAGACAATCATATAAAAAGCATATAAAATGAAAAATAAATAAAATAAATTATATAAAAACAAAACAGCTACATCATAAAGCGATGTAAAATGTTAAAAACAGGAACACTTACGTTGTCACATTACAGAGTCTTACAGTGTCAGCCACAGCAGTGTATGATAAAAGTTAGCACGTTAGCATTAGCTTCCTTTAAAATAAAAATCTGTTTAGCGTTAGCTAATAATTTTTAGTTAGCTGTGCCCACCACTGCAGTTCTTCATTAAGCAGGACTGGTATTACTGTCTTCATGCCTTGACTACGGCCATGATTGTGACAAGGTCATGGAAACAACCTTGCACTGACGTGATACTCGTGGTAGCGGCATACAAGTGTGGTGCCAACTTCTAGTGCATCTTGGTGCAGTTTGAGAGAATTGTGCCAGGGCTGGTGCACAGAGTATGTTGAAAATAGCAGGAAAATAACCCCATTTCGTATCACGGTTGTTTTAACACTCAAGAAAGTTTGTCAAAAGGCTGGTGTCTTATGTTCTGGATGCGTTGTAAAGATGGATACCCCTTGTTGAGTGCATTTCCCTGCAACAGAAATTCCTGTTGTGCATATCTGCAAAAATCTTGGTAAACCTCCCAAAACATGTCTTTTTGCACAAAACAAGTAGCAACTAGTGACTAAGGAGAAGCATAATTTGCTTATTTTCAGGAAGCTCAGTCTGAACACATAAAAAATATGAAAGCAGACTGAGACACTTTGTTTTGAAGGACAAATTCTGGTGTGTACTAATTACACTACATGTATTTGCTAACTTCAACCCACTGTCAAGTAAAGCACCCATTTACCGGTACTACAAAAATAAAATTCCAGTGAGTCTTTTTTTTCATTCCTTAATCAGAGGTGGGGAAAATGTTCTTTCACCACTGTGTTTTTTTTTTTATTTTTCAAGATGAATCACAGTTGCTTGAAGAAAAAAAAAAAAAAGATTAGACACTGTGCGTTCTGAGGAAACAGCAGGCGCATTAAAGCTGCAGAGTAATTAAATCATGTCCTTTCATTGGGGTTAAGCCACATCCAAGCAAACTGCTCCTAACTAGAACCACTTGTGTGCTTTTTATTGGTAGTTTTCCTACAATCAAAACCATGTCCCTTCAAGACAGCATGTGGAACCTCAGCTAATCTTTTCACCAGCTTTATTTTGTGTCTCAGTGAAACTGAACTTATCAACCCAAGCACCAAATATTCCACACTTATGTGGCTTCATTGAGATTAAAGATCGGAGCTGATTTATGTTTATTTGTTTTCAAACTCTTGAAGCAAGATAATCAGCAATATAGACTCAACCTAGAGTGGTTTCCTTATTGTTGTATTAAAAAAATATTCAGAGACACTATGAAACCTCAAGTGGGAATTGTTTACAGTACAGTTTATCTTTACTGTTCATAGGATGCAAATACACCTGTGCAAATGATGGTTTAGTATGAGACTGAAAATGTCTTGAAGCATTTCAGAAATTCAAAGACTCATTAAGAAAGTAAAACCAGAGGTGGAAACTTGAGCAACAGCAGAAACACCTCCAACAACAAAGTTGACAGAAACCATGATGAAATAAAGATGATCAGTTTGAATGTGAGAGAAAAAGGGAAAATATTCTTTATCGTCCTTCCGGTGTTAATATAGCACAACAAATAGTCTCTTCTCCCATTAAACTGCACAACAGTGTTGATACAGAGGACACCAGCTGATTAAAACAAGCCCAAGTAAAAACAAGAGACAGAACTTGTCATAACGTGGAAGATAACGAGGCTTGTTTAAGATTTGGTTTGCTGAGTGACTTGAGTCCGTTTCGTTTGATTTAGCAGAGTGCTGCCTCTTTTACCTCTTCGTTAAGTCCTGATCAAACATTTATGAGTTGATATCACAGATCTGCAGTGGGCTTTGGGGATGGAATCAACAAACATAAACATTAGAGGAAAAGAGATTTGAAAACACTCTGCTGCTCCTCTGTGGATATCAGTGGACAACGATGCAAATGCTTTACATAGGACTTGGAGTTTAGATCAAGATCTGAACAGAAATCATTGTGCCATTTGTAGATGGAAGGAAGTGTAGCACTAAAAGTCAACTTGGAAGATAGTATTAAACACAGCCTAAAGCCCAAACATGTACAAAATATATTACATTACTCTCACTTTGCTTTGTAATTACTCTTCCAGTTTGAAACTACCGGTAAACCAATCTGATGTCTACATTCAACCTGCTATCTTCTCAAAAGTTCAGAGGAAATAGAAAGCGAGCTGTGGTTGCATCGCTCCATCTTCAATCTGTTTCATGCCATAAGCTTTTTAAAGATGTGTTTTTCCAAATCATGCCACAGTTTATGAAAGATGAGTTTGATAGCGACTGCAAATGAGAGAAAAACTTCTGCACCACAACAATTTACTACAAGCACATGCACACACTCTATTCTTGTCAAATTTAAAGTACTGTGAGACGTAGTTTTTTTTTTGCACAAGATTCTGACGTTAAAGTGTTTAATAAGGTCATTACAAGTTGAGTCAGATAAGCAATGGCACTTCTTTTAGTATAAATCATGTTTTTTGTCTAAACTAACCTGCATCAAATGCAAATCACATCAATAATCAGGTAAAATGGCAAAATGACAAATAGTTTAAGGAGGAAATATAAATGATAGGATTTATTCAGCCAGCGGCGGTTTCCTAAAGTGTTTTGTTTTCTAATATGTACTACAAGCAGTGTTTTTAGATCAACTAAGAAATTTACTATTGTTATTAGTTAGATTAAATATTACATCCTGGAAAGATATTTTACAAAACACCTATTCTCAGTGAGCTAAAACTGAGTTCGTAGGCCACAAATTCAAGATGTGAATCAAAGAAATATTCATGCATTATTACAAGTAGCTGTAATGATGCATGTTTTTTATTTAAACTAAGAAAATAATATTTTGCCAAAATGTGTGTGAATGCAGTCATAAATGCATTTGCTGAAATTTACTGAAGAAGTTAAGCATGAGTTGTTAAGGTTAAAACAAGCAAAACAGACTAAAATGAGCAGAACACAAAATTAAAACCTAAAGCAGCTGAAGAGTAGCTAAAAGCATCAGAACAATGACATAAAAATAGGTCTGCACAATATTATCCCCATGGTATCAGTATCACCGATATTAGTGATAAAGTTAAGTATCGGACATTGGCCATTCCATCAAAATAACTCATATAAAAGGCACTGTTTTTTAAATATATTATATATTTGTATAGTGTTACATCATTTTCAACCCCCTTTTTGGCATCTACCTTTTTTAACAGGCCAAACTGACAAAGACCATGCAGAATAATATAGTATTTTAATTCCACAGCAGAGAAAGCTATGTAGTCTCTGTAAGTAGGTCTAGGGAAAAAAAAAATCAGTATTTATATCGGTTATCAGCCATATAAGTTTTAACATATCGGCATATCGATGTCAGCCAAAAATCTAACATTGTGCATCCCTACCTAAAAGTAGTCAAACATATGCTAAAGCTAAAAAAAAAGCAACACAGCAGCAAAAAATTAACAAATCTGTAGCTAAAACTACTAAAATAGTAGCCTAAAGGAGCAAAACTGTAATTAAAAACCAAAAGTAGCAGAGGAAGGCAAAAATGAAACAAGTACACTAAATCAAATTTTGAAGAGAACTTTTTTAATAAATAGAAGTTAAATGGATGTTTTATACTTTTGAAAACTATAAAAGTTGCAAAAACTTATTCATAGCATACTGTTCTCATAGAGCTGAACATTTTGATATAAAATGTTAAAACAGCACAAAGTATGCAGAATTAGTTTGATTCCACAAAAGAAACAGGAAAACATAAATTCAGGTCTTTCTTGTAAATGAGCCCCTGAGGCTCAATGGGAGTAACCTGTATAAATAAAGGTTGAATAAAAATCATATAATTATTGTTATTGTTTGTTGTACAGAACTACCTACAGGGCAGCTGTGGCTGAGTGGTTGGAGCAGTTGTCCTCCAATGCAAGAGTTGGGGGTTCGACTCCACCAACAGTCACCTGAAGTGTACCTGGGCAAGACACTGAACCCCACATTGCCTCCGATGTGTGTCCCATTAGTGTATGAATGTGATAAAGCTCTGATTATTCTTTGTAGAGTGCTATATGAACAGGTAAATGAGGGCACAGATTGTAGTGTAAAGCACTTTGAGAGTCTTCATAAGATGGAAAGGAAATAAATATATAAAGAAATATAAGTACAGTCCATTTACCTCACATTTTTCACATGCAAATTATTTCAGTATTCTGAAAGCTTAATAAAAAGAACTTATAACTGGATAATAAATAATAAACATTGCCTACCAAGTTGCTTATGCAGAATAAATAATAATAATTTGCATTTTGTCATCTTGCCACATGTACAGGAAGAAAGCAATTTTATTTGCACAATTTGCCCCATGGTATGTGTTTCCCTTGTGTTTGTGTGGACAAAGCTTGCTTTTTGATCAAAAGACAGTAGAGAACACTTAAATAGGGAATGTTTTCAATTTTAAATTGCTTCAAAATGAAAAATTCATTCAACCTTTATTCAGGCAGGTTAATCTCATTGAGCCTCGAGGACTCATTTACAAGAGAGACCTGGCTACAAACTAAGGATGATGACAACAACAACAATACTGCGTCAATACAAAAATGTGTCAGTACAGCTTAAAGTAAACCCTATAGTCTTATTACTTGCCCCACCAACGTCAGTTTTCAACACAGTATGACTGTGTATAGGAGCAGTTTTAAAAGATATGTATCTTTTTTAACAAATGTTAAATCTGTATTTATTATAGTTCTTGTAAAATATCATCCACCTGGAATAAACTGTTGATTTACACTCCATTTAGTTGGTGCTGACAAACCGTTATGCTGCAGTGCTAGAGTTTCAAAAGCTGGTATAAAGACAACTTTAGATCTAAAAAGTTATTCTATTGTAGTTCATGTAAATCACAGTACACAAACTTTTAAAAACTGCAGAGGAGACAGTCTGAGCAAAATGAAAAAGTGCAGTTAGCTTGAATCCACTTCATTTTGGTTACATTGAATGAAGAAAATGAGGAGGAGGATCAGACCTTGGCCTTTGGTGTACGGGTTACTGTGCCCTCCATTCAGTCATGCATGTGCACGCACGCACACACGCACGCACGCACACAGAGCACAGCACAGGGAGAAACGTGCTGTAATCTGGGAGGCAGGAAACAAAGGGCCTCGTTAATGCAGAGACTCGCATGGGCCTTTGATGTGGAGCCAAGCCATTCACTCCTTGTTCCTCAAACACACACACACACACGCACACACACACATATGCATACACTAACAGAACAACAAGTGCCTTTTTCTAAAGAGTAAAGGGAGTGTAATCTACTTGAGTTGAGGCAACACGGCTCTATTTTAAACTTGTACTGTATAAGATCTGAATCAACACTCTTACATGTTGATGAACCACAAAACTGCACATCGGCTCAGAGGAAACTACTTTTTCTTTCCTATTACACATTCTAACCGCTGTACTGTAATAACAGTTCCCTTCAAGGTCATTTCATTATAGTAATTACAAAAAGACAAATACAGTATGTCATCAGTGTGTGAAACCAAGAACGAGGTCATATAGGACATAAATGGTGCAGACTTGGATTAATGACAGCAGTACATCAGAATGAGACTCTTTACTGAGCTGACAAGCATCATGCATGTGTTCAAGTAACTGTTTCATGAGTATAATATCTATTTTTTTTTTCCAAATGAAGAGGAAGTTTTGGTGGCAAACTTTTCTTTTTTTTAACTTCCCCAATAAGTGGTTTAGTTTGCTCAATTGTTAGCCTTTTTATCTAATATGTTCATGTTTTATCCTCCAATGCCACGAAAGGTTGAAAATCATGTAATGTAATTTAAGATTGTGGCACGCAAAGCAAGATTTGTTCCTTCACGGAACACTACTTACTGTAATATGACTTGATTTTTACCTTTTCAGCTAAGATGAACTTGTGTTTGACAAAGAACTGTACAAATAAAGCTGAGCTGAGGGTGTTGGGATGAACAAGACTGATTGGTCCGAAGCAGTCATTTATCCATTTGTGCTTTAGCATCACCTTGTGGTTAATGTTTTTGATTTTTAGTGTCTTATTTTTTTGTTGTCTTTTTTTAACAAATCTTTGAAAGTATTCCAAATATCTACATACTGTATATTTAAAAATACTTTTGGCCATTTTCTTGCCTTTCGAAAAAAAAGTTCACATTCAGTTTACTTGTGAATGTGATTGGGGAGAAGACTTCAAAACTAACAACAAAAACTGCAACAACTTCTCAATACAGAGTAAAAGGTGTCCACAGTCTTAACGTACTTATAAATTCTTATGTCATTAGAGATGTTCTTGTTGTGCTGTTTGAATGGTTAATTTTTCTTGTGTATTTTGAGGCAGAAAGCTGCAGCTGTTGGGTTAGTGCGGCCATGCTGTTGTTCTCCTCTGCTGCACCAACCTGATATTAGTGGTTAGTGTGTTCACCACAGTCAGGAAGGCTTGGCTCTGTCCAACAAGGGTTATGCCCGAAGTTTAATCAGAGCGCAGATGTCTTTTTGAAAGTATATTTGGTCGTGTGGCCTACTAATGAGCTGTGAGTGTCTTACCTGCAGTAGACAACAGTCAGAGAAACCTTGGGTTTGGAGAATCAGGAAGAAGTTCTGTTCAGAGAAGGGCCCATTCAAGAGTAATTTTTTCCATACTAAATAACTCAATGTTAAAATTTCTTCAGCAGTTCAAGAGAACACTGTATAAAGTATTTTTACATCCTGTGTTTCTCAGTTTTCTCAGCTGAACATTGATTTCATTGCAACACTTAATTACTTGTGCAGAGTTTGCTAATTGTGTGAATGCTGATTTAACATTTAGTTTGGTAGTAGCTGAGCATCATCCCCAACACATACTGTGATTGCAACACAATGCCTGATATATATGTTTATACCTGTGAAGAATCAGAATCAGAATAAACTGTAAGATGATGTTTGTAAAGTTGTCCGAAATACAGGCGGAGTGCACGTTGCTGCTGCTACAAGAGCACAGCCTCTTATTCTTTATCAGAATACTTTTTAGATAGAAAAAGACCATGAGGATGGATAGCGGTATTACAAAAAATCTCTTCACTTCTTGTCCTATCAGGACACGATTTGAGACATCCAAAAACTACCAGCAAGCACATTTATAAACACAATTACATATGCGTTTGACGTGAAGACATGGAGATTTGTCCATGAAGCACTTTCAGATAGGCCATAGTCCTGACGATGATGTTGTTCAGCCAGCAGTTCTGATAAGCCTGCTCAGAAGTTTTCAGGGGTGATAAACAAAGCTTTTTCCTTTGTTTACACATGTCCCAGGAGAAATTTGATAGTTGGCCCATATTCGAGGCCAAGCAAGGGAGTCAGATTCTGATAAGCCACAATTGTTGATTTTCTTCAGGCAGACTGATTTTCTTGTCAGCCTTTAGTCCTGCTGGTACTTTCCAGATCCAAAATGGCCAAATTTATGGGCATTCCATTCCACCGAGCCGTGCTATGAGCCTTCTTCAACGTCGACTCCAACATGCTGGCGAGTCCTAGAAGCCACAGGTGGCCTGTGATTCTCACAAATGGCTTCGATTTTACGGTTTAGCTCATAAATCAGCTGCTTTTGAGTACTCATAGCACAAACCAAACCTTCATACAAACTCTGAAGTTTTGCCATGGCCAAAACTACTGCCGATGTCTTCTTCAGGAGTTAACATATGGACCCGCAGATGCCAAAAAGCAGAAACCCTGCTATCATGAATCTAATTTTATAAAAGTCTTCAGCGTCCTCCTGAGACAGAACTGAAAGACACATCAGCTGCCAAACTCCCATGGATCCCTGCTGTACCCTGCAGCCTGAGTCTCGGCAGGACATGAGGGCTCCTCAGACCCCTGTCGTTTTCTTGCAAATATTTTGTCAATTGTGTTGAAAGTCCAGCTCACCAGATCCATAATACTGTACTTTGTAGTATTTTTTTGGTTTGGAAGATGTGTACCAGGAGCTCCGATACACACACAGAGAGCAAAAGCAGGGGGAAGAGGAGAACAGGGGAGGGAGAGGAGAAGGCATCCTTCTTGAGCAAGAGCAAATATTAACTATTGGAATAAATTATGTTTGTCAGTCAGCAAAACACTTTGTGAACTACTGCGCTGTTTTTAATGAAACTTTCGTAAAGTTATACTTGGTTTTATAAACATTTGTCACTTGTTAATTTTTGGAAATAACCTTTTACAGATATTGAGCTAAAATTTTGGTGTCGTAATAAATGAGACACATATGGGGATGCGGTAACTTGTTGGTCAGCGCCGTGGTCTTGTAATCTTGAGGTTGCGAGTTCGAGCCTAGGTAGCGTCAGAAAGGACATCCGGCATCAAATTTTTCATACAAGTTCACTCACTGTAGAAACCCCTGATGAAGGGAGCAGCCAAAAGAAATTTACTAGTTGATGAGACACATCCTTAAAATGCACTCCGAGTACTAAAGGCTGGTTTGTGATCCATGAGAAATACCTAAGGTACTGTACGTCTTGCTAACATGTGTGAAAAGAATTGCATATTTTTCTACTCACTCCCCCAAAACCCTGTTATGCCCCCAGTCAGAATTAGCTTCTTATTGGGTATGTGCCGAGCATTGTGCGATTGGCACAGCAGGTGTGGTGCAGCGACTTGGGACCAGAAAATCGCAGGTATGATTCCCCGCAATGCCCATAAGTCATGGTGTCTTTGAGCAAGACACTTGGTGAACTTGTGGAAAGAGATTGAGGAGACAGCATGGAGACACAAGTTGTTCACTATGGCTGTGCTGACAGAGAGGGAGTGCGCACTTGGTGGGGCAGTGTAGGTGCACGTTCCAGCACTGGCTGTCAAAAATGGTATCTTTGAGACAAATGTACAAAATATTGCTTCTCCCCGGTCAACAAACGAAATACCAGATTTTCTACCAATAACTCCAGTCATCATCTGAATATTAACATCCACTCTGATGACTGCACTGCCTGTGTTGATTCTGATTGCATATGACGGGTGCTGCAGTGGGTGGACAGTGGGTTACCCAGCGGTTTCTCTTCGAATATGAGTAGTCTATGCAAAAAGACTGTCTCAAATCTTGTCAGCATGATCCGATGTCCTAAAGTCTTGTAAACTATAACCAGACCGTAACAAACCCTTAAGAGATCTTGCAACACATGACAGCTTGAAGCATCATTTACAAAGTTTGAACAAAACATGTATAACTCTGTCTCTTCTCATAAAATGATTCTAAAACTCTGAAAAATAGGCATCCCTTCAAGGAATCCTGGACTTTTTAAAGTGGTGTATGCACTTTAGATGACCGCTAACAACTAAAGATTTATTTTTGTTCTTATGTGAGCGGACTCATAGGGTTTCTATTCATCCTCTGTTCGTATCCTCCCTTCAAAACCAAAATGTTTAAAGCTGTAGCTGAACCAAATCTCAACATTTATCTCAGCTGTGTCCATCTCTACACATTGGTCAACTTAACTGCTAAGAGACTGGAAAATGGGGGGGAAAGTAAAATAAAGCAACTTTCTGACTGTGGCAGAGAAGAACCTGTGGTGATGATAATGAGTTAGCCATGCAGAGTCCACAGATGGTCTATTATGTGAAGTTTGATATAAATGGTAGTGTAGGGCAGAGTGTGTGGCCGATCATGTTCATAATGAAGCAGTGGGCAACCTCAAGGATTACAGAGATTAATGATGCACTCACACAGACTCACACTGGACTCATTGTACATGCATTTTTTTTTAATTTAGTCGTCTCCCTTCAATTATTGAGTGAATGCTGACTTAGCATACTTTGTGCTATGTTAACCATTAAAATGTCAAAACTTTCAGCTTATTTGTGACATTCGGACCGACTTCTGGTTTTTATAACATTTATAATTTTCAAACAATTTTACTCTACTTACCAATGTTTTCCCCATAGTAATGCATTCTCTCTAATTTCTTGGAAATCATTTATCTCTATAAAATCTACTTTAGCACACTAGCTTTATTTTGGTCTCTTTTACTCCTTTAAAGCTTTTATTACTTTCAGACACTTTAGAATTTTGCTACTTTCACTTTTCAAATCATGTTTTCCCACTTGTACATTTTGCTAGCAAACTGCACTTTTTAACTAATATTTTGTTACTTTAAGCCTTTCGCTAGCATTTTACCATTTTAAGCTACTTTTAGCTAGAGCTCTGCTATCTTGATTTTTAGCTGCTACTTCTCATTTTTTTCACTAGCATTTTGCAACTTTTACATTTTAGCTACAGTTTGCTCTTTTTAGCTAGCTTTTGCTACTTTTAAATTTTATGTATTTTTATTTTTAGCTGATATTTTGCTACTATTTAGCAATTTGGATTTTTAGCTTTTATAAAGTGTTTTGCTACTTTTACATTTAACCTGACACGTTTGCTACTTTTAGCTTTAGGCTAGCATTATTTTACAGCTTGCATTTCACTTATTTTAGCTTTAGCTAACACATTATTTAACTTTTGCTTCTTTTAGTTTTAACAATGTAATTTTAGCTTTTTTTTTTTAACTTTAAGTAAAACCATTCAGCACTTAGCATTCAGAGAAAATACATTGCATTTGGTATTCAATACATTTTAAGACTTTGTTGGCGACTGTGGTACTTTGTATTTTGTATACAGTTGTATTGTAATTTAAAACAAAAGTAAGTGTGTGTAAGCAGCCGGTTCAAGTGACTGCATGTGGGAGGGAGCTGAGACCTACATGAAAGCACAGATATATTTATATTTTTAATCCAGATGCCACACACAAACCTCAGGGACAGCTGTGACATGTCAGATAATTCACCTACAATGACAAGGATCAGAACAAAAACAAAACAAACAAAAAAAATCACAATTACACCCTCAACAAATTCACCATTGCGTTTGCTCTTCTTGAGTTTTTTTGAAAGAAAAAAAAAAAAAAAAAAAGATGTCCCAAATCAGAAATCTGAGCGCTTGCAAACTAAGCTTCCATTTACTCTGATGGCAGGCCTATTAAATGTGTGCATCCACAGTGGTCTCTTTCTAGTGGTGAGTGGGCGGCTCTGAGTCCTGCAGTTGACAGTTAGCAGCAGATTCTGGGATCAGTTTTTCCGCTGCAGCGGGACTGATGTGGGCTGGAGGAGGATGTGGATTTTTGTAATGGATCATTGTTTAGATTTGAGGAGAGGGTGTGTGTGTGTGTGAGTCTGTGTGTGAGTCTGTGTGTGTGTGTGTGTGTGTGTGTTTCCACACTGCTCCATGCAGCAGAAGAATCAAGGATTCAGGAGCAGTCTTACAGTACATATATGCATGAGTGCAAACAAACATCTGCAAAGAAAACAGACGGCATCAATACCACTGGGCACATTTGTTACTGAATTACACTAAATCCATGACTAATACACAGAATGGACCATAATGGATTTCTTGCAGATATTTTCCTGTCTGCTCCTTCAAGTAACATCCATAAATTTCAACACTCTCAGCAAATCTTCCTGAGCTTTATTTGCACCCGAATATGTCTAGTATTGCTGTTAATGTGTGGTGAATCTACTGACCTATGCAGATTTTTTCCTTCTTGCTTGGAATATTTTATGCATTGAAATGCATTTGTTGTTAATAATCAGTTTTATCAAACCAATTTAATATCTTAAAACAGAAACACTGGACTTTATGCTTCTTGTCTTGACCTCAGAGCCAAAAGACACTCCTCTACACCCACTCTGATGCATTTTTTGTGTTTGTTTTGAAGTGCATAGCAGAAAATCATATGAACATTTACAAGAAGAATTTGTCCTGAACATCACTGGTTTATGTGTGAAAATGTATGATTTTGAAGTAATGTGTATACACATACTCAAAATACAATGGAGTCCAACAGGGTCTCTTTGTAAAATATGGAGAACTCACAACTTAAATATCTTTAATTCATGGTGGAAACCAATGTGCCTCAGACATGGTTTCTGACTTTTGATAAGGGGAACTAAAATAAGAGAAAGGCAAAGCAGATATTTTTATGCAGTCTGCCATCAGGATTTGTTAGTGTATACTTGATATTTTTTCCTGATCCTAACTGAGTATTGTTTACCAGTACAGTATTTGCTAAACCCAGACAGTTGAGGTGGTTTGGGCATCAGGTAAGTATGTCTCCCTAGGGAGGTGTTCCAGGCATGTCGAACTGGGAGGAGACCCTGGGGAATACCCAGGACACGCTGGAGAGATCTAGTTGAACTGGGAAAGGATCAAAATCCTCCCTGAGGAGCAGAAAGAGCTCGACCGGCTCCAAAAGAAGCAGCAGATGGATGGACAACAGATCATTTACCTTAAATACTGTTAAATCCCTACCTCTGAACATTTGAAAGTCACAGAGCACAGAGACCCACAGTTTTACAACTGAGATTGGCATAAAAAAACAAAATCAAACCAACACTTAGAACACAAATAATTTGATGCAAAGTTAAGTTCATATTTGAAAGACTACAAACAAACATTTAGCAACCACAGAAACAGAACAGAAAAACTGATAAATAAAAACTAAAAACTAAAAGAAAATTGTTTTAGCTTTAGAAAAAACATTTAAAGATTAAATAATCTTTTTTTAATCACATAATTATTCCTAACATGGCTCAACATTGTGAATGAATAATAGAAACATCTCTGTTTAAGCTTGATTGAGCATTTATGATCTGTGACGCAGTGAATTATATATGAATGAAACAGATTAAATACAGTTTCCTGCATAGTAGATTCAAGATAAAAACAACTTTCCTCCTCATGTCTTTGCTGCAGTACAGGTATGTCCTTATCTTTCAAACATGCTGTGTGCTGAAATGTTCGGGCTCTTTGATGGGTTTCTCTGTCTGTTTATTTGAAACTAAAGAGAAAATGAAGGTGATTTTTGTTTTTTATTTTGTCAGGCAGCTTTCAGTTGAATCAGTTTTATTACTGATGTTTTATGTGGTTCATTACTAAACTCAGTTGACTCTGTTGGGAAAACACCCTTTTTTATATAAATCTTTTGAAACTTAATTGGTTTTAATTGAAAATAAAATATTTTCTGCATTTTTTTTAATTTTACATTTTAGCAGTTTATACAAAATTATTTTAAAAAATGTAAAAAAAAAAAATAAACTTTTAGTATGGTGGGGGGGGATCCTCACTAAAACTGTTGCGAAAAGATTTCAGATTAAAAACATTTAGGCTCAGCTGCATTTTCATTAAAAGGGAATGCTCAAATAACGTTTTTTTTTTTTTTTTTTTTTCATTCAACCTTTATTTAGGCAGGTTAATCTCATTGAGCCTCGAGGACTCATTTACAAGAGAGACCTGGCTACAAACTAAGGATGATGACAACAACAACAATACAGCAAAAGTTTTTTTGTTTTAATTTAGTATTGAAGGAGAAGAGAAGTATTTGCAAAGACATAACCTCCTGTTTGATCGTTTTAATCAAATTTAGATTTTTACAACATATTTTATTTTTTTTTACCTCCCTGTGAATACTTGCTGCTTGCTGCTGGTCATCAGTTTTGGTGGCCATTTCCTGCTGGCAGAGGGAGCATGACTGACCTCTGGAGGTGCATGATGGGAACAATAACATTGTGGAGGTTTTTCACATCCCCACAGAAAGAGGTGAGAGATCTGCGTTCTGTTTTTGCTTTTAAAAATTAGCTATTGATTTACTTAGCTAATTTAAAAAATGAGCTCAGCTGAAACAAACAAAGAAAAATCTAAAGAAAACTTTTAGGAAATTACAATTCGTATTCATAGGATGATGTGGATATGTGCGTCGGTGGTTACTAAAACACATCTTGCAGCCAGAAGAAAATCTCATTATTTGAGCTGATCCAAAGCTGGAAAGAACATTATTCATCATACCATCTGGGTTTGATCACCAAATCGATTCAATACTTAAAAAAAGTTTTTTTTTTTTTTACATCCTCTGCCCATGAGGAGAAATGTGGTGTATGAAACAGTAAAGCCCTGAATTTATGGGATATTTTACAGCGGCTGGAAGGCGAATGTTTTACACTCTTACACATATTGTTTACTGTGACTTCTGTTGCATGAAAAACGATCGACGCCACATGAGTTATGGCTGTGGGTCGCTCAGAGAGACTGAAAAGTTGGATTGTGAAAACCTGGCATAACGTTTTAAACAGAATGAGTAAGTTTTATGATCCAAAGCAAAGGAAACACAACTGAAGTTCTATTTGCATCAATAAAAATTAAAAAAGTCAGCCAGCGTTTCTGAGCTTATAATAATTTGAGCAACTTTCATATGATTTAACACTGTGTGCTAAATAGTTTTTACGGAACAATACAGAGCTGCACTTTTCACATGAATTCTAATGAAATGTCCAAATTTTGTACTTTTATTTGGTATAAATAATCATATCAACAATACGCTGTTTTTTTGCCACTCTGTATTACTGCTGATCATTTGAAAACATTTTAAAAAATGTCTCAAACATCATCAAACATAATTTAAATTAAACTTATAGACCGTTTATTACCCCATTAACTGCACTGAAATTGAATTCAAAGTTAGTACTCCATTTTCTGTGAAAACACAGCGGGAACTTTGAGTGCAGAATTACTGCTAAAATTCAGTGAAGAGGCTGAAGCTGGGTTAAAATTAAAAGTAGTCAAACACTAGCTAAAAAGCAGCAAAAGGCTAGATAAAAGCAGCAAAGTGTACATAAACTATAACAGTAGAAAAAGGTAAGCTAAAAGGTAAAAGTAAAATAAAAAGCTAGTTAAAAGTATCCAAAAGGCTTTCTAGAACCTAAAAGTAGCAAAATGCTAGAAAAGTAAGTTGTTATGTAGTTGTACCATCAGACATTTACACCTCCAGATGCAGGAAGAGAGCCACCTGCATCATGAAGGACACCACTCACCCATCACACACACTTTGTGCCCCGCTCC
>JARVLU010000324.1:9246323-9259043 GCA_031762415.1 Simpsonichthys santanae
AACTCAAGTTTAGATAAATAGCAAAAAAAAAAAAAAAAAAAAAAAAAGAGCAGATAATAACAGATGGGTTTCTGTACCGTGCTTGAAAGCTATTCTGGTCTTCTGACCTCAGGAATCACAGAAACGGCACCAAAAGATGCACCTAACCTTTCTACTGAACTCATATATTTTCATCTTGACCTGACTGGGGCAACTGCCCATTCTGTGGTACCATAATAAATCTAGTCCTGGCCTAAAGTAAACATTTTGGTCAAGTTCTTGCAACTTAAATGGTCACCATTGTACTTTAACTACTAGTATATGGTTTCAGAGTGTTTCTGGAAATGTTGTATAGCAAATGGTAGTTTTTTAAATGCCTTTAAAATGCCTAGTCATTTAAAATTAGGTACAGATTTACAAAAGTCATACAGTCATTTAAGGTAAGACCTTACAAAACATTAGGTTTCCATTTATTTCTTCTTTGTGAAGTCCTTTAACATAATTTTCTCTTAAACTGAGATTTTTTAAAATTCTATTTTGGAATCCATGCAACATGCATTCATTTGCTGTTTTTATTTATTTATTGATTGATTGATTTAGGTTATATTTTCATTCAGTGCCAGTTCATAAACTCTTTTGCAACAACTTAGTAGGAGTCACGGCTGGCTAATCCATCAGTTTGTTTTTGAGCCATTTCTTGGTTGATAAATCCACTTGCATCTCAACTTCAAGCAATCTACAAGAGAGAACGAGAGACAAGGATATAAATATTCAAAATGTATATCCTCGCTACCACTAACTATAAAGAGGAGCATAGAATAGAGGTGGTCTGTCCATCAGATGAAGTTTCTCATCATCTTGGGCCTGTAGCAGCACACATGAGAGATGGTTTGTGTTCATCTGAACCATCCTTAGTGTATAACCTGACCACTTGGTAATGGTAAAATACCCACCACCCTCATTCAGAATGTACACAAAATGTGATAGTTGGTTTGGATATAATACTAAGAGAAGAATGATGTGACATATGCCCTGATTCTTGCTCCTTGTTGATCTTTAGGGATGGTGCTGGTACGTACCGAGTTGGGCCAGTTTGTCTTGGTTCATCAGCAGGCTTTGGCTCAAGTTCAAGCTCAAGCTCAGGCCCAGAACAACATGAGTCCGCGACCTGTGACCCCGACCACCGGGACATCCTTTAGTGTAACAGCTCCACAGGTGAGACTCTGCTCTGGATGACTGGAACCATTTGTAGTCGTTCACTATTGATTGCACCACACAACATTATTGTTAATGTGAAAAAAGAGAAACGAAAAAGTCGTGCTCTTTGAATACATTGAAGTAGATCTTGTTGACTTTATCAGTTTTTATTTTGACAGGGACTTGGGTTTATTTCCTGATCATCTTATATTTAAACGAAACACAGTACAAGTTTCATGTGAAATGTTGAAATAGATTTAATATTTACATTATGTTTTGTGACAAAAATATAAGGAACATGCCTTACAGTTTGTCCTTCACAAAAAAGCTCATTTTAAAACATTGTACTGTATTTCCCATCTTCTATTTTCCTACAAACATAAAGAACATATTTATTGATGTCTGGTACTGTTCTAACTTTTCTTTCATTTCATTCATTCATTTCATTCAGTTAGATCCACTGATGTGTTTGAGTGTTACCTTTTGACCACATGTAAAGAACCAGAACTTCTGTGTGCAGCTTTAGTTTGAATTCACATAGGTCTATATCACGCTCTCTCCATAAAACAAGGCAGTGTTTAGCTTAATGTTAAAAGTATTGGCAAAGGATAAAAGCAAGAAAGCTATAAGTCCCTCTGAACTGTGGATTTTTCCCTCCTAAAGAAAGAAACAACATGTTCAGATTTTCTTTTATTCAAATACTTGTACACGCAGTGAGAGATAACATTAGATAAAAGTAAGAGCTGTGACGTGTTGTTCAGCTGTAATCTGAAAAAGAGGAGCCACCAAACAAAACTGATTCCCACGAACAGCTTACTCAATGGTAGAAAAAAAAAAAAAAACAGTTTGCCGGTGCTAAGACGGCTTCTGGGGCCCGCCCTCTCCCTCGTCAACTTCTCTGAGACAGTCATGCCAAAGTGGTTCAAAACACCAAAGTTCATGCTCAGTAATCCAGGTACAGTATAAAATCCAACAATGCTCCTCAGATTGAAGAAGTCCTTTGCATGAAGGACAAAACGTCTCAGCAACAAAATAAACCGTCCAGATGACCTGACTGAACTTTGTTGGAATAAAATTGATAATAGTATCTCATTCATATAGAAAGAAGCACTTCTCTACTTTGACCCCCAGACTAGAATCAAAGTTTAAGGAAAAAAAAAAAAAAAACCCTGGAAGCTTGCCTAGGGCCTGGAGAATGTGTTGGAAGAACTTGTGGACAACAGCAGCATTTTGGATTTGGTGTAGAGGTCTGATGAAATGGACAAAGTTACTGTACACTAACAGATGATCACCTGGGGATGCGTCTTTGTTGAACAGAGAGTGCGCTTCAAGCTATTTCCAGGCTAATACTGTATTAGCATGATGATGATAGTTAAAGAATCCTACCTTTGGGGAGCAGAAGAGAAGATATCTGATGCATGTGCAAGAAGAAGAAGAAGAGAAGATGATTTTCTTGTTGAACGTCAGGCGACACCTACGGTAATAACTTTTCTTTGTAATTTTAACCACAGGAATGGAATGGGAGAGGTCAAGGTCAAGGTCCAGGTTCTTTATTGTCATTTGTATTGCGTGTGGTACACGCGGTGGAAAGAAATTGTGAACACAGGGTCCCAGTTACATCCAACAAAAGTATGAATTGTAAAAGAAAAGCAATAATAAGATCTAAGATAAGAAATACACTAAACTAAGAATAGGCTAAACACTCAATAGTCTAAAAAACAGTAATATGCCGAACAACAGCACCACGAACATGAGTCTGTGTGAGCAGGTGAACACGAACGAACACATCAGCATGAAATAAATCAGCAGCCTGAGATCAGCAGCACATATCAACACTCAAAGGAGGAGAAAGGTACCAAAAATATCTGGGTAACTGGGTCACAAAAAACTTAGTTCGACACTATTCTCCAGCATTGACGGTAGTGGAGTTTTCACGAGTACAAAATAAAATACACTCAGTCTCTTTTGAACAGCAACAGTTGTGCAGAATGTTTGTATAAGCATATATATTTTTCTTTTTTCATTTACCCATTAGTTATCAAGGTAGTCTCATTGAGCCACTAGAACTCATTTTCAAGAGAGACCTGTTTTTTAGGGAGCAGATGGTGGGGGTTAAGGGCCTTGCTCAGGGGCCCAGGGTGGGCGAATGAGGGTGGAGGCAGGTGTGGGTGTTTCACTTTTTTCCACTCACATTTTTTGATGTTGTCTGTACCGGGGCTTGAACCGGCAATCTTCCGATCACAGGCCCACTGTCTCTAACCACTGCGCCACCACTCCCCTATGCATAACAATAAATGTATAAACACCTTCTTAATACACTGAACAAAAATATAAACGCAGCACTTTTTTTGCTCCCATTTTTTCATTGAACTCAAAGATTTAAGACTTTTTCCATGAACAAAATTAGGCTTTTTCTCTCAAATATTGTTGACAAATTTGTGTAAATCTGTTTTAGTGAGAACTTTGCCGAGATAATCCATCCACCTCACAGGTGTGTCACAGCAAGATGCTGATTAAAGGATTGCATGGGTATTGCACAGGTGCTTAGGCTGACCACATAAAATAATAATACCGTAATAATAATAATAATAATAATAATAATAATAATAATAATAATAATAATGCATTTTATTTGTTAGCGCCTTTCAAAACACCCAAGGACACTTCACAGCATCAAAAGCATCAAAATAAAAGGCCATTCTAAAATGTGCTGTTTTGTCACAGAGCACATTGCTACAGATGGGTCAAGTCTGAGGGAGCGTGCAGCATCTGCAACATGAGGTGATGGCACAACAACAGGCCTCAGGATCTCATTTCAGTATTTCTGTGCAGTCAAAATGCCATCAATAAATGGCACGTGTTCGTTGTCTGTAACATACATCAATACATATATGTACACTCTTAAATTTGTGAACAGTATTTGAGAGACAAAGGCCTGTTGTGTACACAGAAAAAGTCTTAGATCTTTGAGCTCAGCTCATGCAAACTGGGAGCAGAAACAACAGTGTTGTGTTTATATTTTTGTTCAGTCATGTTTAACAATGAGTGTTCATGTTTAGAGGATTCATCGCTCTTGCGAAAGTCTCGTCACCGCCGTGGGGAAGAAGCTGAGCTTTAGCATGCTAGTGCGGGCTCACGTCACTCTGAGGTTCAGCGTCTGAACCTGCCACAAGGAGGTCTGGTGAACAGAGTGACCTGGATGCGTGGGGTCATTCAGGATCTTTGTTGCCCTTCAGAGCTGACGGCTCGAGCAGATCTCATCCAGGCACGGGAGCGGGGAGCCAACGACCCTCTGAGCTGTTTCCTCTGCAGTGCAGCTGCCATACTACACTGTGCATCCATACACCAGGACCCTTTCTGTGGTGCAGTGGTAGAAGTTCCTCAGCAGAGGTGGAGGAAGTTTATTCTTCTTCAGTGCCCTCAGAAAGCAGTTATTCTTCTGGGCTTTTTTTGATGATGTGGGTGGTGTTAATAGTCCAGCTCAGGTCCTCTGAGATGTGCTGACTGAGGAACTGGAAGTCTTTGACCCATTCCACCTCTTCCCCATAGATAGTGAGTCTTAAATGCAACGTAGGCCTCATCTTCTGGAAGTCTATGATCTTTTATTTTGTCTTCCCAGTTTACCACACACAGCATGATGCTACCTACACCATGCTTGACAGCTGAGCTGATACAGTGTTTGATAGCTCAATCTTTGTCAGGTTTGGTCATAAAATTTTTCAAACGTGTGTGCCCAGTCCTTGCTTAGAAAAATTAATAAAGCTGTATGTGTATATTCGTTTGCACATAGAAAAATAAACACATACAGTCATTAAATGCCCTGAATGGATGTGATCTCCATCACTATGATGATTGTATACAAGATTCTGAACACAACTGTACATATTTTCACCGTGAATTAAAATATAAAATGTAACTTCATCTCATGAAATATACGTGCATCTCAAAAAATTAGAATATCGTGAAAAAGTTCAATATTTTTGTCACTCGTTTCAGAAAATGAAACCCAAACATTACATGATTCATTTCACACAGAGTGAAATATTTCAAGTCTTTATCATTAATGACCATAACTTACAAGTAATGAAAAACCAAAACTCAGTGTCTCAGATAATTCGAATATTCCACAGCCAGTACTGTATTTTAGTTCCAGTGTCAGTGTGGGCAGGAGCCAAGTCCTGCTGGAAAATTAAATCAGCATCTCCATAAAGCTCGTCAGCAGAAGGAAGCATGAAGTGCTGTAAAATGTCCTGGTAGATGCTGCTTGGACTGTGGACTTCAGAAAACACAGTGGCCCAACACCAGCAGAGGACATAATCCCAAACCATCACTGACTGTGGAAACTTCTCACTGGACTTAAAGCAACATGGATTCTGGACCTCTCCTCTCTTCCTCCAGACGCTTGAGACCTTGATTTCAAAATGACATGAAGAATTTCCTTTCATCTGAAAAGAGGACATTGGACCACTGAGCAACAGTCCAGTTCTTTTTCTCCTCAGCAGGTAAGACACTTCTGACGTCTCTGGCTCAGGAGTGGCTCGACTTAATGAGACATTTGTAGCTCGTGTCTGGAGTTAATCAGAAATGTGTGACATCATGAGTTTACAATATTCACTATACAGTAATTTTATTTTTTTGAGACACATAAATTTTGTTTTTCATTATCTGTAAGACATAGTCATCAAAATGACGAGAAATTAAGGTTTGAAAATTTTGCTCAGTGTATTGAATCTATGAGTTTCACTTTCTAAAATGATTGACAAAAAAAAAAAAAATCAAACTTTTTCATGATATTGAAATTTTTTGAGATCCTCCTACACAATGTTTTTTTATTTTTTTATTTATTTATTTTTATTTATTTATTTTTTTGACTTGTCCCAACAGATTTTCTTGTTGCCAGTTCAGGTTTCTGTTAGAATCCAGTTGGTTATTTGTTCATTTGAGTGAAAGGAGTTCTTGTTGAAGTGAGATGGAGTGGTTTGCAGTGGGAACACAAAAAAAGAAATGGTGTCAGACAGTGAGCGTGAGGGACAGGGCTTGTTCCTGCTGTGCCCCTGACAAACCTCGTCAGTTTCAGTCTGTAGCTAAAGTGGTAATGCGGGGTCAGACTAAGGTTAATGTGGGCTTTTCATCAGTAAAGGTGAATCTTAGATGTTTTAAGGTCAGACGTGTAAGATCCAAAAAGCTTTTTTTAATTTATTTTCCCCCCAGAAGTTTTAGTTGCTTCTTTTTTAGATAGAAACTGGAAATAAATTATAATTGTACTGCTGTTCTATGAAATTAACCATAAACCGTTATTTCCTCAGAAATGATGGTACAGAGTTTGGTGGTTCCATCTACCAGAAGGTGAACGACAAGCTGGAAACAGCTGTCAACCTGGCCTGGACTGCTGGGAACAGCAACACCCGCTTCGGCATCGCTGCCAAGTATCAGATTGATTCGGATGCATCGTTCTCTGTGAGTAACTTGCATTTTCAAATTAATAGTCATTAGAAAGTTCCCCCTTTTAAAATCAAGGAGTTTGTGTGGACTTGTTTGCCTAAAAGAGGTTTATTCTGATGTAAATGCTCCGCAGCTGTAAGTTTGTGTAGTGTAATGGATCACATTTCCCTTGACTCATTCAAGCAAAATGTTTAACAGGAGTAGTCTGTCTGCTGCAGAAAGGCTTCTGCTAATTTAGTCCTGTCTATCACATTAGTCGTAAATCCCCCTTGCAGCCGAGCCAATTAGTGCGCTTGGTTGTTGAGGTCGGTTTTAGGGACCACGTTTGTTTGAACTGACAGTTTTTTTTTTGTTTTTTTTTTTAATTATAAATTGTTTTACTGTAACAAGTTCAAGTTACATCATACTTTAAGCAATTATTGCTTTCAAAAGATTATTCACTATCGTAAAAGGAGATTTAAAAAAAAAATTGCATGGTTAATTTAAGTAAATCTTGGAAAACGTTAGCTAAGGGGCCACAATTCAACTCATTATTTTATCTTGCACGTTGCTGTAGATTTTCAGTTTTCAGAAATCAAACCTAAGTGGTTAAATAGAAGTTATTTAATTAATTGTTTCACTACAAATTTGTTCACAGGCCAAGGTGAACAACTCCAGCCTGGTGGGACTGGGCTATACTCAGACTCTGAAGCCAGGTGAGTACAGCCAGTTGATTATTTCCGTAATTTGTTTAAATGAATTGTAGTTTCTGACTCATCTCACAAATCATTGTTTTAATGATTACTCAAAGAGCTCTTTTAACAAGAATGATTTCTACAAAGATTTAAAGTGAAAGCATTGAAAGAACATTGGGTGTCAGATTTGGGTGCTATCGCTACTTTGCGGTTCGTTTATCGCAGACTCGCTGTATCGCAGTTTTTCAAAATAAGATTGGACATGACACACAATTGGCTGATTAATGGATGAACTGCATGATTGGCATGGAATTTATATTTAAAATAAATTATTTAGCACCTGATGCACATGTGTGCAGCCCACACAGCTGCAGGAAGAGCTTCCACCTGCATCTTTGTGCAGCCCATACTGCAGGATAAACTTCCTGCTGCAGCTGATCAGCTCACCGTGCAGAGCGGATAAGTGGGCGTGGCCAAGAGCACTTGCAGGTGGCAAAGAGCAGAGGAGGCAGGGAGTTGAAATCATGACATTCTGTGCTCTTTTTAGAGCTTTTAGAGTTTAGAAACATTGTTTAGAATATTGCAAGAGTGTGTAAAGGGTTTAAAACACCTTAAACAACAACAAAAAACTACTATTTACTACTTGTACTAATATTCCTACTTGGCGGTTTTTCACTTATCGCGGGTCTTCGGGTTACGGCTCCCCCGTGATAAACGAGGGACTACTGTAATTTAAATATTGAGTAATTTAAGTAGCAGCCTCTATAAATATTTACTTAAGCGGTGTAAAATGTATAATTCTTGTTTTGCAGGCATCAAGCTTACGCTTTCTGCTCTACTTGATGGCAAAAACATCAACTCCGGTGGCCACAAGCTCGGTCTTGGTCTTGAGTTCCAGGCATAAGAGGGGGAAAAGCTGATGGCTCTGTTACGAGCATTTTGTCACCAAAAAAAGAAGAAATCAATCCTTTTACTAGTCCCACCTCACAAACCCCCTTCCCTTCCCCTCAAACATGTTACAGGTAGAAGCAAGGCAGAGTGGTGAATTTTGGAACAAAATTAAGATAGTTTAAATGAAGGTTGGATGGTACATTGCATAACTTGCAGTAGTCTTGAATGCATTCATGTTGGTCTCATTTAGTTTTTTCTTATACATTCTCATGCAATGCTTTCATTTTTTTTTTCTTGTATATTTTAAATCAAATGAAAAGGGACAATTTAAATCAAATCTGCCCCAAATTCAAAACCGGCATGACACCGTTATGCAGTTGTCATGTTATGCCTCCAGATGGTGCTGTTACATAGCACAAATGAACACTTTACTTCAAAGGTATAGCGAAAGTTTTATTCGAATATTTCATCACTGAGCTTGTATAAGTCTTTATTTTAATGGGGAAGAGTTAGTTGTCCCTGATGTGTGCAGCTGCCAGTAGCTCCAAGAGACACTACACCCCAATGTGTACATTCTATACTTTTGTGTCACCTGTCTTTTTTTGTGTGTGTGTGTCTGCATTTGGTGAGAGTCATGTTGTTTGTTACGTTTAGCAGCAGAGAATATTATTTTATGAGAGTCTTGTGTAGTTGAAACCACTTGAAGTCTTACAGAGGCAGATGTGTAAATTTATCTGGTCAAGAACACAAAAGGTCCAATTGTCATGCACGTAACTGATCTCTTGGTCAGAGTTTGTGCTTTTTAGGAGGAGGATGGAAAAATAAATACACTCCAGGAAATGGTTGTCTTCCACAACTGGTTATGGGAATCAAGATTGTTGTGCTTGACAGGATTGTCACTCCTTGGAACTAAATAAAAAGCATCTTGATCCAGTTTCTTCTTTTTTTGTGCCTCCCTTTGCATCTGATCAGTAAACTTTCTTGGGTTAATTTTATGTGGCTGCATCGTTATCACTACATTCACACTAATACATTATTGCTGGACAGTGAGCAGCTTCATTAAATCCGTTAAATTTGTGGGCTTTGCTCAAATGCACCTCAGAAATGAAAATGGTAAAGGGAAATACTGGTAATTCTGTTTTACTGTCAGTTCCCGATAAAGAACCAACTTTCCCATATTTTTATATGGGATGTCATTACCACCCATACATCCTAAAGGTTGTTACTGGATATCTAAATTATGTAAACTACTAAATAGTTACTGAGGTCTTAAACCAGAAATGAATGTAATTTATGGAAGGCAATTAACTTTTTTGTAATGTAAATTGACAAATTCACTTGCACAGAGCAACATTATAGGAGAAAAAAGAAAAACTGGTTTTAACTGAGTGCTTGTCACAACAGATACGAGCAGTGAAAGCATTTGTATGGTCTGAGGTCTTAGTAAACCATATCAATATTCAGACATTTTTAAAATACAAGGCCTACAAGATGTACTGTATTTTATAAAAGGCACATTCATACACAAGGCTCGTGCAACAATACAAGTAAAATGGAACTGACCACGAGACTAAACAGAATGGCTGCAGGTCAAGACAAAAATATAAAATCTAAATAGACGGATACTGCTGAAAATGGATAAGCAAAACTGGAACGACCGATCAAACCACGCCCACTTCTTCATATTTAATCACTAGGCCACACCTCTTTTCAGTCAGTCAACAACATGGCGACGTATGAAACTACGGGGCAAAGCAAGAGCATTTACGCTGTTTGTTTGGTTATTTTCCTTCAGCTATTAGTCAGTGGCTGCCTGTCCGCACCAACACAGAAAGGTAAGACCCTCGAGTGATATTTTAGCGGTGGTGAAAGTTATCTTATTTTTTAATTGGACGACGGGGCTATCGAGTTAGCTTAGCGTGTGACGTTAGCATTGCTCTCGCCTGTTAGCGAGTCATGATAATTACAACTAGGCCTTTTTCTGTTGAGCAAACGTCATAAGCTTTTTTTATTATTGGTATTGGAACGCGTCAGCTGTTTCCGTAAGCAATTCCTCAGCTAAAATGATGTGCTGTCGATAAACAGTCTTTTAAGTTTTAGCCAGGTCTCTCTTGTAAATGAGTCCTCGAGGCTCAATGAGATTAACCTGCCTAAACAAAGGTTGAATGAATGAATAAAAAAAGTTTTGTTTTATAAATCTGTAAACTAAAGCAACTTGCCTGTGTTTTTTCCTCTACCTATTAACATAATATTTAATATATATAATGATCGTTAAGATCAGTTTTTAAAGATTAGAGCACGAAGGGTTTGCTAAGACCAAATAAATGGGCAGAGTCCAAAAGGTGATTGTTTGATGTCTGTATTTTTTTTTTAACCTGCCTGTTAATCATTAAAGGAAAACATTTGACGGTTACATCAATGAATTGGAGACACAGTTTTGGCTGTTGACATTTGATCAAAGTCCTGGAGAAATTTTGCAAGAAGAAAAAAAAAACATTTAAACCTATCAAGTATTTTTATAAATTTTATTTATCGCCTCACATTTTTCAAACTAATCCTCGTCTTTGCATAGTATTGGTGTACTTATGCTAAATCCTAGTAAATTGTTAATTTATTTTTTGAAAAAGTAGTGTTTCAAACTTTACTGAATATAGCTCCAGTGCTTGCTTGTCATTTTGGGACGGGTGCAATTTTATGAGTTTTATTTTAGATGTACTGTGCTTGCACTACGTTGATTCTAACTGAAAATAATAATAATAATAAAAATAAATAGCTGAGCTGACATTGAACCTCTGAGTGACATAATAGTTTGTCCAGTGATTGTATCAAAGTTCTGTAATTTTAGTCCTTTTTTTAAAAAAAATAAAAATTCAATGCCATAATTTGTCTGTATGGCTGCCAGATTCTCACAGGGCTCCACCCCAACCCCAGCAATAAAAAAAGAGACATACTTTTTTTCCTTTCCTTAAATAATGTTTACCAAAATTAAGCAAATAACTTATCTTGCATTACTTTTCAAATATCTGTAAGCTGAATATCTCACGTGTTGTTTTTTTAGTAAAAGAAAACAAAGGTCTCCTGTTCAGTGATTATTTATGCTGGCGAAGGCCCATGTCTATGAATAGACTCTTTCTCCTCTTAGAGAAGTCTTGCTTCTACGTGATTCAAGTCCTCAGTGTTCTCCTCCTGTCCGGTCCTAGGCAACGCCTTATGCTCCCAGAGGATGAAATAATGGTGATGCTGGTTAAATGATGCGATAGAGTCAGGAAGAACAACATAGTTAACCCATTCAGGAGTTGAGTTAAAGTACATATTTTCAAGTGCTTTTTGTTTACAAAAAGAAAAAAATGTTAAGGTCTAGAATATTGCAACGTTTACTTTAGCTTAAATTTTTTTATCAATATTTAAACGTTTTTCAGACATCTCGTTTATGTCCTGTTTCTGTAAGTAACTGAACTGGGGTATCTGCAAACACAACTTCTCTGCCATTGGTTGTGTTGTGAGAACATGGAAAAGTATACAGTACTATGTTTTCATTCAATATGTACAGCAGGGCTGGGTGATATGGCTCAAAATAAATCAGAGTTTTAATATTGATTCTGTTATATACTTTGACAAAACTGGTAAAGTGAAGAATGTGTACAGGGGCTTAAGTCAAACAAACTAATGTACAGTATTTAGCAATATTAGTATTTACAGCTATATTTGCTTCACATTAAAAATTGCTACATAACCAATAGAGACATCTGGATATCAGTCACTGCCTATGTTGTGTCCCTGTAATGATAATCTGTGTAATTTTCCCATTTCCCCCTGAATGAAATTTCCCATTTTTAAGATTCAGGGTGATCTTTATTTTTTTCACGTTTAGTTATTTTTACAATTTCTCTCATCTGTTCTTTGTTTTGGTTGGAGTATTATTTATTTATTTATTGATTTATTTTGGTTAGCTACAGGTATTTTGTTATCTATAGCTTTTATATTGGCTGCCCACAGCTAGTTTTTCAAGATCTGGTCATCAGAAGCAATATACTTGTGTGCTTCTTGAAATGAAAGTATTTTTTTGTAAAACTGAAGCAAAATCATTGCATTTGTAATTTGTAATTAAGAGCCCTCTTTTGACATAAAAATGCAGTTGTTTCTGCAAATGTCTGGTTAATGTTTTTCATTTTATTTTATATTTCATCTTTATTTTTTAACTAAAATATTTCTTGTGTCTTTACGTTTATCCAGCAGGGATCGGGAATGCATCCCAGAGTCCTACCACTTTGAACCAAGGTAAAGGTGCAGCAAACGCCTCAATAGTTCAACAGAACCCAGCAGCTCCAACCGTTCCAGAGAACCGAACACCTGCAGGAGATGATAAAGAGAAGACAACAGGAGTTGATAAAGAGAAGACAACAGGAGTTGATAAAGAGAAGACAACAGGAGTTGATAAAGAGAAGACAACAGGAGTTGAAAAAGAGAAGACAACAGGAGTTGATAAAGAGAAGACAACAGGAGTTGATAAAGAGAAGACAACAGGAGTTGATAAAGA
>JARVLU010000324.1:9362659-9372849 GCA_031762415.1 Simpsonichthys santanae
ATATATATACAGTATATATATATATATATATATTAGTTATTTATATATACTGTAGTTATTTTTTGTTTTTGGTACTCTTTTGTAAAAACATTTGTTAATTTTGTTTTGTACAAAGTAGTTGTGCTCAGTTCTATTCCTCCATTTTCTCTGTATCACCAGTTCATTCACTCGTTACTGTTCCATATTCATTCAACCTTTATTTAGACAGATAAATCACATTGAGCCTAGAAGACTCATTTACAAGTGAGATTTGCTTAATCAGACTCTTTCTTCTTGACTGAGAAGAAAAACCCTAATACTCTAATATTAAAAAACACCTTGCACAAACAAGCACATAGTGACGTAGACATTCCGCAGAGGGGGGAGAGACCGAGAGCGGTGAGCAATGTCCATGGATGCTCTTGAGAGCACAGTTCCACGTCTACTTTCAGCTCCTCTATCCTATCACACCCACCTGCACCTGTTCCCCATTCTTATTAGCCCCAGCCTATTTAGTCTTTCAATCTCCACTCCATCTTCAGTTTTTCGTTGTTGTTTTATGCCATGTCCATCCCTCCTTGTGCCTCCTTGGCTCTTTTCCTGTAAGTTTTTTGCTGCCACGTCAGCCTTTTATTTGTATTTTATTTGAGCTTTGGTAAGAACCATAAACATACATACAAACAAATAAATAAAAAAATCCCACATTTTAAAGATTAACTCATAAACAAAATAAAAACTGAACATTGTAAAAAAAAAAAAAAAAAAAAAAAACTGTCACAACAATCAACCCAGATCAAGAAAACTAACAAACCAACAAAAATTTGCATTGATTGTGATTTGTTATGTTGCCACATTTATTAGGGATAACATTAAAGCATTTAAATTATTTGTGATGACTCGTTTCATATAAGAGACATGATTAAAATTCAAGGTGGAGTTGTATTTAAAATGAATATATTGTCAAAGAAAAATAAGCTTCATTCTTTCACAAGTCCTTGAAAGTTAATGGTACACTTATTCAATTTCATTAGGTTTATTTAATTATTTTTAGGTTTTGATAAAGAAATAAATCACTTGGTTTGGTCTTAGACACTTAAAATACACACCGACAAATATGGACTTGTACATTTTTTGTTACATCTTAAAATGTACTATTACCCTAACTGTGTCAACCAATGAATGATGTAGTTGTCAAACTGAGGAAAAGTTTTAGCATAGTAATTGAAAAGACACGTTTTGTCTTGACTAAAACTTGTCTGGTGGATAAGTTTGTCTTTTTCTACAGAAACTCATTCCACTGGATTTTCTAGTTAATTTGAACTGAATTTCCTCTCTGCATTTGTAGTCTCTTTCTTTTGATGACTAGCAATTCAACATTGGCTGGCCTATTATTGGAAGTACATCCCCTGATAATCAAGTCTAATTGAAACTTAGTTTCAATCTAGTTTGTTTTCTTTGAAGCAAACAACGTCAAGCAGATGTAACAAATATATGTTTTAAACCATGTTCTTTAATCTTCTGGAACAATGAATGTTACATAGACAAATACGATCAGGAAACGGATCATAGGTCACTGGTGTCCATATCCAGCAGTCATTGTGTTAGAGGCAGTGTACACCCTAGACAGGTTGCAAGTCCATCACAGGGCCACACAGAGACAAGCACCCATTCACACGCTCACACTATTTAGAGCCTAACATGTATGCTTTTGGTCTGTGAGAGGAAACTGGAGTACCTGGAGAAAACCCATGCATGCATGGTGAAAACTAGGAGGGTCACACTAGCCTGAAGTGTGACCGAGGGTCTGTCAGGTAGTCAAACCTCGGATTCAGGAGGAACAGTGCGGTTTTCGCCTGGTTGTGGAACACTGGACCAGCTCTACACCCTAAGCAGGGTTCTGGAGGGTGCATGGGAGTTTGCCCAACCAGTCTACATGTGCTTTGTGGACTTGGAGAAGGCATTCAACTGTGTCCCTCAGGAAACCTTGTGTGTGCGTGGGGGGTACTCCGGGAGTATGGGGTACCAGGCCCTTTGATATAGGCTGTTAGGTCCCTGTACGACCAGTGTCAGAGCTTGGTTTACATCACCAGCAGTAAGTCGGGCTTGTTCCTGGTGAGAGTTGGACTCTGCCAAGGTTTACCTTTGTTATGACTCTGTTCATAACTTTTATGGGCAGAATTTCTAAGCACAGCCAAGGTGTTGAGGGGATCCATTTTGGTGGCCTTAGGATCATGTCTTTGCTTTTTGCAGATGATGTGGTCCTATTGGCTGCATCAGGTCGTGATCTACAGCCTTCGCTGGAGCGGTTTGCAGCCGAGTGTGATGCGGCCGAGATGAAGAGGTCCTACCCTACAAATGAGGAAAAAATGAATTGAGAGTCTGATGGGCAGATAGGTGCAGCATCTGCAGTGAAGCGGGCACTGTCTGTCGTAGTGGAGAGAGCTGAATCGAAATGTGAAGCTCTCAATTACCAGTCAATCTACGTTCCTACCCTCATTTATGGTCATGAGCTTTGGGTTGTGACCGCAAGAATGAGATCTTGGGTACAAGTGGCCAAAATAAGTTTTCTGTGCAGAGTGTCTGGGTTCTCCCTTAGAGATAGAGTGCAAAGCTCAGTCATCTGGGAGGGACTCAGAGTAGAGCCACTACTTCTCCACATCAAGAGGAGCCAGTTGAGGTGGCTCAGGCATCTGGTAAGATGCCTCCTTCCTGGTGAGGTGTTCCAGACACATCCCACTGGGAGGAGACCCAGAGGAAGACCCAGGACACGCTGGAGGGACTATGTTTCTTGGCTGGCCTGGGAACACCTTGGGATTCCCCCAAAAGAGCTGGCCGAAGTGGAGGCAGAGAGGGAAGTCTGACCCTCCTTACTTAGGCTGCTACCCCCGTAACCCGACCCCAGATAAGCAGAAGAAAATGGATGGATGGATGCACGGAGAAAACATACCAGCTCCACACAGAAAGGTCTCAAGCCTGGATTTGATCCAGTAACCTTCTCGTTGAGAGGAATCAGCCCTACCAACTGGGCCACTGTGCCACCCACAGCAACAACCTAATTAGAAAAATAAAATGTCCCATAATTGCAAGGGCTTTGGCGTGTACTTCTAATGCTGATTTTCATGCAGTGGTCTTTAACACCACTAAAAAGGTGACAACGTGTCTGGTGTGGGTGACTTTTTTAGTCTATGATATGTTTCTGTTCAGGAATGGAAAGAAAAACAAAGCCTGATTCCTCAAAATGCCTCCAATAACTAGGAAACTTCCAAAGCTGATGCATACATCATACCACTAAATTAAAGGTAAACACATGAGAGCTCCCAACCCAACTTAAAATTTTTTAATTTGAAATTATTTCTTTGCACAACATTTTAATTTATACATGGTTATTTTTTTGTTGTGTGAAAAAAAACACATCCACTTACACATACAGAATGTTAACACAGGACACTATGGCTTCCTACACACATGGATAAAGACATATATGTGGACTGAACCACACACCTTCTCTCTTGTAGGACTCCTTATTCATATTTTGAGCCACATATAACCCTAAAGACTTAATACCATATACATACAGTAAATCATAACTTGGATTAAGAGTTGGGGAGAAATATGAACGATGGAACAAAAGTGCAAAGATATACCCTGAACTGTTAAACAATAGCACAAACAAATTGCCTTAGCAACCATAAATATGATTTGAACTAAAGAAAATGTCAACCTGCATGCTTAAATACATGTTAGAGCATAATATTGTAAAATGATTTAAAGTGCAAATTCAAAAATCTGGCTGAAAAAGAAATTTTGTTGACACAAAGCATAATTCCAATTAATAAACATTATGCAAGGCTTATAAATAAACATGACGACACTAAACGTTCAAAAATAGCATCTGACTGCTTTGAAGCAAAATATGACAGGAAACTACAGAAATGTACTAGAATTCACCAAATTTTGGACTTAATGAAACAAAAATATTTAAAAATAATCATTTTCAAGGACTGAAAAACAAAGAATAAATCTATGCTCTGCAGGGCATTCAGTTTTTTGTTCTAATAGTATTTGTTGAAGATTACAAAAAAAAAAATATTAATAGTAAAAACCATGTCCTTACAAAGTAACAAACTTAAATGTTTAACTGAAAACTGATTCAATGACTTAAATGAGTCACATCTTAATCTTTCAAAAACAGTCTCCAGGTGTTTCTGAATAGAATAAATAAATAAACAAATCTTGATTTAAAAGTAAAATGTACTATTAATTTGCAAAAAATAAAATAAATAAAAAAATTAAAAATCACACTGCTGCAGATTTTAAATACTTGGGTTTGGTGCAAGATCTTCAACTTAGATTTGATAAACATTTAAAAACAATTAAAAAAAAAAACAATACAATATTAATTGTTTCAAACTAATTAGAAACTATACACCAAGTCAGGCAGCTCTACTATATACGTATGTATTCTGATTTTTTTTTTTTTTTTTTGGTCATATATCATATTGCATAAACCATATGGGCACAGGCCTCTCCAACTGCAACCAAACACATTGGCTCTTTATACAATCGGGCTGTAAAAATTATGGAGAAAAAGCCAATTCGCTATCATCACTGTACCATTTTTAAAAACATAATCTAATGGGCTTTGATATCTTCATTAGTTTTTGTTTTCTTAAACTGTTTCATAAATGCATCAGTCATATAGCACCTGAGCCATTACTTCCAATTTGTAGGACAACCTTTGGACAGACAGCCTTCTCTATTAGCTGTAAGCTCTGGAACTCATTACCATCTTTAAGACCACAGCTGACATTTCATAGTCACTTCAAAGCTTAAGAACTGGCTAACAATGAACCAGAATCATACTCATTTTTAAATATTGTAATTGTTTTGACGCAGTAGTTTAAATATAATGTTTTACATTTATTTTTCATCATTTTATTGTATTTACTGTTGATCTTAACTTTTAATTTAACCAACTGTTAAAGGTCCTGGACGGGTGTTTGGCTATTTACACTGTGATACAGGCATTGGATTTTCTTAATCTATGTTTCTTGTATCTGTCCCTATCGAATAAACAATAAATAAATGAATCTAAAGCTCCCTTCAAACTACAGAACCCACACCCACCTTTGGAACGATCGAGCTAAAATGATTACTTCTGTAGCACTTTCATCTGTGCAGCAATAAAAAGTACAGTTTAGAGTTAAAGGTAAATTGTTTTCATGTGTCGCTAGGAGCCACAAGCCAAGAGTTAAAAAAGATGGATTCTGTTTGCAGTGTACCAAACGGTTTTAAAGTTCTCAGTGTGGCTTTAAATGCCTCCTTGATTTAGTTTTTAGTCTTTCTCTCGACTTATTGTTAATATTGTGGTACTAGAAACAGCACCTGGGAGTTTTCTGCACAATGAAAATGTTGTCAAACAAAAACTTAGGTGGGGGACTAGTGAGACTGAGATATGATCAGCTCATTTAATTACAGTGCTCCCTATACAGCTTAGAAAAGTCTGGATTTTAATCACTTCTGGGTCTGGATGTATGAAAAAAAAAAAAGAGAAAAGATAGGCATGTTACTCTTAGGATGGTGTATTCTGTGACCCCCCGTTTGCTGCCAGGTGGTTGAATGCCCATTAGTCTCCCTGTCTGCTCTGCACTGCCAGCTTTAGGCTCAACAGGCGAATAGCGAGAATAAATTATGATCCACCCGCTGGCTATCCGCCTTCTCTTGCTGTGATTCACCTATTTACACTAGCCCTGCACTCTGGGCAAATTGCATTTTCCCTTCAAATATTTACTTTTATTAATGCTGTGCAGCATGGTAATTAATCTCCCCAACAAAGGTACCATCTGCCTGACCTAAAAAAATGAAATTATGCTTTACTGTCCTGTGATTAAGATGAATGCCATACGAAAACACTTGTTGAAAAGATGAGCCAGCACTCTTAGCCTGTCCGTCCACTTCTTCGTTCCTTTTTGTGCATGGCTTTCTGGACACGTCTGCACTGCAACACAGAAAAATGTGGGGACAGGTGAAGCTGCTCTAATGAAAACGAATGTTGCCTCTTTGAGCCTGATTCAGTTTCATTATGAGGTGGACTTTTCAGAGACAGGATGTTGGGCAGCAGGGTTTTGGCTTGGCTCTTGGCAGGCCTGCAGATGAGAAAAACCCTGCAGTGGATCACAAACTGCACATCTTTATCCTATCACTTTCTCTTATTTGTGTTTCTGTCTTCTTCTGCAGCTTTAGTGCTTTTATTTTTCTTGGCTCTGCTTTTGTTAATGCTGATTTGATATTTTAACCTTCTGTTCAAAGATATGGTTTAAGAATAACTAATGTGCTTGTTAAACTTTAAAATATACTGATACAATAAATTATTATTGGTTAATAGCCCACTGGCTAATAAAGACTTTATCTGTTTAATTCACAAAGCCCATGCAAAGGGAGTTGTGTTTGTTTGTGCTGGCAATAAATATAATTTTAAGTATCCCTTGGAGGAAAAAAAAAGCCTGTCTACATAAAATTTCTTCCAGGGCTACAAGCAGTCAGTACAGTATAAACTAGTGCTGCCTGCAACACACAGTCCACACAGAAACTTTGTCAAAATGCAAAAAGTTATTTGTTCGTTTGTTTATTTATTAATGGATCCAGCATTTCAGGAGCCCCAAACAATATTCCAAAAAACTGGTTCATGAGTGAAAAGAAATCCTGAAAAGCTACCAGCCAAATCACAATCTTTGAAAACTTATCAAGTCCTTACTATGGCTTGAATTATTATTATTATTATTATTATTATTATTATTTCATGTGTTAGTATTAGCACCCAGTATATAAGCTTTCTGCTAATCTTCCATACCTTATTTCCTGTTTCTGTCCTACTTTTGTAGCAGCGTTACAGTGCCACATACAGGTCTGGCATAGTAACTACAGGTTTTTAGGTTTTTGCTTTTGTTTTTATGCGGATAAGACATTTTTTGAAACTGGAGTATTTTTTATTTTATTTTATTTATTTATTTTTTTAGAGAAAACAGAAGATTGATTAGAAAAAATGTTTTTGTGCTTATTGCAAAGTATTTTAGTCGCTTGAATTGAGCTTGTTGAAATTTGTAGCTAAATTTGTAATGGAAATTACAAAAATAAATAAGGCTTTACTATTTTTAAGTGTGGAAGTTCTTCCAGTGTTTTTAAATAGGAGCTTACTACATACTTACAGTACATGCAAACAAAAGATGATTGATATGTTGGGGGCAAAAAGGAAATGAGATGCAGTTTGTTGCAGTCTGTTGCCTCATCGAGACATTACTCCTCATCTCTTTCTGATACTTTCTACTCCTCTGTCTCAATTTCAAACTCTTTCCGTCCTTCATTTGTTGTTCATTTGTCATTTGGCAACAGAAAATCATCTTTGTGACTTTCATTTTTCTCTTTCTTCTTTGTGTTCCTTTTATCTTTTGTGTCTCCTTTTCTGTCTGCCCTCCTTTGACTTCACCTTGACATTTGAACCTATAAACAACTCAAGGGGACTGCAGCTCTTGTTCCTTCAGCTGATTTAATCAAGAGCCTCAAAATGATGGTGAAACATCAAAGTTAGAAAAAAAAAACCTCCTCAAAGGTATTGGACATCATTTTGTTCATTAGTAGAAATCTTCGGGACTTTTTGGCACAGGTTTTAAATTCATATTCATGTAAAACAGTTGCTTCAGCTAAAGTTAGTGATATGCAAGCATAAACCTCTTGATGCTAACTGTGTGCAAATAACTTCTTTAATAGTATTTCATTGTGTTTTTGCCTTGACATATATTTTATTCCCCGAGGAAGCTACAGAACAGACAGATACGCACACTTGCATCCTGACCAATTAACAGCTGTGGTTTCATCAACCAAACCAAGGGGAAACATTTGTGCATTTACTGGAATTATACATGCAAATGTTTCAGTCTGGTTGCTGGAAACCATCCCACCCACCAGCTACCTACCGAGTTGCTCCGAGCACCTCATAAGATCTCTGAAGCCTCGTTAATAATTGAGCACTCACAAATCATTCATGGGGCAGTTGCTTTTGTGACACACCACCAACAGCAAAGCCGAGTTTTGAGGGCAGTTTCTGCTCCCGGCCTGTATGTTCACATCATGTGTTTGTTTTTCTGTCATATCACTTCATAGGACATTGTGCTTGACAGAGCAGGATGTGGTGAACGACGTTAGACTCTGCTCCTAACCTGAGTTTGACCCACAGCTGAGAAAAGATACAAAATACTACAAAAAGGCCGGCTTGAATGGTTGAGACATACCTACAAAACAAAAGAGGCGTACAAGCATTAAAGACATATGGGCAGCATTTTAAATGTGCATGTTCCTTAAATGTGTGTGTGGATGTGTTAGCAGATGCAATAGGAGGAGAGAGTCTGCACACACTGAGTCAAGTCTCACACATGGATGCCTCCAGCAGTGATGGTAATAGGAATGGGCAGAAATCTAGGGCAGGCACTGCTAATGGTGCTTTCATACTGGGAGAACTGGTGACCCCGGTATCACACCCTCTGTATTTGTCTTTCACACTATATTTTTGGCAAGGCGCTTTCTTTTGTATCCAACCTTATTTCTTGTTTTTACTCTAATTTTGGCTTTTTCCTTTACTGTGTGTTTTATTAAACCACTCTTCGTGTATCCTTCTATGCCCTCTCCCACTAATCCTTATGCACCTTTGCTACAATTTTAATTTTTGTTAAAATCAGTTATTAATCAATAATTGAATAATCTTGTTTTGGTTTGGAACAACATTTTGGCCCGAGCTGGCAAAAGTAGACAAAATATAAACCGGTTGCACTGCAAAACAATAACCCTAAAAACTTTATTGGAAACAAAAAAAAAAAAAAAAGAATTCATAAAAAGAAAGACATTAAAAAATACCATCTAACAATCCTGAAAACTAAAATAATCTTTCTAATCGACCTTTGAATCAAAAATTTCTAACAGATTGGCCTTCAGAGATAATCTTTTTTTAATTCTAATCAGATTTTAACAGAAAATTGACCATTTTTATCTGCTAGCTACTATAGCACTGGGAAATCCCTTCATATACAGTAATGTTTGATATCATTGTGCTCGGGGATTCCCCCTTTTTTCTTTTTAATTCTCCAGCACCCACTCCCCCCCCAAAATGTATATATATATATACAGTATACAATCAAGCTTTCAAACTGGCACATTCATAAACATAATGAGCTTGTTGCCAGATCGGGTAACAAATTGTCAAATTTAAACACTACGCATAACTTTGAAGCTTTTGAGTTGGTTTATTTAAAAATAATATTACCTCAGCGTTGAAACATTCCTCACTGTGACATTTGGTGAGAACGGGTCAGATTTTATTATTTCTTCCCATTTTTTCTGTATTGTTTTCCTCTAAAAGAACAAAAAACAGTTTTAACAAGTTGACAGTTTAACTTGACAAATTCTTGAAAATTATGTTTTATATCCGATAATTTCCTGCATTATATCAGTTTGTTTGGATTTTAGCTCCATTTGTTTTGAGATCGTGCAGAATTTTATTACAGTGGCTGGTTTCAAACAGTTAGTTTAAATGACCCATTCACGTCAGGGGCGTGTTCATTTATTATGTAGGCGTCAGATAGATAAATACAGTCACGGGTTTGAAGCAGCATTTTTCTAACAAAACAAACAAACTGTAATCCTAAACTAAAATGAGACATATATTATTTATAGCAGACTGCAGAAAACTCAGCAGCTGCACAAGAAAGCTGAGAAAAAAAAAGTGAATGTGTAAATAAACAAGGTTATCAATATAAGTCTTTTATTTTTAACAAAATGCAAGAAGATCTGATGACTTCATTCTGCGTTTGATCAAATAAATAAGCTGCAGGTGTGAGACAGAAGAAAGTCTTGCAACACTGGCACTCAGCTACCACTATTCCACACATTTCAGCTCATCTGTAAAATTGTCCACATTTGTTATTTTTGTGTTTGCTAATGTTGATTAGCTGCGGTAGCCATCTTGAGTTGTGTTGACTCTAAAAAGTAATCAGTTGTAGACATTGTAGTACAAAGTATCTTCAGTAAATAATTTCTGAGAGTTTCACTGAAGTATGTTCACTGGTACTTTTGTTTTGCTAATACTACTACTGTCCATCCATCCATCCATCCATCCATCCATCCATCCATCCATCCATCCATCCATCCATCCATCCATCCATCCA
>JARVLU010000324.1:9373138-9387814 GCA_031762415.1 Simpsonichthys santanae
TCCATCCATCCATCCATCCATCCATCCATCCATCCATCCATCCATCCATCCATCCATCCATCCAACCATCCATCCATTATTTTTACCTGCTTCTTCCTTTTTGGGTCGTGGGAGTCACTGGTGCCCATATCCATACGCAACTGGTAGAGCTGGTGCCTCTCAGCAAGCAGGTCCCTGGTTCAAATCCTGGTCCAGGGGCCTTTCTGGGTGGAGTTTGCATGTTCTCTCCGTGCATGCGTGGGTTTTCTCCAGGTACTCCAGTTCCTCCCACAGATCAAAAACATGCATGTTAGGCTGATTGGTAACTCTAAATTGGCCCTAGGTGTGAGTGAGAGAGTGAATTGTTGTTTGTCCCGTTTGTCTCTATGTTGCCCTGTGATGAACTTGCGACCCGTCCAGGGTGTACCCCGCCCCTCACACAGTGATTGCTGAACATGGGCACCGGTGACCCCCATGACCCAAAATGGAAGAAGCCGGTAAAAGATAATGGATGGATGGCTGGATGGATGGATGTCTCTATGTGGCTCTGTGATAGACTGGAAACCTGTCCAGGGTGTACCCCTGGTACAGGTTTATTTTTGGATACTACTTGTACTACTACTTCACAGTTATTCACTCATGGCGGGGCTTCAGGGTTCGGATCCCTCGTGATAAACAAGGGACTACTGCACTTGAAATTTCTTGAAACAACGCACATCATTTGGGAAAACAAATATTTTGATGACAATATTCACAGCTTTAGTATGTATCTTGTACTGTGTATTTATTACTGTGCACAAAGTACTTAGTATGTTTGAGCATTGTTTCACTCAGGTCTGTTTAAAAGGTACGCTGCTCCTCCTTAACAGTTAAAGAACATTTCTAGGCAACAGTTTGTGTGAAAACACTGCAGGTGAACAAAATTATTATAAATCAATGCACCAAGCAAATGTTTTATTAAAAGAAGCTTTGAACACACACTCTAATGAAGACATTTATGACAAACTGACCACACTTTGTTTCTTTTTTAAATAACATTCCCCATGATATTTGCTGAGTTTGAGCAAGATTATGCAATTTTATGTAAATAACAATCTTTGCGTAGTTATTTATTTTTATATGCTTCTTTTTCTGCCTTACAAAACTGGAAAGTGTATGCTTAAAAATATAATGCTGCATCCTCTAAAGTCGTAACCTCAGTTTATGTTGCCACTTAAGGCTGCAGCCTGGTTGAAAAGGACCAGTCACTGCAGGCCACAAAAGTACCATTAGCAGGCCTTATTGAGGTCATAAAAGATATAAACTATATAGGCCTACAACAAGCAAACAAGCTGTGATTTTAGCTTCATCTTTTATAAATGCCAGATAAAAAATGGTATATAAAGTGCTTAAATGTTGTGGGAAAAAAATACACTTGGGAAAAACGGTAGCCTCCTTTTACTGGATTCAGATGATGCACCTGAATCAGCTCTTGAGTAATGCATAAAATGGGTTTTCTTGTCCTAATCAATGCCTTTTAAGAATCTGCCAAGCAGAGCAGAACTGAGGCAAATCAATCTTCAGAGCTGGCTGGAATACTGGAGCAAGCGGATGGTTCTTAGTGACTTCTAAATGCTACCACCTCCAGCAGAAATGTGGCTTGTCAGCTTTAACCGCATCAGGAACTAACGCTTCATCGAATGGCACAAGAATGGCTTCCTGATTATGTAGTAAAATAGAAACGTAAAAATGGTAAGGTGAAGAATGGGTCCTCCACTATGAACACAAAATGTGTATACAGTATATATTTTGTGGAAGAGTAAAACCACGTGTTTTTATGAATAAAGGACTTGCTATTTCTGGAATTGCATTTATTATCATGCACCTCTATAAACAAAGGCAGGAACTGTTTATTTCTTTTTCATATGTCTTTGCCAAACATCATTTTCAAATATGGGCGTTTTACCTTTTCCTTCACTGGTTTAATTAAATAGAGATAACGTCCTTGTGCAACTGTTTATTCCACATATGAGCTGATTTATTGCCTACCTTTTTCTCAGGCTTGTGACCAACAAAGAAAGAGCTGATTTCATTTTCATATCCTTCTTTTTTATTGTCTTGTTTATGCAGGGGTTAGCCTCAGGTGACAGGATGAATTATTATCCCTCTCATTCATTATAAGCTCACTTCACAAACATTTCATTATTGTTTTCCTTAAAAAATGAACCCTTTTTTATCTTAATCACAAATTTTAGATCCCCCCCCCCCCCGTTTTTTTTTTTCTTTTTTGCCAGCTGTCTTTGTTTAATTTATTCATTTTGCGTTTTCTAGGTTTTCGTCTCTGTGAGGTTGCTGATTTTTTTTCTTCTATTTGCACAAATCGATTGTGTCTTTAATTCCAGGCTGATTCTAATTTAATAAATAAACTTGATATTCAAGACATTCATCTTCTTTGAAAGCAGTTAATAATGCCTTTAAATAAATAAAAATGTTGGATGTTAAGAATTGTTTTTTTCTTCTTCAAATTGGATTTTAAACAGGATGTGGACTGACTTATACGATGCGGTGCCATGTGAAAAGCTTTAGCTAAGCAATGGGTCTGAAAAAGAAATAATGAAAGTCAAACCATAATAAAATGGGTCTCCCGTTCACAACTCAGGTTCATAATCAAGACAATACTCACTTTACTTAAAAATACACATTAGACGACAATAAATCAAGAGTGGAAACGTTTGCATTGCACCTTCTGAGCACTTTAAATAATCTATGAAGATCCTAAACTATGTAAATTTTATATATATTTTTAAATTAAATTCAGTCAGTTGCAGCAGATGTGGAAAAAATTGAAAAGGGACATTTTGTAAGTGGCTCAAGGTTTGATTTCCCACAACATTTTTTTAATAGATTTGTTTGAGTGACTGCTACTATAGAGGTGCCTAATTTGGGTCCTCAGGTCAAATGTCCAATATGTTATAGATGTTTTCCGCAAACTCAATTTAAATGGCTGAATTATCTCTTCAGCATCTTTTCTATTGTCACAGTTATTTAAATCTGGTGTGCTGCACAACAAGAAGCCTGCAAAACATTTAGGGTAGTGGCCTAAAGGAGCAGAAATAAACATATGGTTATGTTCTATTATGTGTGCCGCCTCATCTGACCTGGTCGTTATTACTAACCAACCCGTTTATTGAGAACTGACTCCGAACTGTTGGATCCATCACCTTTAAACAAATCCAGCTTGTGTCCTAATCACCTCAATTTTTGCAACAATATTTTATGATCTTGATGACTCAGACTAACAGTGTCTTGGCTTTTAGGATGTCTCCTAGCTTGATAAATCAATTATTTGCAGACCCAATTTAACCAGCTGATAATGGCCACTTAGAAAAATGGCAATTGGCCATGTCTGTACACACTTAATGAATTACCAAGTAGGAAAATAAAATAAAGATGCAGCAGCTGCCAAACCAGATAATTGCAATTTAATTGTTTTTTTTTAAATGAAGTGAGAATGTGCTCTTCTATGTTTTAAAGTTGGACCTTCTTGTTTAACATCAGTTGCTTCCTTCACCCCTCAGTCAGGCCATATGCCGTGTCTCTTAATCTTAAGGTGTAGGTGCTCAGCTGAGCCTTGTCCTGAAGAGCTGGCTCTCCAGTGTTGAGCCTGGCATCTGTGGAAAGGCTGTTTAGTTTCTCCTGTATAGAGATTTGAACCTTCCACTTCCACTTGCACTGAACTGCAGACACCACACCGCTCAGTTTGAGTTGGGTGTTTTGCATGTAGGATGAAACAGGGTAGGTATGAGAGTCATATTTGAAAAGCATGTTTTATATGGAGGAAATCAGAGTTTTTCAGCTATTCCAGCAATAAATGTTTTTTTTTTCTGTCCACTGTTCTGTGCTATATTTTCTAGATTTCTTTGTCATCTTGACAAAAGCCCATTTATGATATCTACAAGTTTTGAATTTGTTTTTAAAATGTGCTTTTGTTAATTTTACTTCCCTTCTGTCCTCATGATGACAGGTTCACTCTGATAGTATAAAGTTCTAATGGGTGGTGAGAGTCCAACACAAGGTACTGATCTGTGTAGGTTGGTTTCCCGGTGCTTCTATCTCTGTCCATGTGCACCAAACAGTCCAAAATGGGCAGCTTATTATTGTTCACCTTCTTAAGTGAACCTGATGTTGTTAACAGAATCGATGTGTCTGGTAAATGCCTCTACTTCCATAATTTAGATTTTGACCTAGGTATCACCCACATATCAAAACCAATGACTATATATTTTTCTCTCTAAGGAGTTCAGAATGCTCTTTTTCACTTCCTCCATGTAGAGATTGGCCCAAACTGGTGATGTTAGGGCTCCCATGGCACAATCATGCTTCTATCTGTGGAAAAAAACTGTCATTATGCTTAAAGTGGTGGAAAAACATCTCCAAGAGGGTACAGATCTAAGGTCATTATCTCGTTGAAGCCATTTTCTGAAAATTTCCCCTGCTTCTGATGTGTGTGTACAAAGTACAAGTAAAAAGCGAAGTGATGTCAAGAGACAAGTGTTTCTCATGAAACCAACATCAAATGTTGAACTTTGTTTACAAAACTCATGGAGTTATCTGGACTTACTCTGGATGTGATCTGTGGTATAATAATCAACTGGTAGTTTTGTCTTTAAAAAGAAAAACATTATTGGATAAGAGCACCAGTGACTCCCATAACCTGGAAAGGAAGAAGTGGGTAACCATACCACACCACTTTATTTATAAAGCACTTAAAATGGCAACAAGGCCAACCAAAGTGCTGAGAAAGATGGACAGATGAGTGGAGGCAGTTCTTTTCTTTTCAAAGACACTTTGGGTTTCTCCTCAGGTTCTCACATGTGGCACTGTTGCTCACTAATGTGGTAACTTTTCATGGTATTCAGAAGTATAGAAATAACCACTCTTTCCTTTTCAGCCGGCAAAATGTTGTCACCAATATGAAATGTGACATCAATTAAAAATGGGTTAGGAAAATACTGTATTGCATGCAGCATAAATGTACTGCATGTTTTGTTTCTCAAAATGAAGGTCCTAGTAAAAAATACTTTTTCCTTACCTCACTCCATCTTCCTTTCACTCATCGCTTCCCTATCTGCAAAACTATTTTAAATGATCAAACAATGTCCTTAGTTTCACATGGCTGGCTGTGGAGCACTTACCTAGCTTTCCTTCAGGCCTGCTGAACACATCTGGAGTCACGGTGGTTGCTTGGCTAAGCCTGCATTCATAATGGTTATTAATTTCTGGACCAAAAATGAATGGTGGAATAATACAATTCAGAGAGATGTGAAACTGCCTTTTACCAAGGGGCCTTATATTGATAGCAGGCAATTTCACAACTCATTCGCCAGAAGTGGTCTTATTGAATACGAGACGACTGGGAGAAGAGAATTTCAATGTGGTTCCTTTACATTTCACCCGTGTAGAGAAAGGCATATCGTTCACGTATTAGCAGTCCTCCTGGTATCGCACATGGCCCTGGGTGGATCCCTTGTTAGAGATAATATGCTCCTAAAAGCTTTCGTTCTCTCTGGACGACAAAACAGGATTCCTCATTCAGAACAAGTCCTTTAACTTCAGACTGTGGGGACAATTAGATTATTTAATTATTTCAGGAAAACCCGCAGCATTGTGCTGCTTCTCATTTCTGACTTTGCTGAGAAAGTTGGGATTTTGTTAGCCTCTTTTTCTCCATTCTACTTTTATCAATAAAAACATGGTTAGATAATGACATAAAACCCTATCAATCCTTTGCAAACCTGACCTGATAAAAAACATAAACTTGATTAGAAATGGCAAAGCTTTAAATTCAAGAGATGCCTCCTAATGTGCATAAAACTATAAAATCATGTTTTATTTTCAATGTGACTAAAAGAAAACATTAACAAACACCATGGAACAAAAAGCTACATTTACCTATTTTTTTTTTTTTTGCTAAATGTAATATTTTTTTCTATTTTTAAGGCTACAATTTATGGCTTTTTTTAATTCAGTTGCTTAAATAGTTTTAATCTCAACAACAAAACTAGACATTTTTCTCTCTGCTTTCTATAAAGATGGAAAATACACAAGTATGTTCAAACAAAACAACAAAAAAAGCATAAACTAGTTAACATTGATTCAGAACTTTAGAGCTGCCTGAGTGGAGACAAAGATCAAGTAAGAAAATATAAATCTGATTATCTTGGGTTTTATTTGGTCACCTGTCAGCATCTGTATTGATTTTACTCTTTTACAAAACCGCTGACATTATTCCTGTTTATAAAAAAGAAAGGATTTTAAGAGTTTTGGGTATTTCAAGTTAGCTAAAAATTTGATATTAAAGTTTATGTAGATTTTAGTTTTCAAAAACATGCTGTAAGTTTTATTTTTCCTTAGCTTTGTGTCTTATTTTGTGTGGAATCAACAACCACGCTGTTCTATATGTTTTATTTTCCCTCCCCCTTTTATTTGCAACCAAATTACTTCTGTATATTTGGTATTATTTTATCTGTCCCTGTACCAAAACGTTCAACCTTTTCAGAAGATGGGTGCTACGATTTTTGTTTTTTGTAAGTTTTACATTTTTCAAAATATTTAACTTTTTAAAATAAAGTATTCTGTACAAATACATTGATAATCTATGTTTCTCTAAAAACATTAATCTTTTTGAAAATCTGCATTAGCAAACCCACTATTGTCCTCTTGCACATTTTCTAATTTTTGTTTACTTTTCTGTTATTTTTAGCTTTTAGTAAACCTTTTATTGCTTGAAATTATTAGCCAGTTCATTCCTTTTCTTCCTTTGTAGTTTTTTGCTCACCTTTTATCACTTTTACTATCTAGCTAGATTTGTTACTTGAAGCTTCTAGCTAGCCTTTCAATACTTTTGAGCTGCCCTTTTGATACTTTATCATTTTTGTTAGCCTTTTGATAGATTTAGCTAGCCTAATGTTACATTTGTCTTTCAGCTAAACATAAGTGGATCTATACAAAACTGGATTTTACCATTTGGAGTTAGTGGAAATGTGGATTTTCGACAAATTTGGAAACATCAGCAGCTGTTTAAGGTTCCTGGAATGTGCCAAGCTTGGCAACACTCAAGACTATGTGCAAACTATATGTGGTACTGTATCAGGCTGAGCAGGCTGATCCTTATCAGGACTGTGGAACTTTCTGGCAGTGTCCATGAACGGTTGGAAGGAATAAATCTTGGAGAAGTTGTAAGTTTGAGTTGGCGTACGTAATCAATTTCGGCAGTTTGGAGTGGCTATGAGAGAATGTACCAGTGTGAATGTAAGGCAGACACGGAAATGTACGCGTTCAGTCTGACCCCAAAACAATGTTGATACCTGAATCCGGACCTGGCCTTGGAAGGTGGACTATCTCAAATTTCTCCTTGGATATTATGGAAATAATGATGCTCTGTCACCCCTCCCCACCCCATCCCTTCCCCAAGACCATGCACCTGTGACAGAGCTCAACAAAGTTGGCTGATAAACAAACACCTCTTATCAGGGCTATGGCTATAGGGGGAACTCTGGACTGTGCTGTGCTACAACCTTCCCTCAAACTCAATGTCTCCACTGGCCTCCCTTGCCTCCCCTGGCGCAGCAACCTAGGAGATGCAATGGAACCAAGGGCTGCTTCGCTCCCTTGGCAGCCGTGCTGGGACCCCCACCCCCTACCCACTCCACACGCATACATGTATGTATTATGTCTATTTATGCTGCTTTGCTGTGGTAGATTTTTTGATGGCTCAAACAGTGTCCTGTCTAGGACACGGTGTGAGAGATATTTTTTTTTAATATCTCGCTCCCTATGTTTTCTTCCCTTTTTCTTATATAAGCAATACGGGCAGCACTTTTTAGAAGGTGCAGCCCCTGTACACTTCCATCCATCTTTTGGATGGCTGTATGGCACATAATTTTGTTGTACTTAAAATGTGAAATGACAATAAAGCTGATTCTGATTCTAAATGTAGCAAAAAGCATTTGACTTTTAGCCAGAATTTCACTTATTTACTTTTTAGCTAAATGTTCTTTTTTTTTAGCTTCAGCAACTTGGTTTCTTTAACAAATTTTAGTAAAGACATAGCACAAAGCATTGGCCTGTATTTTTTGAAGAAAATGCAATTCCAGTTATTTCATAATGTATACTTTGTATTTTAAGTTTGTTACACAATTTAAATTTTTATCTACAAAGTAATAGGCTATCTGCCTTGCATTTCATTCTTGAAATACTTATTTCATTCAGATTAATTCTGCTGCACCATTATATTCTACCATGTTGTTGTTCAATATCTCTCTTTAGGACATTGTAAATATTATAATTACTTTTTAATTTTTCATACTTTTTTGTGTACCCTTTATTGCATGCTTTTAGTATTTCTTGTTTATTTGATTTAGCGAGTCAAATCTATTCTTCTCATCCTAAGTATTCCATTGTACTGTTAAACTTGTGTTAACCTTGCATATGACAAATAAACACAACTTGAACTTTACACAGTGGACGGCACAGTACCACTAATCTGCTAACAGCTAATAGTGGAACAAATTATTTGTTTTGCCAATTAGCAGTTTCGCTAACTTTGAAAAATATTATTGAAACTAATTTCTGTTAAACTAGGTTCCTGAACTTTAAATCCGCAAACAAAATTTACAAGCTTGTTCCTTACTGTCTTTTGTGGGCATGTCTTGCAGCATAGGTTAGGCATGCTGTTGGCCTACTATGTGTAGATGTGACAAGACGTGACTGGTCAACGCACCTTCGTCTGGAAGGGAATGAAGACGTGATGCAGACAAAGTGACAGGTTTAGCATTTACAATTTTTTTATACCTGTTTAGCAGTTTAGCATAAGTGAAGCAAATTTTTTTGTAAGCAGAATATGGGTTAACCAAGCTAACATTTTAGTTAGTTTACAAAATGTTAAGAAAAAAAAGAAAAATCACATGTACAGTGTCACAACGTACATTCATGCATTTTAGCCACATGAAGCCTGATTATAGTAGAATTAATTTAATTGATCATATTTTTTTAACATAAAAACACAGTAATGCTTTTAATCATTGAATATTGGCTAAACTACATTCTGCAGACAGAAGAAAACAGTAGACACTTGAACATGTCCACTGCCTTGTTTGGACAACGTTTTTACTCCTACGATGCTCATCAGGTGCTCCGGTGTGTTACTGCTGTAAATCACGCCAGCATGGCAATTCACTGACCTTTATGTCCTGTCTCTCCCCCATCAGGGAAAATGTGTTCTCATTAATAGTTTATTGCCTCCTTCCTTCACCCTGTTTGTTACATTGATTCACCTCTTTTTTTTTTTTTTTCTCCCCTTCACACTTTTTGCTCTCAGGTATTTGGCCCGGCACTGTGCACTCATTTACACCAAAGGCTCGTCATTAACCTTGGCAGAAGTTACTTTTCTTTTCCTTTGCTTTACGTCTATCTCTCATTCACCCACACAAGTTATGTTGCAAATGTATCTCCTTTCCCTAAAGTCACCATTTCTGATCCCTACTTAACCCAATAGTCCCAACACATAGTATCATTTTTGTGTCTTCATTCTTTCAAAACATTAGCTCTTTTTTCTTTTTGGTATAACTTCAATGGGATAAAAGTAGACAGTAGGAAAGTAGTGAAAACGAATAATAATAAAAAAAAAAGAACCCTCAGGGAACGAGTTTTATGAGGTACAAAAAATGAAGTTGGTAAAAAAGAGCCTGATTCTGGGTCATTGTTTCAGTGCTTCAAGTGCATTGCAAAGGACAGCAAATCAATCTGATTTGCTTTTAATAAAGAGCAATGCATGATAAGAAGACATGCTTGGCTCAGATCAAAATAATTCATAGCTATATTGCTCATAGATTTTTTTTTTTTTTTTATATTAACTTGCATCACCACAATCTGCAGTGTAGTGGATTTTAGAGGGAAATTGACTTGCGACAAGAAATAATCATGCATCGGAGGAAGAACGTTATTGGTTTTCTCCTGTAGAATTGAGATAAAAGTACAATGTGCACTGATCTGGTGATGCTGGAATTTCTTGGCAAGCAAATAATATTCCTTGAGATTTTGACTCAGTAATGGCAAGAATATAATAATGACGAGGCTGCATCGATGAAACGATCCTGCTGTCATGGTATATTGGAGACTTGCAGTAATGGATGCAAAAAGATGAATGGTGAGCTAAACTGTCTTGTTTTTAATAATTTTGTTTCATAAGTAGCAATTCAGACACAAATAATGACTATACACATTGTTGCTTTGCTTTATGTTTTGTAACACTATAATCTACTGAAAATGTACAGATTTAAAACGATTGTGCTTTGTTTGAACTGCAGTGATGCCAAATGCATCTGAGGTTTTTCAATTAGACCTGAAAATATTTCTTTCTCCCACCTCCTGAAATGAACAGAACATGATCCTTGTGCTGACATATGAGTTTAGTTAAAGGGAGTTTATAGTGCGTTTGTGCAAAAAAAGAAGCATGAACAGTTTTCCAATATTTTTATTTGGTATTCAAATAAGATAAAAAATTGTGGGAACTTGTACTGATCATGTTTCCCCTAAACAAATTATTGATGAAAAATGTAACATATATAAATTTACATGTTCTGTATTTTTTTTTTTCAAATTTAATAATTTTTTTGGTTAAAATATGATAATAATTATAGAAAGTATGTAAAATATTTTGTATCTGTCCTTTGCTTAAATGTGAAAGATGAGGTGACTTCCTGAATGAAAACATATTTGGACTATACTGTATTATATTTTGTCTGCCAAATTTTTTCTAGTGGCAAACTGAAGCTAAAAAAGAAAAAAGAAAAAACAAACAAACAAAACAAAAACTCCTCCTTATCATTTAGAAATGACTAAAACCAAAACTTGGAAAAAGTAATAAATAAATTAATTAATTAATTATAAAATAAATAAAAGATTTACATTTACCAACTCATCACTAAAAAACACACCTATTTATTATTTGTTTATTTATTTATTTTAATTTTACATTTTAGGATGCCTGTTCCACCATCATAAAAAATTACATAAATGGATAAACAGTAAGTTTCAGTTTCACTTTATTAATATTGTCATTCAAACCATTACACGGCAAGAACAAAAAACACCATGACTCTGAGTATACTATGATTTAAATGATAAATAAAATAAATTGCAAATAAGAAATAAGATGCTATTAAATGAAAATAATAAAATAAAAATAGATGTTTGACACAAATAAAAATTATGTTTGTTACTAAACTAAAATAAAAACCCAGTTTTTTTTTTTTTTTTTTTTTTTTTTTTTAATTACATCAGGAAGATCAGGAGAAATCAGGAAGAAGGAAAAAAAACTGGTCTAAATTTGAAAAGAATCAAACTGTATTAAATTGAAAACTTAGGCTTTAATTTTTTTTCTTCAGATAAAGCATTAAAAAGCAGGATGAAATTATTGACTCACTCCACCTCTTTTAACTGGCATCCTTCATCTGAGATAGAATATTATGAGGAAAGCTATAAATGCATAGTAACAACGGTGTTTGGTTGCATTTTGACCAGTTTATGAATTGTTTTTTTTTCCTAACCTCCTTAAGATTTCTATCAGGACATGATTAAGTGGTGCACACAAACACAATCAAGATGCACCTGACACAGCATCGTAATGAGAAATTTGTTGACAGAGAAACAAAACACAGCAAATCACAAAACCATGACAATCTCAACAGGTGCTTCAGCCAGAGGGACAAAACCCCAAAATCTTAATGAGCTAACAGCTCTGAAAAGATGATGCAGATACGTTGAGTTTCAAGGTAAATGTTCTTGCAAACACGCTCTGGCACGTAAAAAAAATCTGTTGATTTCTAAAACTTTTTTAGGCACCAATTCAGCTGCTTAAGGAAATCGTCAACCCCTCAAGTTCATTCCAGTGAATCAAAATCCAACCAATACTTTAATCGCCTCCTCTGTTATCGCCCAGTCAATAAACTGGTCCTCATTCAGTTTGACAAGCATCTGCATGGGGAGAAAGGCAATCGCTTAGCACTGGCAGGTATATGATATTGATTGGGACGAGATAAGGCTTGTCCTATCCAATCATGCCGGGGAGATTGGGCCTGTGAGGTTTAGGGCTGGAGCCAATCCAGTCTCTGCACAGCCACTCAAGCAAAAAGAAGCAATAATGAAGAGTGTGGAGAAGCTGGGGAGCAAATAAACAGACAAATTTGTCCTTCCTGTTGAGAGGAGTGTGGGATGCAGAGCAAAAAGAAGTGAAAGCTGGAAACAGGGGAAAATATTTGTTGGCTAAAATTGGCTTTGTTTACCTTTTTGTGTTGATAATTATCTAATTTGAGATGGTAATGGATAGATAGAAACCCAAAATGGCTGGGGTAGCTCAGTGGTTGCCATGGTCTTGTGATCCTGAGGTTGTGGGTTTGAGCCCAGGTTGTGTCATGAAGGGCATCAGGCGTAAAACAAATGTCAAATCTTTCATGTGTTTGCTCGCAGTGCCAACCCCTGAACAAGGGAGCAGCTGAAAGAAACGTTTAAAACAGATCCCAAGAGACTGAACAAAAGTAGAAATCTGAGCAACATGTTCAAATTCATTGTGTCTTATTGCCACACTGTCAAAAGAACAAGGCAAATTGTAAAATACAGACCTATGTTTAATCATAGGCGAGCTTCCTGGTGTCGTTCAGAAATTCAGAAGGTTGTGTGACCTCTTGTTCTGGTCCCTTATAATTCCAGAGGTCTTCAGCTGAAGTGTGTTGCAATCAGGATATTTTTTATGTTTTGGGCAGTACGGTGGTGCAACTGGTAGAGCTGCTGCCTCTCAGCAAGCAGGTTACCCTGGTTCAAATCCCAATCTGGGGCCTTTATGTGTGGAGTTTGCATGCATGGGTTTTCTCGAGGTACTCTGGTTTCCTCCCACAGACCAGTCTGGTCACCAGTCAATTGAGAAAATGATCCTTTCTTATTTGTATATTGCTTAAAAACAGTTTCAAATGATTAGGGGTGGCCAAAAAAAATAATCTATGGTGACCAAGATCATCATTGGTCACCCCCCTGGCTCAGCTCTTTTGCTTGATGGTGGATACAATTGCTCCCTCTGCTTACAAGGATCCATCACTCTGAATTGCTTTAGACAAGCAAAATAATAAAAAAAGAAAAAAGAAAAATCTTCCTTTGTTCTGCTACACAGTGTAACTCCTACCCACTTGAATATCTTGCGCCCAACGTGTTAAGGTTTACTTGCATTCCCTGTTCAATTCCTGTCCAAAAGCACACTAATCTCGTGATCATTTGTTATTCAAGTCCCTCAGCGACAGGGGATATCAGCAGTGTTGTTTTGTGAACCCAAAAGACCAGCTCCACACCAGCCCTGAGTCCATAAACTGTCCAAATACAGTTACTCATAATTTTGCAGTCACTCTTATCAGCTCAGTGAGATAATACTCACCTGAATATCCAGTACAGTACAAACACACATAGTACTTTCCTCTTTCACGTGTATTCCTTCCTTTTTTTTTAATGTGCTTGTAATTTTGCATTTATCTCTTTAATTTCCGCTTGCTCTTTTCTCTACACACGTTTCTCTTGTCCCTTCTGTCTGGTTCTTTTATCTCAGTGATTTCTGACAACAGAACATGGCCCACAGTCATGTCAGCAGGGCCTAATCAATACTAATTTAATGAGTCACTTTAGAGGTGAAAGAGGATTTGGTGAGTGTGTGGTCAACATTACAGGGTGCTTTCACATTTCAATTGTATATTTTAAGGTCCAGTACAAATTAAAAGGACCTTTGGGAAATGTTAGCTGATATGAACTTTATAAACAGTTTCTTGTTTATTTATTTCTGATTGAAAACAGTATATTCCATTAGGTGAACATATGTTGTTTGTACTCTGCATACAAGTGGTTACACAGACATTTATATTAAAAAAAAGTGTTATTTTCCTGGTTTTCATACATCTAGTTCACCTGTGCACCAGATGATATAACTTATAAAGATGTCTGCATTCACCTGATGCAATCAGTTGTATTGGTAATGAATAATACACTTTTTATGGATTTTTATGCATTTTATACAATATCAGGGGAAATATGAATACTGTACCTGTATGTCCAAAATGAGCATGAAATGTATACTTTGCAAAAAGGAAACGCGTATGACAAAATACTACTAGTATTGTGGTTAATGCTGTTCTACTACACGTGCGTTTGTTCTTTATATGTTGAACTTGATCTATTTGTTAGAGGAATATACTGTAAAGCATATTTGTAGAATAGATTTGTTGTGAGGCTGCAGACATAAATCCACCTTCAGAGCTGCTCTCTTTGCACAGTTTGTCTGTTGAACTGCATCAAAGCCAAATGTTTAGTGAGGTTCATTTGTTTAAATAAGAGTACAAACAGCTCAATGGATAAATAGATAATGACCTGGCCTTCTGCCAAGCTCACTTCCTGTAGAACTAACTGAATCTGAGTTGATGGAGCATGGTGGGGTGTACGGACTCCCATTGGTGATTCGTCTCATCCCGACACCTGCGGATTGGATTTCTGACGGGAAAACACTGTTGTAACAGCAGATGTGAAACGGAGACAAATGCATCCTCACATCTCTGTGACATAAGGGACAATTTACAAGATTTGGAAAAACTTTCACCATCTTTTTTGTACACACGTTTTCCTCACAGA
>JARVLU010000324.1:9409474-9420344 GCA_031762415.1 Simpsonichthys santanae
TATGCACGGTTGATGATGATAACTTAAAAGTCTTTGCTATTTTACGCTGGGTAACACCATTCTGGTATTGCTGCACTGTCTTTCTGCGCAACAATGGTGGAATTGGTGATTCTTTTACCAGCTTGGCTTCTGAGAGACACTGACACTCTGAGAAGCTCTTTTTTATGCCCAATCATGTTGTCAACTGACCTAATTAGTGTTAATTGGTCTTCCAGCTGTTGGCTACATGTTCAAATTCCTTTTTCCAGCCACTTATTGCTACTTGTCCCAACTTTTTTGGGACTTGTTGACACTGTGAAATTTTGAATCAACATATTTTTCCTTTAAATTGTTACATTTACTCAGATTAAACTTCTGATCTGTCATCTATGTTCTATTACAAATAAAATACTGTATTGACATTAGCTTTCTCCACATCATTGCATTCAGTTTTTATTCACAATTTGTTTATTGTCCCAACCTTTTTGGAATCCGGTTTGTATATCAGTCTCATTGCTTTTGGTTTCTTCTCCCTCTTCTTTTCCTTCAGTTGTATTAAATCTACTTCTTTGACCCAACCTATCTCCTCTGTCTTTTCTAACGTGCTGTCAGCAGCGAAGTCCTTTGTGGTTAACTAGCACCATCAGGTTGTGTTACCTTTCATTGTTTGCTAATTGGATTTAGGTGTTGTTAATTGTGTTCACTGTTCTTTCCGCTCACAGCTGTGCTGGGTGAGGTAAAGAGCTGTGATTACTCTCCTGTCGCTAATTGTGCTGAGGAGCATACAGAGGCACAGGCGAGCTTTGGTAATGATGGTAAACACGTTTGTCAATTTGTATGTGGTGGAAAAGCATGAGCAAATTAAAGGGGGTAAGGTGCGTTTATCTGTGCATGTGTGTGTGTGTGTGTGTAACAGGCGGTAAAAAGAAACACTCAAAACCGTCATCTGTTTTTAGCTCTAATTGCATAAATTGTTTGGTTAAAACTGTGAGTTGTGTATTCTATATTGTAACCTGTCAGACATGAGGTGCTTGTCCACTCATATTTGTGTACTTTTATGAAGCACTTATGCCCACTTTGTTTAGTAAAATACTCAAACCCTCATTATATCTTACACATTTTACACAAAATACAATGCTAGCAGAAACTGCAACTGAAAACTGAAAAATAGAAACTGCAGAAACATGTTTTTGTCAATTATTATTACAAATTCATTGTGCTCCATTGTACCTTTGCATTTTCCTCCTCCATGTTCATAAAATACTGTAAAATTGACTAAGCTATTGTTGGTAATGCAAGGGCATGATTGCTATGATTGGATAGCCTTGATCATGTTTGACAGCTTAATTAATGCTGTCATTTCTGAGAGTGGCAAAATGACTGCATAGATGTGACATAAATAATTACAACCTCCTATATTTTCAGCTGAGGAGAAAAAAAAGCATTGATTTAGAGAATAATGAAATCTTATGTCGAGTGTTGGCTAAGTGCTAATCTTTTACACATTCATAAATTCAGTTCAATTCAATTCAGTTTATTTATAAAGCATCATGTCACAACAGAAGTCATCTCAGGGCACTGAAATGAAACATTCATATATAAAAATAATAATTTAACACTATTTATATGAGAAGCAGACTGCTTTGAATGTAACTCCATAGCAGAACTCTCATCTTCAGCAAGCACAAAGGCAATAGTGGAAAGGAAAAACTCCCCCATGAGGATGAAACCTTTAGCAGAACCAGACTCAGTACAAGCGGCCATCTGCTTCGACTGGCTGGTATAGGTACAGGAAGGAGGAACAGATAATGGCAGACTGAGAATCACACGTCAAGATAGAAATAGCATCAAATGAAAACTATTCAATTTTAGCAATTCATTTAAGGAAATTAGGTCAATTTGTCCTTCAGTGGTCTGTCTTTAGCAGCAGAACAAGTCAACCATAACTATAGGGTTTATCAAAAAGGAAAGTCTTCAGCCCAGTCCTAAAACTGGACAATGAAAAAGGAGCCTGATAACTGGAAGATCTTCATCCCATTCTGCTTTTAGAAACTCTAGGAACCGCAGGACTGCAGTCTGAGAGCAAAGTGCTCTGTTAGAAAAATATGGAACAATAAGATCTCAAATATAAGATGGAGCTAGGTTGTTGAGGGCTTTGTAGGTTACAAGTAAAATTTTGAATTTAATTCTGAATTAATATGTATGAAAACATACACAGCACTGTCAATCTGCTCTGGATGTAGTACGAGAGAAAAGTACAGAAATGTCGGCATGACAGTGAAGTACATAGAGTGTGAGATAGGGTTTACATTTGCTTTTACGTCATGATCATGAAAGGGAGTATTACTAGGAGAAAGCTTTATAAACTTCAGTAGACTGCATTTGAATCCTTATATGATTCCAAATTAAACAAACAATATAATTTAAATTCTTGACCATCCATCTGTAAACACAATAGTGACACAATGGTAAATACTATAAACTTGTTCACAAAGATTTGTGAACTAACTTGTGTACTGTATTTATGGTTTATTTTTTAATAAATGCAACATGAATTTGTTCTATTTGTGTTATTTTTTTCCCCCAGTTCTCGAAAAAAAAAAAAAAAAACCACTGACCTCTTTAGCTTCAAAATATTGCTTTATTCGTTACCTTACTACATTCATTTCCCAGCTTTGATAATCTTCCTTCCCTCTTGACTCTTCCTTTGTCACCCCCTTCCTTTTCTCTTTATGTTCTCTATTAGACTCTTTAGGGAAAAACAAACAAAACAAAACGCTGCATTATAGCTCCCTAATTACTCATTTGAAAGCACAGCCTTTTACGATTTACAGGCCTAACACAAATAAAATAGAGGGCAGAAAATATCCCACTTAACATCAGCAACAACTGCAAACATTGCATCCGTCTTGGGCACTTTGAGACAGCAGCGATAACTAACATAGTTGTGTATGTGCTTTGTGCATGCGTTGTCTTATTAATGTATGATGGAACTATGCAAATGGGTGTGTTTGTGTGTGTGTTGTGTGTGTGTTTGAAACTGCATTTATAGCAGCATCAGCTCTTACATCACTTTAGCCATTAACATCAGGAGGCATACATCTCTCCATCAGAAATGCATACCTGTTTAAATATATATTCTTGTGGGGACAATGATTCAAGCCGTTTAAAGCTGAATCCCACATTCTCATGACCCTTGAGGTGACAGTTCAGAACTTTTGAAGTGGAGTTTAATCAAAAATTTACGAGCACTTAACATCTTAACTGCTGTAGACAGTTTATTGAACTGACAATTTTGTAAAATAATTTGTTCTCACGTAATTCACAAGAGCTAATGTTTCATGCTGTATTTAAACATGCAAGAAATGGGGCCTGTATCATTGCATTTGGTGAGATGCTTCTAAAGTTGTACTGTGAATGCTTAATAAGCATTCGCAGTCTTGTTTTCCTATTTCTCTGTTTCTCTTTTGCTGCTATGGTTCTTCTGTATGTTTTTTTTAGAGCTTAACTCGTTATGCAATTTTTATGCAATATTCATATGTCAGATCATATATCAAAATGTTCAAGTCATTCAAGATATTCCAGATATGACTTTTGGTCATGTTTTTTTTTTTTTCCTCACTAGCTCTCTAACGAGGCGTATACATTCCTCCCTGCTCCCTGTTCTCCTCCTGCTTTTTGCTCTGTCTGTGTATTGGAGCAGCTCCTATTTTTATACATCTTTCGAAATGAAAACTACTGTTTTGGATCTGACCAACTGAACTTTTGACGTAAATTACTTTTTTTTTTTTTCAACAAAGCGACAGGGCCCTGGAGAACCCTCATCTTCTTGGACGACAAGCATACAGCTGGATAAATTTACGGGGGTGATGTGCCTATCTCTGCTGTTGATTGAGGATGCCGACATTGCACATAACTGGATTTATGATAACAGGTTCCCTGTTTTTGGAATAGTCTGGATGCTGGTTTATCAAAATACAAAGAAGACGGTCGCAGATAATTCAGACCTCGTCAGGCTGCTGCATAGGTGAAGGTTGGTCCGTGCTGGAGGACTCAAAATCAGCTGATTTACGAGCAAAACCATAAGTTGGAAGTGATTTGAATCGCAGCGGCTACATGTATCAGTGGAACTTATAATGACCAAGTCATTATTATTATTATAATTTTAGACAACTACATTTAAACTACAGATTAGAAATGCAGAATGATGTGCACTTCCACAAAGACACGGGTATTCATATGAGTAAAACAAAAGAATTGCTACAAATCTGCCCCCTACTCAAATCATGATATCAGTTTGGTGACTCAACAAAAAACCCCAAATGCCAAAAACACATGAAAAAAGCAAACTCAAATTAAATTGGATGCTTTGAACCAAAACACCCACAAAAAGAAATGACCACAAATTAAGAAACTTTAATTTAAAGACAAATGTGAGCTTCCTCTCTCCTACTTTCTCTCGTTTTCTCAGATCTATTCTTCCAGTCTTCTTATTTTCTTCCACTGTTTTGACGAAAATAGAATATGCAAAACAGGATGGTGGCTGTGGAATAGGCATATGCCACAATTGTATACACGGGGCATATTATTTCTTGCTGCCATGCTCTGGCTAATTAGCCTGATTTGACTGTTAATGCACTGCCAATTAGAGATGGCAGGCGTCACTATGGCTCCGCTTGACAGCCCTCATTTAGAGGTGAGCAAGCGTCTCAAGCAAGATGAGCCCTGGCTGAGAGCAGTCAGGCTGTTACACAGTCTGTCTGAGTCAGTTAGCGCTTAGTGCGAGGGTGTGTGTGCGCATTCTAATCCAAACTATCTCGGACTGTCTTACTGTATTTGTGTGTCTCCGCATGTTGCCATTATAATGTGCTTCTACGTGTGCAGATTGTTTTAGGCTTTCTGAATCTGTCACTGTATGCATGTGTGCACTCATGCACTGTGTAGACATTTTGCAGTAAACCCTCTGATGGCAGAGATCATGGCTATAGATGAATGCCATTCCAGACCCTAATGCATTTACTCTTCAAGGCATTGCACTGCTTCCTTCACACACACAGAGGCTTTTAGGTGCTTTCTCATGTTGTCTGTCTTACTGTGTGTCATCAGCTTTTTTTTTTTTCGTTGTGATTCCGCTCTCTGCCATGCAGAGATAAAAATACACATGTTGTCTATAAAGGGTTGTATTTTTTATGCAAACTTTACAAGAATTTTTGTTAAGTTTTCTATGTGAATCATCACATTCTGGTGTAAATTAGCTTGATACTTGTTGGCATTCATTGGAAAACTAACTATGCAGTTTCCTGACATTTCCCAAAAAGATTATTTCATGCATGATGTAGCACACAAAATCTGGCTTGGTTAGCTCTTTGAAAATAAGCTTGGTCAAATAAAGATAATGTGCTATGTGTTGTCATCATTGTATGTTCCCATACAATGGTGAAATTAGTTCGCTGAATTTAACCCGTCACACGTAAGATGCACCCAGATGGAGCAGTGGGCAGCTATGTAAGTGCCCGGGGAGCAATCAGGGATTAGGTGTCTTGGTCAGAGACACCGCAACATGTGGAAATGGCTGGGAGTTGAACCGCGACTTTGTGATCCCAAGTCGGCTGCCCTACCTCTACCCAATCTCGGCCCCATAGCTAATATTGTTACCTGATATGTGTATAAGATTGGATTGTGGTCACGACAATTCAAGGATTCAAACTAGGCTGAGGGTGGAGCAGTTCTGTATTGTTCTCTTACAGATAAAAGTATCTGATTCTAGGACCCTCCTGTGTGCAACTCTTCTTGTGCATGCATGCATTTTCTCCATGTGCTATGGTTTCCATTTTTCCTGTTTTGTGCATGCATGTGTGTCCTTTTAATGCATTTAGTCTGTCTCTGTGTTGGCCCAGTGATGCACAATCTGTATGAGTGAACCCTGCCTCTCACCCATGGACTACTGGGTTTGGCAATGGCTTTTCGCAGCTCTGGACAGGGTTATTCGGATACAAAAAGTGGCTCCTTTATTTTGTTCAGGGAGAAGCTGAAATATGTAAACACTAAGCCAAGCTACATGTCAGATAAACTGCATGACCAACATTAAAACACAAAACCCCTCAACCATTCACATTCACAGTGGAGGTGAGCATATGGAATTACCAAACACATCTGTCTGTTGATTGAGGAAGGGAGAGGATCAGAAATAATACAAACATCACCCAGAAAGTCCCCATCTGAAAATGTAAATGGGAATCCTCACGCTGATGATAGCACCAACACTATTTTCCAAAATACCCATCTGTTATTTTTTTTTTTTTTTACCTGCTGCACCTTTCCAGGTCACGGGGTACTGGCACCTATCTCCAACAGTGACTGTGCTAGTTCCATCCACAAGTCCATCACAGGGACACATGGAGACAAATGAGACAAACAACCATTTTTACTCTCACCCATAGCTAGGAACAATAGAGTTACCATTTAACTTAATCACGTTTTGGTCTGTGGGAGGAAACTGGAACATACCAGCTCCACCCAGAAAAGCTCTAAACCAGCTCCAACCACTCCACCATCGTCCACCCTTTCCAAAATATTGTATGAAAAATGCCTTTATAGTTCCTTTTATATACACTTGGTTATTTTCTCCTTGATTACATCTTGTTAGAAAGTTTTATTGGAAAGAAACCCATTTTTCCAACCTTAACCATCATCTACTTGGTTTGGTTCTAATTGATGAAACACAAGCGATCAATAAGTGAAAAGTAAAACTGAAAATGTAAATGTCAAAGTTGAATAAGTACAGGTGTGGGCCACTGATTCTCCCTCTCTCTCCTTCTGTATAACATTTCTCCCCTTAAAACACAAATGTCTTGTATTAAACTTTGCACAAAAACCTGTCTACAAAAAATGTTCTGCGTTTTGCAAATTATGAGGCTGAGCTTGATGAAATTGATTCACAGCTAAACAATTCACACACATTGACTAAAATATTCAATAAATAGTAAAAAGCATTTATTTTCTGAATTATGTAATATAAGTTTTTAATTTGAATCTGAGGAATATCTCAAGTTCATGTGCAACCAAAAATATATTTTCCAAGAAAAACTTTATTTTTGCATGATCTAATGAGGTCTGTTCGCGCTAATGATACATGTGATTATCAGCCTCCTGTAGTTTTGAAAAAAAAAAATAATCTGTACATATTCATATTTTTTCTTCAGTTTGTGCTTATTCTTTAGGAAACCACAGCAATAAATAAATAAATAAATAAAATAAAATAAAATCTCAAAACTGACCCCTTTTCTGTCAGGAATTTGATTTTTGACCTTTATACACTCAGATATTTAAATGCACAGCTTATTTTGTACCCTGGAATACGTTTTGTCATAAAAGGCCATGTCATGATGAACGATTAGAGGTAAAAAATGCCTGCGGATGCTGTTATCTGTGCTGCAGAAAACTCCATCTCCACTAAATCAATCATAAATCATTTAAGCACTCCATTTATTCCCATGAATTATAGCAAAGAACCCTACGGCTCCAATAAATGTGTGGCAAAAATGGTGTCTGAGGAATTAGAGGTGGTGTATGTTTGAAGGTGTTTTTGAACTGTGCAGCTAATCAGACCAAATCTGATTGTGCCTCAAGCCTCACCTTCAAGATCACACACAGTCACACACAGAGCTCCCTCATGGCAGGTCAGTCATGCTCCCTTATCCCTTTCCATCACATTTAGGGTCATAAGCTCCTGGTATTGACTAAGAGGAGTGTACAAGTAGTTCAAATGAACAGTTCTGCTAAATAGGCCCATTTTGTGGCTTTTTATCCACTCTTTTTTTCACTGTACCAGTCCAAAATGTAAAGTTCTGTTCATCCTGCGAACATAATTTCGTTTCATCACATGTACCACATGTGCAAATGACAATACAGACTCTCTGACTCTGACTCTGAAGGATTATCCACCCAACTTGTACTACCTAATACACTTTTTGCCAGCAGACAGTCCAACAATGTAAAAATAATACACAACTTGTAAGTTATAATACTCCTAAGTTGGTAGTTCTCTCTTGTGTTAGTGTGAAACATGCGCATTATGTAAATATAATTCACCAAATCACTTTTAATAAAAGCAAAATAAATGTAGTGCTGATTTTAGTTGTGGGGCTCAATAAGGTTCAAGGTTCTTTATTGATATTTGCATCACACATGGTACATGAAGTGGAATGAAATTGTGTACTCAAGGTCCCAGTTCCATCCAAAAATAGCAAAAATATAAAGTATAACTAAATAATATACAAGGACCTATGATATACGCCAAACAATAATAATGTAATATAATACTGTATATTAAATAGCAGCCTGAATATGAGTCTGTTGTGAGCAGATGGGAATGAATACAGTAGCTTAAAGGCAAGAAATCAGCAGCACATATAAAGTGACTATCACAATTAAAGTGTCATTACAGTGATTTCTCTGAATAGGGATTCATGAGTCTAACAGCCTCAGAGTATAAGCTGTTCTTCAGTCTAGTGGTTCTACTCTTAATGCCCCACAGCCTCCTACCTGAGGGGAGCGGGGCAAAATGTGCATGTGCTGGGTGAGTGGGGTCCTTCATGATGCAGGTGGCCCTCTTCCTGCATCTGTTGAGGTGAAGCTGAGTCAAAAGGCGAAGCTCTCAATTTACCAGTTGATCTACTTTCCTACCCTCATCTATGTTCATGAGCTTTGGGTTGTGACTGAAAGAAAGAGATCACGGATACAGGTGGCCGAAATGAGTTTTCTCCTCAGGGTGTCTGGGCTCTCCCTTAGAGATAGGGTGAGAAGCTCGGTTATCCGGGAGTGACTCAGAGTAGAGCCGCTGCTTCTCCACGTCGAGAGGAGCCAGTTGAGGTGGCTCGGGCATCTGGTTAAGATGCCTCCTGGATGCCTCCCTGGTGAGGTGTTCTGGGCATGTCCCACCGGGAGGAGACCCAGAGGAAGACCCAGGACACGCTGGAGGGACTATGTTTCTCAGCTGGCCTGGGAACGCCTTGGGATTCCCCCGGAGGAGCTGGCTCAAGTGGCTGGAGAGAGGGAAGTCCGGGCCTCCCTACTTAGCTACCCCTGGCCACGATCCAACCCCGGATAAGCAGAAGAATGGATGGATGGATGGATGGATGGATGGATGGATGGATGGATGGATGGATGGATGGATATTTTTCTTTTTGTCTGGGCTGCTCCCTTCATCAGGGGTCAACAGCAAAATAACCCACACAAAGACTTGGCGATAGTTTTTATACCAGATGCTCTTACTGACACAACCACAGATCACCGAGCTACCAGCCGGGAGCTGCGTGCACCTGGGGGAGCAGATGGTGGGGGTTAAGGGCTTTACTCAAGGGCCCAGAGTGGAGCAAATGGGGGGTGGAGACAGGTGTAGATGTTGCACCTTTTCCACCCACATTTTGATGCTGTCGGTCCAGGGATTAAAACCGGCGACTTTCTGATGACAGGCCCATCTCAGCCTCAGCACCTCCACTACCCCATAGGCTTTAAATGTCATGTGAGAAAAAATAGATTGTATGAGTTTACGAGGTACAAGTCCAAACTTTATAAATACAGTATGCTATTCTTAATGGTAATTGAAATCATGTCATAAATCACATGTCTATTTGAACATGTCATACCCAAGGGTACAAGTATACAGGAGGGTATAGAATTCCTTTTTGAGTGTGTGTGTGTGTGTGTGTGTGTGTGTGGGGGGGGGGGGGTGTAGATATGAAGAGGCTCACAGGATGACTTCTAACAAAATGTGTCATCACCAGGTCAGTCACTGCCAAATCCTGTCACATCATTTTATGTAACAAAGCTGTCGCTTCCGACACACACGCGCACACACACACTCGCACACGGCATCATCCGGCTACAACCTGACACGAGACACGATGCCATAAATATATTAAAGAAAAGAAGAAGAAGAAAAAACGTAAAGATCTGGTACGTTTCACGGGAAAGGGCGGAGGAGGTGGAGGCGCGTGCTCGCAAAATCTCGCCCCGCATCACATCCAGTGATTTGGTCAATTCTAAAATGGATCCGCCGTTTTGGTTCCGAGCTGGCACCAGACTGCGCGCGCCTTTGCCAAATGGCATCTTTTTACGCGTTGCCTCGAAGCTGACACGCTATGGCTTCACTCAACAGCTACAGACGGTGAAATGTGGGTGGGTGGGCTGGGGGTGGTCGGCTATCCATTCACGGAATAAATCGTGATAACTCTTAACTATGGAGGGGGGAGGGGGGGGGCACCTCTGATCTGTTCTCTTTGAAGCTCAACTATGAGCTGGTTTAAATGGAAACCCCAACATTTAGAGTGACATCAGAGTCAGTGCCACCATGAAGAACCGTGGAGCTTCTGGACAACCACCGAAAAGACCTGGATCTGCTCAAAGCCCCGCTGCACCGCTAAGACTGTGACATGCCACTGAAAATATAACAAGACAAAAATGCCAGGAAACGACCTGAAACGCTCCACTCACACAAAGCCACTGTTTTAACCGGTTTGCTACCAGTACTTACAATTTCACCATGTATGCACAGCGAGAAGAGGTAATTCTTTGCCTTGATTACATCCGATGGAGCATAAGGCTTTTTTCTCCTCCGACCGGCAGCTTCGACTCAGTGCGCATGCGTCGTCCCTTCAACTCGTAGTAGCTCAGTGATGAGTAAAGCCCGGCTGTATGGCGCAGGGCTGAATGAGTGCAGGAGAGAGCTGGGTCTTATTGTTTCCCTCACCTTTCTCCTATTTTATTTATTTATATTTATTTATTTTTGCGAACTAACTACTTACGCATAGTGCGTGCGTGCTATAGTTATTCAATTATCTAAACGATCAGTTCTGGTGGATGCTGTAACTTTTGGGTTTATACTTTTCAA
>JARVLU010000324.1:9431724-9443872 GCA_031762415.1 Simpsonichthys santanae
AAAAAAAAATTGTAGAAACGTTTCGTCTTTCGTCCCCCCCCCCCCCCACACACACACACACATTACCTTTGGCCTTTAGAGTTTGACGAAAGTTATGTCCACAATACACAAATAATTAACATAGAGCAATTTCAAAGTGGTTTTCAGTTGGAAATGTCCTTAATGACAAATAAACATGTTAAATTGTGAATCAGGGAGAGAAAGAAATGTTTTACACGTCCTAGTCTGTTTTCGCTTTGGTTCATTTCTTCTCTGCAACAACATGCCCTTGGCTACAAGAGCGCATAAGGAACATTTTATCATTCCTGAATGACAGGTTATACTTTCTATCTATCACCTGCTTGTACCTATAAATCACAGGAATCGCTGCAATACGTTCTTTTTATGTTTCTTTTTTCTCCTTGTATTGTTCCTGATTTAATCCGTTTCATCACATAGAGATATAACCACGAAAAGGAAACCTGGTTTCAATCACCTGCCTACAACCTTGACAGGTTGCTAAGGGCATCCAAGTTACACTGAGGCATGCTGGGACATGTATGCTCTGTGTGGTTAAGCCTCGTTAGTCAGGGTTAATTTCGAGACTCATCAGTGATGTATGACATTTATCTATTTTTACTGCTTGTTATAGATCCATCAGCTCTGTCCGGAGAGGCTGCACGCCCCGTCTTTCAGAATCACTTTTTCCTTTGGAGGATATTTTCCAGGTCATCAAGTCAAGGTGAAAAGCAAAAACATTGCACGAGTGCACATGCACCAGAAAAAAAAAATAAAATAAAAAGATAAAAAAAGCAAACTGTGCTGCACATTCCTCCATCTTTTCAGTGTAGGCACACGGAAATGCTAGCAGCTCCCTAGAGATATTGGCTAATGCCAGGGCATGTGGCTGCCATGGACCCAGGCCACATGTACACACTGTCCAGCTGTGATAGGGACCAGTGGCCAACGTGCACCTCCTTCTGCCTGCACCCAGGAGAAGAACTAATTGTGAATGTTATTGATTGCCACAGCAGATCTGAACTGTCCAGTGGGTAAAAGAGATGGATGGAGTTGTCAGGTCGTCATCAGGCAGTTTTTTTTTTTTTTTTTTTTTGACAGGATGCCTCAGGGTGTGTACAACACAGTGCAGGTTAACTGAGGCACACTCTGAGCAGAAAGGTGGTTCAGTTCAACAGCTTTGACTTTCCTCACACTCGTAGGAGATGAAATGTCCCGTATTTCTAAACAACTTAAACTTTCATATTCATTATATCAGGAAAATAATGTCAGAACACATTTTTACATTTACATGGCATTAAAAAAAAAAATTGATTACTAACACCAAAGTTCATGCACAATAATCTAGATAAAAATCCAACAATGTTCAGTCAGGTCATCTGGATGGTTTCATTTTTTTTTTTGCGGAGACATTTCATCCTTCATCCAAAGGACTTATTCAGTCCGAGGAGACACAAACGAACAGGAGTCCCACAAGCAATTCCATAGTAGAAAAAAAGTTTGCTGGTGATAAAATACTTTCTGGGCCCTGCCCTGTCCCCTGTCATTCACCAGCAAGCAGGTTTTTTTTTTTTTTTTCACTAGGGGAGTTGGTGCTTGGGGGACTCCAGTTTGTTTGTGTCTCCTCAGACTGAAGAAGTCCTTTGGATGAAGGACAACATGTCTCAGCCAAAAAAAGATGACCTGACTGAACATTGTTGGATCTGATTATTAAAATTCACAAAGGTTTACATTTAAAAAAAAAATGTTTAAGAAAATAAAAAATTCACCTGATGATGATGGTGATTTTATTTTATTTTTTAATAAAGTCACATACAAATTAACGTCAGGATGGTTATATGAGCTCTCATTGTGCCCTTGAATATCCGCAGGTTTATATTAAACTGTCATATCAAGTAAACATTTACACTGGTCAGTTACAAAATTAATGCCACTGATAGAAGAAGTTAACAGATGGATTAGATTATATTTCTTGTGCCTATAGATAGATTTATCCGGTTGCTGTTAGAGCAACAGAAAAAAAAAGCCTTGAAATGTGCTATTTAGAGTGTTAACCCTGAACAAATGGTTTTATTGAGCTTCTAAGAAAATAAAGATTTGATCAGCAATTGGAAAAGCCATCGGATACATTACTAATCTCCTTCCAGTTAAATGTTTTTCATGCTACAGTCAAAAGCTCATTTCATATTCCCATAGTAGGATTTGTGAGGCCTCTCCAAACACAGAGAGAAACTAAAATAATAATAATAATAAAATACTTTTGGCATTCCATGCTTTTTTCCCCCTTCCTTTCCAGATTGTGTGCACAGGAAGCATGTCTCTGTGCAAATATTGGTCATAAATGCTGCTGGACTTGAGCGATGTTAAAGGAAGTGAATACAGAAGAAGCTGAGATGCCTTAGTTGACCCGCTCTTAAAGCAAGCATATCCTAAGAGGCAATTTTCCTGATGCATTCAATTTAATCTGGAGATAATTTTCAGTTTGAGTAATGAGGTGAATTTGGCTCAAGAGTTATATATAATGTGATTGGGATGGACAACAATTAATCTGTAGGCAAGTGTGGAGAGCCTCCTCCGAAAAGTTTCTGTTTTATGACTCATGTACGGATAAGAGCGAGGAATAAATTATGAAAATGATCTGCCCTCCATGTAGTAAATCTGGTACCTTATGACCTCAAGTCTTTGTGACTAATTGGCAGTAATGTATTGGCATTTAAGGTAGACTGACTAATGAGAATTTTCCTCTTTCAGAAAGCACTTCAGGTTGAGGCACGATGCAGCCATCTGTATCATCATCATCATCATCATCATCATCTTCAGCCTGATCTGTGTCTGAATTGGACTGCTGGTCATTCAGCATCAGACACATAATTTGCTCACTGACACTTCTATTTAACTGCAATAAAACAAAGAAGCAATATTTTTCCAGCCAATAATAACATGAAGAAAAACCTGAAATCTTTAGGTCTGTGTTACTTTTTGGTATGAATATTTATATTATAGTCTGCCTGAGATGGCTAACATCTTTCTCTCCTGCTTTGAAAACATGCCCAAAACTTTCTCTTGTCTCGGCCTGAAGGCTGGTTTGCTGACCTGCTGTAACTTTCTGGTGTTGTCATCATACGAACATGCTTAAAGTATTCTTTTATCAAGAGACCTTGAGGAATCCATATCAGACTCAACCTGGAGAAAGATCATTAAGAACATTTACTCATCCTCAGTCTTTCTGAGACACGCTGTAATTCAATTCAAGGTAGTCCACCGGCTGCACTGGTTCAAAGATCAAAGCCAACCTGGACCCCGCATGCATCACTGTAATCAAACTCCAGCTACACTTCTGCATACCTGTCCCAAACTGCAGACCTTTTGGTAATCTATTTTTGATACCTTCTCTGGGATATGTGGAACAAACTGTGCATCCATTGTCACCATTCATCTCACTGTTTGGGGAGGTCCCTGTGGATACGTTCTTCAGCAAGTATGATAAGGATGTGATTGCTTTTGGCTCTCTCCTGGCCAGAAGACTGGTTCTGCGCACCTGGAAGGACCCACACTCCCCAGCATAAGTACAATTGAAGGGAGGTGAAACAATAAAATATATACTGAAGGGTTCTGTTAAAAGATTTTGGGACTCTTGACAGCGTTTTATGTTGTATGTGGAAAAATTGTCAATGCCTGTTTAATTTATTTATGTGTGGGTGACTGAACAAATGGAAGGGGGGGGGGGGGGGGTGTTGTTCTGTGTTCTTTTATAAATTTTTTGTATGTTAAAAATAAAAAATTATAATAAATAAAAAGACTGATAAAAAAGTATCTCCATCTGGAAGCCGACCCACTGACGGCTGTGGATCATGTCTCTGCAGCTGACTGCAGCTGGCTATGAGGGAGCACCCGCTGGACTCTGCTGCTGGACAAAAGTCTGCAGCAAACTCTATTCAATGCTCAGTCTGTGACGTGTTCCATTTAATCTGTCTTGAATGAGTCCATGCAAGTAACAAGGTTGGATATAAATCTACACCTGCCGTGTGTGTGGTTCTTTTGAGTGAACAGTATAAGTGAGAGAAAATGTCTCCAACAGTCTGTATGTCTAATCAAGTTTGAATAGTTTTATGGTTTCTGAATTCACCCCCTCCACCCTCAAAACATACAAACAAATGAACAAAAAAAAATTAAACATAAAACTGCTCCATTCCTGTTTTTGTCTTGACAACAGAACTGTCTATTCAATCTGCAAATTTATGCACAACAGGCCCGAGAGCCTTCGGATGTCCTTCTCTCCATCTCTGTAATTTTCTTCCACCATCTGCTCAACCAACTAAGATTTTCTTCACATTTTAGACCTCACGCAAAACTTGTCTGCTCAGACCATCCATCCATCCATCCATCCATCCATCCATCCATCCATCCATCCATCCATCCATCCATCATCTTTTTACCTTCTTCTTCCTCTACTCAGACCAATGCTTCCTAAACTTTTCAGTGTAGCAGTGGCAGAAACTTGTGACTCCAACTATTGCGAATTGAAATGTGGAAACATTGCTAAAAAGTTGAAAATCAAGGACACAAGATAAAAAAAGCAGACTAACCTGTGTTTAGCAATCATTTTAAAATTTAATCTGATTCCTGGAAATCTTTTTAAGTCCTTTGTTTGTTCTACAATTCACAGTGCGGTCCCAGCCATTATTTTGGACATTGATGGTTTAGAATAGCCTCTCTTTTATAATTTTACTTTCTTTTATCATATGTTGTCATATTTTACAGGTTTTCTCTGTTTTTTTCCTGCTTATTTATCTGTTTTAACTATATCTTCTTTCTCTTCTCCTTTATCTTCTAAATATGTCATAATAAAGCTGCATATCCTGCTGATTTTGTTTGAATTCTTATTATTAAGTATAAACTTAGCAGCTCACCATGATAGATTCTAGTACACTGAGTGAAAATGGTGTGTTTCTGCACCAGAGTTCAGTAAACCAAACACTGGATTTATGCTTGGAACTGTTTCGAAACTTCAGTTTAAACTTTCACCTGACAGATTTGGTGGCTAAGCTTAAATGGCAAGTTGCGTCTGATAAATTTATTTATTTATTGTTGGTTACGCTGAACTAAGCAGAAACCGAAACAAGAAAAACAAGGAAGTTAAAAATGTCACTTTTAAACTTTGCTGTCGGATTCAGCTTTAATGTTTGAAGGTTCCCTTCACACCCCTCCTGCTGCTTTAGAAAGATGTTGTCACTTCCTATTTTAGCTTTTGTAAGTCAGCTTTCCTGAAATATGTTTGCTGTCAGCATCTAAAGCTAAACGCTGAATGCTGCTGCAAATAATGTAGCAAGTGCTGTATCTCCTCTTTAAATAAATCAGGGTCTGGTATCCTTGTCTCTGCTTTTTGTCTCAAACTAACCAGTTAGAGAAAATACAATTATACTTGTATTTGTTTCAATAATGTGCCATGTGACTTTTCCAACTGTAATTGTCTGTAACACTTTTCCTAAGCATGTACCGTACTTTCTGCCGTACATGTCGCACCACCGTATAAGTCGCATCTGTCCAAAAATGTCTAATGAAGTGGACAAAAACAAAAATGCGCTGCTTCGCTGTATAAGTTGCATCTATTATGCTACTATTACACTTGAATTTCCCATCCGTGGGGCAATAAAGGCTGTTTCTATTCTATTAAGCATCACCGCTGACCGCCTGGAAACGTGGGCCGGTGTAGTACAAAAAAATCGATTGGCTGCCAAATGGCGGCCGCGGGAGAGTGCACGGGAGGACTTTAACAAGAAATGAACAAGATTAACGCTTAAAAACAATTATTTGTTTGCTCAAAATTATAACAAAAGTGTGTCTCAGTTTAACTTTTCTTTAATAAATGCACTCTAATGATCAAATCAGTTGCATTTTGCCTGGACGGCGCAGTGAAATGCAGCTGATTTGACGTTTGCTCCAGGAGTTCCAGAGTGAGATGAAGGTGGCTCTTTATGGCAAGCCAAGTGTCTCATTAATAGACACTTTTACCTATTAATGACACTTGGTTTGCCATACTACTTGAGGGCCCTCTAGTGGCTGAAAATATATAGTGGCTCAATATTTTCAAAATCAGAATGAATAAAATCGTCAGATCTCAGCCAAATAATGGTTTATAAATACTGTATGGGGGAAAAAACATGAATAAGTCACTTTCTGTGTAAGTCACAGGGCATGATAATTTATGCTAAAAGGTATGACTTACATGGTGAAAAGTACAGTAAATATTAGTGCTAAAAATGTATATAAAACACAACTAATGTACAAGCATTAGTTGGTGGATCATTATATGGTGGGCATTTCCTAAATGACCCTTATAAACCTAAAAAGCCAGGACCACACTTCTCTGAAGCAAGAATATCTGTATGACTTCAATAGTTGTAACACCAAAACTTAGAATGAAAAATAAATAAATTAGAAAAAAAAAGACACTTTTATATGTTTGCAGTTTCATTTTCTTAAATACTTTCCATTTGTTTTCTTTTCACTTGGAACCTGAACATGTTGTGATTTACTTCAACTATGCTTTAATGCTCTGTGCAGAGCGTGCACATTGCCACCACACATATTGTCAGTGCAGTTTTTATGTGTAAAAATTGCAGGTAAACTTTAAACATGTTACCTTGTGTACTGAATATGCATCTACCTGTGTGTAAATATGCACTGGTATAAATTGCATTAGCATTTAAAGTAAAAGGAGAATGCATGTTACAACAACTGCAAACCAGTTGACATGGACGATAAACTTCATATCACCCACATTAGCGCTTTACTTCAAAGGAAGAAGACATTTGTTTTGGTATCATGTTAATGTAGCAGTAATATGTGGGTGTCTTTAGACTCTGACAGGTAAATACTCTTGCTTCCATCCGAAGACATTATGATTCATACTTAATGGAATCCATGAGACAGGAGGCACTTATGTCAAACCCGATGAGAAGCAGCTGCAAACAACGGATCAGACTCTTCAGCCAAAAAAGGCTGCATAAATAAAAGATATCTGCATGTTCCTTCACGCCGGTTCCTTTTCTTATTTCCAGAGGGTCTCCCATTTTGCTGCTCTGCATGACAGCAGCCCATTTACAGCAGAGCATTTCATTCTGCCTCGACTATCACTGGTGGCGTGACAAAAGAATTGAAAGTCAACAGATTATGTTTACTTCCAGAGCAGGGCTTATCAAAGCGTCATTAGGCTGCTGTGATGCTCCCTTCTTATATTTGCGACTAATGATCCATGTAATATCTGTCCTTTCCCCCCCAGATGGACTGTTTTCCATCAACTCAATGCTATTTAGAATACTCCAGAGCACTCTGTGTGTGTGTGATTTATTGTTTCAATGACATGAAGGAACCTCTAACAGCATAAATTTGAGGCACAAGGACAGCTTTAAAAACTCCAAACAAACTATAATAACCTTTTATAATATTATTATAGTTTTGTTTTATGTAACTCCCATTTAAACCTGCTAAATTGTTTGTTTTGTACTAATTATCACGGTAATGACATTTACGTTCCGTATTTGACATTTGCTACTGACATACATTTAGGTGTTTTCATTGTTCCAACATTGTGAAATGAGCTTCAAAGTGTTGTTTGAAAATTAAAATTAATGGACTTCAAAAAGGAGTCGTGTGTTGTTTGTGGTCAAACAAGAATCAGCACAAGATTGGAGGTGAAATCAGACTATTAGTGATAGAAATGTTGACAAAACCACATCAGACGTGTATGTTCCTGTTTCAGTTGTAGAGTTTTACATTTGTACACTTGTGAAATTGAGGAAAAGCTTTAGGTTATGTTTTTTTTTTTAACTTTGCAAAGAGTTCCTCAGGAGATGTTTAAACAGACCCCAGTGCCACTTGTCCTTTTCGCTGTGTTCAGAATGAGGTTGTCCTGCTGTGAAAGAGAGCTGAAGTTCATGAATGAACAAGTTCCTTTAGAGTTTAATAAACCCGAGGGAGTGAATCTGTTCAGCTCCTGTTTGTTCTGCTGTGCAGTGAAGACTGTAAGGAAATCTGAGGATTAAATTCAATTAAAAGTAAGATGATGGTCACATTTAGTCAAGCTCTAGTTTTATATCCAAGGTGCTGTCAGTGCTCTATTTTCTTTTATTTATTTAAAAACAAATAATACTTGATGTTTTTCTAAACTAAACCTTTGATGTCATCATATGGAGGTGTCATCTACCTACGTTTGAGGATAATATCCTTACTATAACAAATCATCAGGTTCAAACACTTCCTTTAGCTCCATTAGCTTAGCATGAATAGCCTGTGCTCCATGAATGATGCTGATAATTAATAACTATTGAAATTTATTTGACAGATTGTCACTTCAACAATGAATATTCCATTCATTAATTTTCAGTCAGGTCATCTAGACATTTTTTTTCTGAGATGTTTCATTCTTTATATAAAGGACTTCTTCAATCTGAGGAGCCACAAACAAACTGAGTCCCACAAGCAGCATAATCCATTGTGGGGAAAAAAAAAAAAACAGTTTGCTGGTGATAAGATGGCCTCTGGTGCTCGCCCTCTCCCCCATCAACTCCTCTGTGCTTCTTGTGGAATTCAGTTTGTTTGTGGCACCTCAGATTGAAGAAGTCCTTTGGATAAAGGACGAAATGTCTCAGCAAAACAAGAAAACGTCCAGATGATCTGACTGAACATTGTTGGATTTTATAACTGGATTACTGAGCATGAACTTTGGTGTTTTGAACTACTTGGGCATAACTGCCTTAGAGGAGTTGACGGGGGAGAGGGCAGGCCCCGGAGGCCAGCAAACTATTTTCCACTATGGGAGTGTGCTGTTTGTGGGACTCAACTTGCTTGGTGGCTCCTCAGATTGAACAAGTCCTTTGAATGAAGGACGAAACATCTCAGCCAAAAAAAAAAAAAAACATTCCAGATGACCTGACTGAACATTGTTGGATTTTTGCCTGGATTACTGAGCATGAACTTAAGTGTTCCATCCATTCATGATATTTTACTCGCTTCTTCCTTTTCAGGTGATGTGGTCACTGTTGCCCATATCCAGTTATCACTGTGTGAGAAGCGGGGTACACCCTGGACAGGTCTCCAGTCCATCACAGGGACACATAGATTCAAACGAGACAAACAACCATTCACTCTCTCTCTCTCACACCTAGAGACAATTTAGAGTTACCAATCAGCCCAACATGCATGTTTTTTTGTCTGTGAGAGGAAACTGGAGTACACGGAGAAAATCCACACATGCACAGAGAGAACATGCAAACTCCACCCAGAGAGGCCAACTGGCTGGGATTTGAACCGGTGACCTTCTCGCTGAGAGGCAACAGCTCTACCAACTGAGCCACCATGCTGCCCCATTAATATTGACATGTTTATTTCAGTAATAAAATTGGGATGTTTGCTCACTTTTTTTTCTCCAAAACAACTTTTTTTCTTCAACACCTTTATTCCGTGTGTCGTGTGGTTGAATCTTGAATTTATAACTGCCTGAAACAACTGTGAATAATTTTCAGAAATATGAACATTAGTCATTTCTGCTTCACTGTTAACACCACGGGCGTCGCACTGTGAGGGCTGACTAAGCAGGAATTCTGACTCCAACTTCTCACCAAACGTAGCAGATAATTAACATGAGCTCAAACATGACATTTTATAAGTTCTCAGGATTTTGTGTAAGGGCAGGATTTTTGTTTAGAGTTTGGTGTTTGTTTTTTTTGCATGATGAAAAATGTGTCCGCAAAATTACATTAAAATAAAACAAATTATTAGACTAGTGGTGACAGCAATATGACACAAATTTAGTTCCTGTTACAAATTAGTATAATTTTTTTAAATGACCAATCTAATTTACAATGTAAAAATGGCATATGTTTTTTGTTTAGCAGACTTAATCCAAATAGCATCTGCCTCGTTGATAATTATATTTTAATTATGAATACTAATGTGTTTGATGAAAACATGTTTTCAAAATACATCAGTTTTGTTTTTTGTGGCTCACATACAGATGCCAAGGGCATTTTTTTTTTTCAGTCTCTAAGCTTTGCCAAAACTGCTTATTTTACTTTAGGCATATTCACTTACCATATTTTCTGGACTATAAGGCACACTCAAAATCTTCCCTCACAAATCACCAGTGAACCTTATAATTAAGTGCACCTTATATATTAATTCTGGTTGTGCTTATGGACCTCGAACCAATTTTATGTGGTACATGGTAGAGTTGCACTCGGGTCCCAAAACAATCTGACCCGACCCGGCCCCAGCTGCAGCCATCTTCTCCGAACCCCACCCGATCCGACAAATTAACAGTAATTACAGGTCCAAACCTGAACTCCCCCACCCCCCAGACATTTTTGATTAAGCTTTGACTGCTTATACCGCTAACTGTTAACGGTTGGCGGACTCGCGCAGCTGAGAAAAGAGGGCAGAAGATCAGAGCTGAGGAGCCATCAAAGCGCATTAAATGCTTCCCCTGCGTCTGCCTGCATTGGACTCTGCAGACATGTCAGATATTTTATGATCTCACCTGTTTGGGTCATCAGCTGCACATGTCTGCTGAGTAAAGCAGCTGAATGAATGTCCGTTTGAGTTGATGGATCGCTGGCAGTAGTCCATCTGTACCTTAACTGAACTTTTTACCTCTTTCAACCGGCCGGTCAGCACGCAGTCAAATGGCCGTGTGAGTCTGTTGAAAGTATGGCCATGCGTGTCCCTGACCCAATAAAAAGCCAGACACCAACCCAGCCCGCACATTAAGCACATTATTATGACCCGGCCCAGTCGGAATCTGGGTTGGGCAGAGAAGACATATTTAAAACTGTACGAATATGCTTTTATCAAAATTTGTGGTCATACATCTTTTAACTATCCTGTGAAGGTTTGTTTGCAATAAAGGTTCGACACTAACACTTTGTTGTGGTCCTTCTTACTCTTCATCGATTTGCTTTTAAAGCCCGCACCTTCCTTGTTTAAGTTACTGCACACGGCCCTCATCAGCATTGTTTTCTGATGCATCAGGTCATTTAATTAAAGTGTTTAATGCACCTACATCCTCAGTACAAAGCAGCAGGGCGACAAACTTTGCCTGCAGCTCAAGAAATGAATGTTGTTGTTTTTTTTGCTGGATCTGCTGAATCTTTTGATTCAACATGGTAGCATCTAACCACAGGTTGACTCTCCATTAAGCTGTACATCTTAGTAGTTCTACATCTAATCTGTTTTTGAACAAAAAAAAAAAAAAAAAAAGGTTTTACATCCTGTAGAGAACTCCATCTGCCTGTTCTTACCGTCTCTTCTTATACAACTCTTGGAAAAATGAAATACAAAAAGGCATTAATAGACACAAAGTCAGAGCTGAAGCTCAAATCTTGACTTATTTTGCCCTCGTATGTGTGTGTATGTACATTTGTGTACATACGTGTGTTAAAATTCTGAGTGTGAACCCAATGGTGCAGGCAGGCTCAGGGAACTTGCAGGATGAAGTAAATCTTTATTAACAAAATAACAGGCTGACGATGCAGTAATAGCCACATAAGGTGAGGAACAAGGAAACACGGAGAGAGACAGAACCAAAACATCTTGGATGACAACGCGCGGACACTGGGAACACGGAGGCGCAGACTTAAATACAAACGCTAATGAACAGACAATGACAAACACCTGTGGAAGGACAACAGGTGGCAAAGGCAGGAGCTGATTACAAGAGGGAGAAACACTGAGGAGACACACACAGATCCTCTCTGTGTGTGTGTTCATGTCTGTTAGTAAAATATCTCATAAACCACTGGATGCGTTTTCTGAAACATTAAGTATGGTAAGTCTTCATGCAATGTACATCTACAACTGATTATTTTTGGAGACAATTCAAAAAAGGATGCCACAGCAAAGCGATCTGAGAAAATTCAATGTTTAATTCAGTCAGTTTTACGGATATTGCGCTAAAATGTGCTGTGTTTGCAGCTGTGAGTCTTTCCCAACACATACACCCAAGTGCATCAGAGGCTTTGGATGTTGTCAGTCCATTAAATGGACGTTATCAGTTGTCATCATCTCCATTTGTATGGGTCAGACTGTCCCTCCTGTACCTCCTAACAGGTGCAAAGTTACGTTATTATCGTGATTTTTGCTGTTAAGAGGCAGA
>JARVLU010000324.1:9492350-9504024 GCA_031762415.1 Simpsonichthys santanae
ATTGACACGATAAACTAAGATGCTACTGATAAGTCATGAAAGTGACACTTTCTCCCACCAGTAAATGTTTTGTACTTCATTTAGGAGGAGCCCTCCTCCTCCTCCTCCTTCTTCATCATCACTCCTACCTGGCACGTCATCTGGCTGATATAAAAAATAAAAATAAAAATGCATCCACTCAATCCAAGACAAAAGTGTAAAAGTAACCAAACGATACTTCAGACTCAGAGCTCCTCTGATTTATTTAAATGTAAGGCATTTTGAGGACAAACCTTGGCAAGTGTCAAACTCATACAGATAAATGCAATTCACTAATAATGCATATGCCCTTTTTCTCTGTCTTGGCTGCTTTCAGTCTTTGATTATCATCTACCAGCTTGTATGTGAAGCAATACTTCTGAGTAAGCTTATCTGTCCAATCAAAATAAAACTGTTTCTCCAAACTGAAGCTCTGCAGAGTGCAATTAAAAACAGGTAAAATATTGTTTACGTTTCCACAGATGCCATCTAAATAATCTGAATGATCACTTTTTGCTCCTTCATTCAAAGCGACAGAAAGAAAAAAAAAGCAGTGAAAATTCTCTCAACTTCTCTTTCTTCCAAGATATGCTTGGCTGTAAATTTAGACCATCTTGTCTAGCAGGCAGATGAGAATTTACATTTTCTTTTAAACTAAAGAGCTGGAAACGTGTCTGCGGAACGCAAAGCATATGTAGACAGTGTTGTGTGAATGAAAGTTGCATGCGAAGCTGCGAGTGGGCTGAAAGAAAGAAAGAAAGAAAAAAAAAAGACAGACCCACACCCTGCAGGCATGAAGGCAGGTGGTGGAATTAAATAAGCTTTTACTTTAAAACAAAACCAAGAGCGCTGCCGTGTCAGAAAAATCCAGAATATAATCAATATAAAAATATAGACAGCATGAAGCTCAAACAATTCTTTTCATCTTTAGAGTGCAAATAATCCTAAAAGAACTCTCTAGTACTAAACGGACTGAGCTGAAGAGCAGAGCAGGTGGGATAATGAGGTAATTGAAACCAAGTGTGCAGAAAGCTAAAGGTAATGGAACTGATGCAAATCATGGAACAACAAGCTACAAACATAAAGCAAAAAAGTAAGATAAATGATTTTACTCTTATTAATAGAATATTTAAATATCACTGGTAATTTTGTGTGGAAAAGCAAATCACTGGTGTGACAGATAAGTGTTTAGACAGTAGCAGTCTTGTAGTTTTTTGACTCTGCTTTCAATTTGAACACATAATTCTTCCTTGGAGTTATTTAGGGGTGACTTTAATGTGCACGTAGTCACAATTATGTACCATTTGGTTAATTTGAACAGAAGTTTCACATTTACTTGCAGATGACATATGTTCTTTTGAGTTTAAAACAAGTGTTTAAATCATTTCACATATTGCACAATTTGGCTTTTAATTTCCTTTGTGGTAGCAAAACATGTTTCGTTATCAATATTTATAGGTAAAGGTTCAAAACTAAGTTTAATGTTAGTGGCATCTGAAAGTGACTCAAACATTTTAAATAGTCTGTTTTTCTGCTACTTCTGCTTTGCAGTGAGATCAAGTCTGATTGGATTGGTTTGGAAACAAGAAAGGCAATTTTTGTCAAAAACAATAATTTTAGTTTTTACTTCAAAAACAAAAAAAAAAAAAAAAAAAACTGATCGACCTGCAATAAACAAAAACATAAACTTTTTATTTCCGGCTTCTCCGTTCATCAGTGGTTACCACAGTGAACAAAGTTGCACAATGATTTGGCAATTATTTTGACACCGGATGCCCTACCTGAAGAAACCACAGACCACCGAGCTACCACAGCCCTCTGTGTGGAGCAGAGAGCTGCCATATTGGGTGCCAGGGGGAGCAGATGTTGGGGGTTAAGGGCCTTGCTCAAGAGCCCAAAGTGGGGAAAAATGAGGGTGGAGACACGTGTGGTAGGAATGCGCAATATATACGATACATGGTAGAAACAATAGACATTTAGCCTATGATAGAGATCTGTATTCTACCAGCTAACCGCAGTAATGCTGTCTGGTGTAAAATCAGACTTGAACTACAGAGAGACCTTCTACACTGGAACTGGTGTAAAATAAACACAAGAATCACAAAAACCTTCACAATACAGCAACAAATATCAAAATACTTTTATATAAATAAACAGATCCAGACAGGAAATCCGTGATTCCGATGTTGCCAATAAATATTGGAATAAACATAGTCTGCGAGCAATTATCTCATAAACGAATGAGCAGATTTTGTTGAAATGTTCAGAAAGTAATAACTGGATGTACGATTGCGACCGATTTATCTTTTGGACTCCCAAGTTCAAGATGGCTGCCAAAGCCAACTGTCCTCAAAACACATAAAGATCTTTAACAGAAAGATAAAGCTAGTGTGGTAGAAGCTAACTGTCCCATCACATATTTTGAGTACCATGCATGTACTCAAAACTTTGACTGTTGGAATTAATTATCTTTATTTACAAAATACTTTGTGAGCCATTGGATAACGAATTAATGAAACCGTCAAACTAATGAACTGTAGATGTCCAACTTATAACTTTTGGAGTCAGACCAATTTAAAATGGCCACCACAGCTGACTGACCTGAGCCTAAACAAAAACAAACAAAAAAAAAAAAAAAAAAATAGCCGCACCTCGGAGAATTTTATAGATGCTGAGACAAAATTTGGTTTGGTAGAAGCTGATGGTCATTCTAGATCACACAACTTATCGCAATGTCACATGATTGTGCTTATTTTTTATATGAACTGAAATTGCCTTAAACTTTCTCTTCTCAACGGTTTTGCTCAATTCTTTTAATTAGACCATTATTTGACCTCAGTTGTTTTGTCCTATTTGCTCAGATGAGCTTTGAGTCACAGAACAGCTCTTTTGGAAAGACGCACAATGTTTTTTTTTTTTTTTCACCTCTATGCTTGGTTAGATTTTTTTTACTGAATTGATCAAACAGCCACCCTCTAAATGATGGAAGTCTGTGCTGATGAGCACCCTCCATTTTATCCCGCCATCACGCGGAAGCATGTCTGCAATTAAGATGGACAGACGGCAAAGGGAGCAAAGGAAGGGGGGATAGAGATGTAGAGGCAAACGTGGAGCGATGACAGGAAGATTTACGAATGCTGTGTTTCTCACGAGACACGGTCTCCAGGGAGGTTATGTTGGTGGGGGGGGGGGGGGGGGCCTCGCAGTCGTGCAAACTTTTATCACTGAGCCTCATTATCGATGGCAGCCGTGCTGAAGGGACAAGAATGCAAAATGTCACTGCGCGTCAATTGCTGCTGCACATTTGGATGTTCAAAAGTGGCGTTGCATCGAAAGACCCACTTCTGTTCTATTTTTAAACGTGTCAATTGCTTGTTTCCCCCTGTGCTAAAAAAATGGCATCTTAAGTTGACATATTCATGAAAGTCTTTGAGCTATAAAAAGCGCATGTGATCAGTCGCTAAAAAGCACACAATGCACATCAAAGCAGGCACCCTGAGCATAAAATCACACATGCTCCACATGTAAGCGTCAGCTGCCACAAGAAGAGACAAAAGATGTTTAACTAGTGCGTGGAATTAATTCCACCACAAACCTTTTGTTCAGCTGGTTTCACTTGCAGGGTATTTATTATTATTTCCTCATTTTTAACAGACATTGTCTTTTTCTGCTGTTATTAAAATTGCATTTAACTTTGAATGCTGATTCTTGTGTATTTTATATTTAAAGTTTTCATCTTCCAAAATCTGAATATTATGCTGCATATGGACGACACTATTTACCGTATTTTCTGTCGCACTGCCCTATAAGTCGCATGGGTCCAAGTACGTCAAATAAAGTGGAAAAAACATAAATACGTTGCTTCACCGTATACGTCGCATCTATTGTGCTTCACCGCTGACGTGTCGCGTTTGTTACACATCACCGCTGACAACCCAGAAATGTGGTTTAGTGTTGTGCCAAAAATCGACTGGCTGCCAAATGGAGGCCGCGGGAACGTTCACGGGAGGACTTGAGCAAAAATTTAACAAGATCAGTACTTAAAAACAATTGTTTGTTTGCTCGAAATTATAGTAAAGGTGTGTCTCCGTTTAACTTTTGCTTAATAAATGCACTTGACGGTCAAATCAGCTGCATTTTTCAAATGCCGATTCATGGAAGTGGGAGCATGCAGAGGGATGACTCGCTGTGCATTTCTTTGAAATTTAACAAGATGACCACATAAAACAATTATTTGTTTGATTGACTTGTCTGTTGAAATTTTACTTAATAAATACTCTTTGACGGTCAAATGAGCTGCATTCGCTGGGATGGTGCAGCAAAATGAAGCTGGTTTGACGTTTGCTCCAGTCAGACGACGGTGGCATGTATGGCAAGCCGGTTGTGTCATTAATAGTGACTTTTACCTATTACATGATACAACAGCATGTCATACTTCTCAACTGCCATCTAGCGGCTGAAAGTGGTAGTGTTCAACATTTTCAGTCAAAATGAATGAAAACTGTCATATCCCAGCCAAAAATTGGTTTATAAATATGGGGGAAAAAACACAAAATATGTCGCTTTGGCGTATAAGTCACAGGACATGCAAATTATGCTAAAATGTGACTTATACAGCTAAAAATACAGTACTTTAGCTCAAGCTCTACTGCTGTCACTGATCCCGTTAATCTTGACTCTTCAGCAATATTATCAGAAGTCTGTTATGAATCTTGGGATGGTTTTATTCTGTTCTTCAAAAAAGCTTCTTCCAGTTAAAGCAGCAGCTACGCTTAAGTCCATGCTGTCCAGATCTGACCTTGAAAAATTAGTCCATGCATTCGTTACAACTTGGCTGGACTACTGTAACGTGCTTTTATGTTGGAGTCAGTCAGCTTCGCTTTCACGTATGCAGCTCGCCCAAAATGCTGCAGCTCAGCTCTTAACAGGAACTCGTAGGTTTGAGTATATTTCACCGGTTTTGTCCTCCCTTCACTGGATCCTTGTGTGTCTGAATTGATTTTTAAATGCTCCTGTTGACATTTAAGTGCAGCACACGCATACCTCTCTGACCTACTTCAACCTTATGTCCCTTCTCGGACGCTGATATGATCAGACCAGCTGCTTTCGGTTGTACCAAAGACCAGTTTGAATCTCAGAGGAGATCGGGCTTTTTTCCAGTCATGAGCCCCAAACTCTGGAACAATCTGCCCCTCAACTTTAAATAAGCCACTTCACTCCCTGCTTTTAAATCTCTCCTGAAAACTCGCCTGTATTCACTGACATTTAACACAGTTAATTGTCCCATTGTTTCTCATTGTGTTTGTGTTTTTATGTTCATGTTTTTGATACTGTTAATTATTTCATGGTATTTTTTTTTTAACTTGATGTGATCACTTTGGTTACAGTTTCTGTTTTAAATGTGCTTTATAAATAAATCTGATGACAATTTGCTGCGATTATTTGGAGACTGCCGTTAATATCCTTATTTCTACTGGAGCTAACAAATATCCTGCTGGAATCATCTATTTTACAGCTTGATAAACTTTTCAGTGCATGTGACACCTACAACTTTTGGACAAGTGCACTTCCAATTTTGACGATCCTATTGACTTTTTGATCCGTTTCTGGAGTTCTTATTCATTTACTGTACTCCACCACACACATTCTCTTTACGGTTTCGCTCGTCAGTGTTAACTCATCTTTTCATCTTTGTTTTCTGCCGGTGTCTCTTTGTATCAGGACGACGTTTAAAAAAAAAAAAAAAAGGTCAAAGTAAGGAATGGTCAGAGAAAAGCTGCAGAAAGGGCTTTTTTGTTCGCCTTCACTCCTCCAAGTCTGTGTAATAACCAATTTTGTGTGTGTTCCCTGTTTGCAGGAGAAGGAGAAAGCAGACGGGAACATCGATCATTGTGAGTACACTTAACAGTGTTCAAACCAAACATCATTTTTCAAAATATGCCATCTCGTGCTCCATCACATTTTTTTTTTCTCCTGCCGTTAGTCTGGCATTCGTTTCTACGTACGTCTTCTGATTACAGGGAAATGCTGCATAGCAAGCAATTTGGCTCCAAAATGCTCCAATACATTGGACCACAGAGGAAACTCTGACAAAAAAAAAGCTTTGACAATGTGGAAAAACTCCACTTGTTACTGGATTAGATTTGTTGCTTCACTGTCTCCAAATTTATCTTTTTGATGGCACCTCAGATTTAAATTGAAGTCTGGATGACATTTAAGCAAGTGGTTACCACAAGAGTGTTTTTAAATCCGCAAGGCACTGCTCCACTCAGCTAAATTTGGAAAGTGCGGTTTTAAATTGAAATGTTTTATTGATAGAGCGCAACTTCAAATCTACATGTCATGCCATCCGCACGGCACTTAATCAAAAAAGGCATGTAAAAGTCATTTATTCACAGCAGCATCTCTGCAAACATGCCAGGTAAAAGTTTTTTTTTTTTTTCCTGTCAGCCATGTTCACTCCCTTGTCAACATAAGAAAGTGATGTTTGTTTGACTTTATTTCTCATATGCTGCCCAAGAAATTGCTCAAAGGGTTTATGCCTGTAGTGATTGCTCAGTCTTGACTATGAGCTCCCTGGACGTCAACAACTCTCCTTGAGAGACACAAACCAAAGCAGCAACGACCAGCCTGTTGTATCATTTAAACCACAGCTAGATCAGCTATAACGAAACAAACAGTCACACTAACCTCAGTAAATATACTGCTGATTTATTATACATAATGTCCTACTCTTCGGTGTCTTTGCTGTAGAGTTATAGCATCAAGTTTCACAGAATCAATGTGGACTTTTGATATAAAACCCCACATTATTCTGTTTTCAGTGTTCCACCCCTTTATGCTCTTGGTTTATGGTTTATGTTCTGCTACAGTCTTCATTCGACATCATTCAGTCAGACTTGTTCCATCTCAAACTGATGCTAAAAGCTGACAAAAACAAAGGATGTTGTTATCAAACAGAAAGTTGATGTTCTTGCTTCCATCTCCACCATGCATGATGTTCTTACTGAGTTTGTAGATTCCTATAAATACGTGGGGATTTTGATCGATGTGCATCTCTCTTAAGCCTCGTTATAAACTTGATAAAGAGACTGAAATTAAAACTGGATTTTTTTTTTATATATAAATTTTTAGAAATAGCTCTTGCTTAACTCTGAATGCCAGAAAAAGCCTCGTAGCTGTTTCTTTCATATCGACCATATGGTGACATTATTTACATGAATGCCCCTGCCAGCTCCTTGCGCATGTTGGATGTTGTCTATCGTGGCGTGTTAAGATTCATAACTGGTTGTAACTACTGTGTCCATCATTGCACCCTGTACTCACTGGTCTGTTGGTCATCATTATCTACTCGTATAGGCTGCCACACTGGTACATCTTCATCTATAGATCGTTCCTTGGTTTGATGCCTTCATACGTCTAAACCTACTTGTCACGTCGTCAGTGCAGTTACAACATGTGCTCTCAGGACATCATTACCTGCAGCGCTCCCTCAGTGCAGTCTGAACTTGGCAAAATGGCCTTATCCTAATCTGCTCCTGTAACCTGGAACACCTTGCAACAGGAACTGAAGTTGTCCACCTTAAATTCTTTAGGGGATTTTAAACATTTGACAAGGTCAATAGAAACATCAAAGCAAATATGTTCTTGTTTTTTTGTATTATGCTTTACTTTATATGGCACCTTGATTCATTGTTTTATAACACTGCTTTTATTATAATTGCATTTTTGCTGTAGTTTATTGTGGTCTGTTTAAGACAAACAATACGACCCGTGAGATGACGTGACATTTATTAGCTGTCATTTTTTTTTTTTTTTGGTCACATTAAAGCAGGATTTATCAACCAGCAATATCTGCTGTGACACTCAGATGTCTACATTCACTGATGATTGAGATGTGCTGTTGAAAAATCAGGAATGTGTCTGAGATTGGTAATACGGCTGCCGTGCTGTATATTACAAATAATTTTAAAAAAGTTATTTTTCTCAGTGATTTTTCAAGACTAATTACCCACAGTCGGTTTATTAAAATAAATCCACTATTTCCATTTATTTTATTTGACTTAGTTTTTGTTTGTTTGTTTGTTTGTTTTGTCCAAGGATGATAATCGGGGGACTATATATGACTTTTAAATATCATTAGTGGTGTAGTTATCTCATATTAGTTCTATATTTTATATATTTTTCTTCTATCTTAAAACAACTCTGTTCATGTTAATATTCACATCTTCTTGTCAGTACCGTCTTTCGCTACACTGCTCACTCTGTCATGTTCAGATGATGACATTAATCAGATTGGGCTGGTTTTACATTGTTAATGCCAGAGGTTGCTTATAAAAGTGACACTGGCGCAAACAGTGCCCATGAAGGCTGGCAGGCACGTTTAGCCACTCGCGGTGAAAATGCCACAGCTTGCCAATCATGCAGTCATTGTTAGTGAATATTGTTCCCTCTCTGCGTTCTTTTTGTCTGTAGGATCCATAAAGAAAAATTGAATATTGCTCGTTTATCTTCCCAGGAAATGGAGATTAATTTGGTCTTGAGTGGTTAATTTATGAACCTTTGCAGAGCCTAATCAGGGTTTGTTACCGTCACAAATTAAACAATGGCGAGAGGCAAAGCAAGTTCAGCAGTCCTGTGCTTCGTTTAGATTGTAATTGGCTGGGAATTAGACGGGACAAGGTTGACAGAGAGACTTTCTAATAAGCAGCAAATGAGTGAGGTGGAAACTGGGAGGAGATGAGAGGAGTAGAAACAGCTTGGGGAAAATGGACGAGGCTGAAGTCGTGGAAAACGGGAATAAAATGGGAGGTTGTGTGATTTCTATTGTCTGAGTCATAGATTTATATTTACATTTATGATTGCGTTTGCTTTACAAGAAAAATCTAAATATAAAAGTTTAAATTGGTAATAATTTGTTTCAGTCCACAAATTAGAGTTTTTGTCCTGTTACCACTTGTAAAATTTGAGATGCAAAATACATGGGAAGGCTTTCTTAATGTAGAGTTAGGGATTTTTCTTTGTTTTATTTTATTTATTTATTTATTTTAAACATGAACTGTAGTATCTTGACCAAAATGTTTAGATTAACCCATGGAGACTTATTGACACCGGTTCATGACTGACTTTCCAATTTGCCTTTTTGCCAAGTTTTCAAAGCAAAGCAGAGGATGTGATATGAGAAGTCTGTGCATCGAAAAACCCTCACAGGAATAATAAAAATATTAAATACAAAAAAGAAGAAATACATATTGCTTCATTGTTTAGCATTTAAAATATTTTACTTAGCTTTTTTTTTGTCAATTAGTAATAATTTAGGAATTGATTTAATATAAGCTTTAAAATAAGAAACAAAAAAAAAAAAGAATGTGGGCCTTTTTGGGTAGTACAGTGTATAACTAATATACAATAAGCCTAACTTAGATTTAAATCCTTTATTTATTTATTTATTTATTTATTTATTTATTTATTTATTTATTTTTGGGGGGTTTATCAAAAAGAGTCCTTTGTCTGTGGTGAAGGAGGAATGTGCTAATCCTGCTGTAAAAATTAAAGGAAAATTATGTAAAAAATTAAAATTAAAATAAAAAAAACCTAGCTGAATTAAAAGCTAATACAAGATTTATGACTGTCGTTTGATATAAATATCAAATGCAATCTCTAATATTCAAACTCTTCTTGATGTGGGTGGCATTTTATTAGATGAAAACCATAAAAATATATTTACTGGCTTTAACTCTAATCTGTCCATCCTTATGAAAACATAAATAAAAAACGTGTGGAAATATTGTTTTACATTTGAACATGTGGTAAAGTAACATTAAAATAACTGGATGTATGACTGCAACTAAGTACATACATGGACCATTTTTTGCCCATGTTTCATGTGTGCTTTAGGAATATGTTTGACATGTTCCTGTGATGAATTCATGTTTAAGAAAAGGTAATAACTCAGTCAGATTGCAAAAAAATGTGACTTTGGAGCTTATAAGTCTTTCAATACAAGGATAAAAACATTCTTGCAAATTTGAAATGGAAATAAAAAGCTGTTTGGTCTGACTTCCTAAAATTTGATAAATCCAAAGTCATTCTGGTCTTGTACTTAGACAAAAAAAGTTGGTTGAAATCATCTGAGAGCAAAGAAAGCCAATGCTCATCACACACACACATCACACACACAGCAGCTGATAATTCAAACACTGAGACTAACATATACAGTATACTGTATCTATCAGGGCTATTCAACTGACGGCCCGTGGTTTATTTTCTTTGTATATAATAACTTTAATTGCTGGATGTCAGGCCCCTGAGCAATTTTGTTGAATAGCCTTGCTATATATTGTATGCTAAATAATAAAAAAACACATCAGCCAAAGTAAGCTTTTCTGCAAATTTTCAGAGATATTGATATACATGTTGCTCTAAAACAATCCCTTTAAAAGCTGTTAAGTATTTCAACATACAGAGTCTGTGCACAAAAATTTCACTGTAATAAATTTATGATTATTTTTAATAATAAAATAGTTTCTTCTTTTGGCTGCTCCCTTCTTAAGGGGTCACCACAGTGAACAAAGTCGCTCAAAGACTTGGCAATTGTTTTAATGCCGGATGCTTTTCCTGATGCAACCACAGACCACTGAGCTACCACAGCCCTTTGTGTGGAGCAGAGAGCTGATGTTTAGGGTGCCCAGAGGAGCAGATGGTGGGGGTTAAGGGCCTTGCTCAAGGGCCTAAAGTGTGGTAAATGCAGGTGGTGGCAGGTGTGGGTACTTCACATTTCCCACCCACATTTTGATGTCGGTGCAGGGGGGATCAAACCAGTGACCTTCCGATCACAGGCATGCCTTCTCTAACCTCTCCACCACTCCCCTTAATTATTATGTTTTTTTTAATTTATTTATTTTTTTGTGAAATATAACTTAAGTCTAGAGCAATAAACATTAATTAGCAGGCAGATAATTATTGAGAACACATTCAACACACTAAAATAAAATACTTTGTCTAAACTCTGTCCACTTTTTTAAAAGTGAATTAAAGAAATTAACTCCTTTATGTAAAATGTGGATATAAATCTTGCTTTAAAAATATGCTGTGAGCATCAGTTTGATTAGCGTCATGATTTCTGATTCACTCCAGAGGCAGTTTTATGGTTTTGTTGGCAGAAAGTGTGAAAGTCAAAGACAAAGGGAGATTGTAGTGACAGTGTTGGCTTCATGGTGCGCGTGCCCACAGATCTGATGAAGGGCTTAAGGAGGGCATACCGCCTCTCCAGGGAGTGAAAGAGACAGACAGTGGCACTCTGAATAACACTTTAATCTGACTGGGACAAGGAGCAGCAGAAGGGCTGTCTGGATACACACACACACACACACACATACCCGTGAGAGTTCAGCTGTACAGACAGATGTATTGGTGGAATCAGCATGCAAAGGTGACCACATATTAATTACAATTTGTAGCATTTTTTATTTATTTATTTGAAGAAATGCAGAGATTTAGTCGGAACGTATTTACCATATTTTCTGGACTATAAGTCGCACCTTTTTACCTAATTTGCATGCCCTGCAACTTATAGAGCAAAGCGACATATTTATGGATTTTTTCCCATATTTTTAGACCCATTTTTGGCTCAGATATGACTGTTTTTCATTTTGGC
>JARVLU010000324.1:9568199-9582987 GCA_031762415.1 Simpsonichthys santanae
TATATATAAAACATCCAGATGACCTGACTGAACTTTGTTGGGTGTCCTCATTTTTTATTTATTTTTTATTTTTTTTACAATTTGTCAACATACATAGGAATATTTTAATGTAAAAATGTATTCATGTTAGTCATTGAACATCTAACTTGTTTTATATTGCTGACTTGTGTCAGCCCCATACAGAGTTTGTCAGACGTTTTCTTCTCAATCTTGAATAAGCAATTTTATTTGTAATAGAGCTCACCATACTGAAAATATAAGAACAATTTAATGTAATAATAATGTGATATGTATTGTCACCATTGTATGTTCCCATACAATGGCGAAATTGGCTCTATGCATTTAACCCATCCCCCACCAGGTGGAGCAGTGGGCAGCTATTGAAATCACCCGGGGAGCAACTGGGGATAGGATGTGCTGCTCAGAGACACCACGAGATGTGCAATGACTGGGGATCGAGCCAGGGACCTTCGGGTCCCAGGCTGGCCGCCCTGCCTCTGCACCATCTCGGCCCCCTATACTTTGTAGGTTTGTAGTGAATAGGACACACAAGATCAGAACTGCTGACATCAAAGTTGGTGTATAAACACCTAATACAGCGATGAAGAAACATACATACTGAGTAGAACGCAAGGTTGTCTTCACTTGTTATTATGTAGATAAAACTAACACTTTTTTCCACTTTAGATTTATGGTGATTTAATTTCATCAAAATGGGAAGTTGCTGTAGTCCTGATGAGTGACACTCTGCCCTTGGCATCCATTATTAGTCTCACAGCACAACAGGGGCTGTTTGCATCATTGCGTTACCATTCTACCATAAGCTGCTGACTGTAGAGAATGCTCTAATTCTGAGATCCAAAGGGAGTGATGACCCCAACAGCTGCTTCAGGGAAGTTATCAGCCATGTTATTGTTTTCAAGCTCATTCCACAAGATGTCCTCAGAGAATCTGTCTAGTGTGGATGGTTGTTTTCAACTTTTTTGTAATGTAAGGTTGTCAACGACGTTAACAATGACATAAAGCCTTCTCTTGATTTAAGACTTTATCTAGTCCCATTGCTGTACTTGTACCTCCTGGCATCAGGCATAGCAGTATTGCTAATGCCATTATTCATAAGTTTATTTTTGGGTCGGTTGTCTAATGAAGCTGTGCAGTAGCCACATATAGAAGTAAACTGTTGTTGTGCAGCGTTAGCGGTCTGTCTGCAACTCTGTAAAAGACTGTAAAATCTTTGACAGGTGTTGAGTTTTCACAATTACTCAGCTTCGTAAGAAACACGTCTCTACTACGCAGATGGTGCTGACTGGAAGCTCTTGAAACTGTGGTTGTTTTAATTATTGCCAGTTGCGTTGGTTGAAGACATTTGAGTGCCAACAACTACACTGGGAAAAAGTTGGACAGCATGACTCATAGATGAGAGGGCATAAAAAGTTCCACTTAAACTATAATTCACAATACAATAGTGGAAACAAGCTACGCCCACGAAATATAAATTTATAATTTTACTTCAGCTCTTCTGAGTGAAAAGAAACTTGTCAAAGTTGTTTCTTTTGTTTCTTTGATATTCCTATAGCGCCTTTTACCCCATCATCATCAAAGTCAATATGTGCACATCTACAGCTTATTTACAGAGTCAAGATGGCTGCCACAGCTAATTGACCTTACCAAACACAGAAATGGCTGTAGCAGTCAAATGTACAGATACTGAGCTAAGGTTTGATATACCGTATTTTCTGCCATATAAGTCGCATCAGTCCAAAAAATGTCTAATAAAGTGAAAAAAAAAAACACATGAATAAGTCGCTTTGTCATATACGTCACATCTATTATGCATCATCACTGACGCGTCGTGTTTGTTACGCATCGCTACTGACAACCCGGAAATGTGGGCCGGTGTAGTACCAAAAATCAATTGGCTGCCAAATGGCGGCCGTGGGAGTGTGCACGGGAGGACTTTTACAAGAATTTAACAAGATTAACACTTAAAAACAATTGTTTGTTTGCTCACCATTATAGCAAAGGTGTGTCTCAGTTTAACTTTTACTTAATAAATGCACTTCAATGGTCAAATCAGTTGCATTTTGATGGGACGGTGCCGCAAAATGCAGCTGATCTGACTGTTGCTCCAGGCATGATCCGGGAGCTGGACGAATGTGGCAGGCTATGGCAAGCCAGTTGTCATTAATATCCACTTTTACCTATTACATGACACAATGGCATGCCATACTACTCTGGTGCCATCTAGTGGCTAAAAATTGTAGTGTTCAATATTTTCAATGTCAGCATGAATGAAAAAGGTCATATCACAGCCAAAAATTGGTTAAATATGGGAGAAAAAAAACATAAATAAGTCACTTATATGTATAAGTCACAGGGCATGCAAAAAACTTTGACTTACAGGCTGAAAAATATGGTAGTAATAATAGCTGACAGTCATTTCTTTACATTTACTCCTCAGACTGCACACAGTCATTCACAAAGTTGGTCCAATGCATGTATAAATGTCATTTTTCAAAAGATGATCAGACTTTTAAACTTTGATATGAAAAGCCGTTGATAAAAGGCGTTGCATTTGATTGCTAGACTAGTTGGATTTTACAAAATATGATTTTATGATAATTATAAACCTGGTCTAAAATGATTAATTAGAAAGTAAGTTTTTCTTTCTTTGTCATGGCAAGTTTTGTGAAAAGCACTAATATTCCAACTACAGTGCTGAAATAACATGGTGCCCATATCCAGCAGTCGCTGTGCAAGAAGCTGGGGACACCTTGGACAGGTAGCAAGTCCATCACAGGGACATATAGAGACAAATGAGACAACAGTTTACTTTCTCACTTACACCTGAGACAATTTAGAGTTACAATTAACCTAGCATACGTGTTGGTCTGTGGGAGGAAAACCTGGAGAAAACTCATGCATGCACGGAAATAACATGCAAACTTCACCAAGAGAGATCCCCAGCCGGTATTTGAACCAGTTTGATCCACTTGTTGAGAGGTGGCAGCTCTACCAACTGCACCACCGTGCTGCCCTGCACTAAAATGTTAAACTTATTGCCACTTTAGATAACTGATGTTTATTAGCCATCCATAAATCAAATCCCCTCAAAACAACAACAAAAAACGTCTGTTCTGTAGTTAATGATGTTTCTCCTCCCATCAGTAGAGCTTCCTCAATATAAAACTGAAGAGTGTGGAGTTCCAAGCTTTAAGCTGCATGAGATGCTCTTTTGTACAGACTAAAATGTTAATAATTTGCACAGAAAAAAAAAAATCAATGGCTTGAGAGGAGCATTAGGAGAGCCATTTGTCAAACCAGGAAAAATAACTTTAAACAGGCTGTCAGATTTCCAATTTGTAAACTTTACAATGGAGCATTAAACTTAATACACAGTCATTTTCCCTCTGATTCACTCTTGCAGGTCTATGACCAAAGCATCTCTCTTTTGAGGCAGGAAAACACGGACCTCAGCAACTCTCCAGTGAGAGGGGAATAAGAATGATCTGCACAACAGAGAACCTTCTGAAGTTTAAAGCTTGGCATTCCACACACTCCAGTTTTGAATTGTAGAAAACCCCTCAAATGGAAAGTGAAACATCTTGAACTACTTTTTCTTTTTTTTTTTTTTTTTTTCTTTTTTTATTTGGGGGGATTTGTTGGCGATAACATTTTTGACACCACCTAGACTTATCCTGAGCAGCAGTCTCCCCACGGTGATCCATTTATCCCAGTGATAGAATTACAAAATATCAAGACAGTAGCGGGAGTTTCAATGACATTACAATCCCATCACACACCGTTCTGTTTATTTTGTTACCTTGTGCAAAGATTGCAATCCCCCTGTCAGATAACAGCAGCTCCTCATGCACACGTCAAATGTTGTAATAGTGTTCTTATCTAGTTTGATGCAGTCACGCCCATTGTGAACTGAGCAGGTGTCTGCCTTATCTGTGCAAAACACCGGATGCTATTCTTCAGTGTATACGCTGTGGTTCGCCGGTACAGAGGCTGATAATTGAAATCCTGAGTGGCAGGTCACTTTCATGGTAAACAAGCACTGCATTCTTGAGCTTCAGTTATTGTTTCTGAAGAGCAGCTACAGACATGCTATTAAGAATAAACAAAATAAAGTCAAAATGAACACAAGTAAATGATCTAAATGCAGCTTTTTTCCCCTGCAAGGTAATTTTCCATGGAACAATGCATTTGTGGTTGGCCAGGGAGCTTCAACAACTGGGCATACACACCTCATACCCCAACTTACACATGCACACACTGGATTTTAAGCCCCAGAGTTTAAAGAGTGACTTCTATCTCTGCCTTCTTTTCTAGTGCAAACTGTGCACTGAAGCAACCGTCCCTGCAGCTACATCATGTCTCTCCCAGCCTGTTCTCTTCTGTGTCCCCGGAGCCTCAACCTAGCTCTCCAAGCCATCTGCATGTTTCTCTTCTTTTCCCCCCTCTGCTCCCCTGCTTTGCCACCTCCTTCTCCTGCTCCTCCCTCCTTCTGCCCTTACTAGTTATTCACTCATCCGCTTCATTCTCCATCCCTCAGGCCCCCATCCCGGTCGTCTGTCTTTTTCTTTTTACATATTTGCACAGATTTGCACAATCAGACTTTTTTTTTTTTTTGTCTTTACTAGCACCCAAGTGTCTTTGAGATATTGCATAAAGAAGAAAAACATTTTTGTCCTTTTTTAAAAGCGCAATATGATTCAGAAAAGTATGACATCATAAAAGTTTTTTCTAACTTTTTTTCAGTCCAAGAGTAAAGTATCTTATCTTAATCTAACTAAGCTGTGCCAGTCTGTTTTGGATAGTATTTGTTTTCATTCAATAATCACTTCATCAGAGTCAGAGTTTCTTTATTTGTCATGCGCACCACATGTGGTACAAGTGGTGGAACAAAATTGTACACACAGGGTCCAAGTTACATCCAACAATAAAATGTAAATAATAATAATAATAATAATAATAAAAATAATAATAAAAACAGTAGTAAGATCTAAGATATGAACTAAGAAAAAACATTAACTAAAAAAATGATAAGCACTAATGGCATAAAAAAAAATACTCCGAACAGCAGCACGAACATGAGTCTGTGTGAGCAGATGAGTACGAATGACCATGAAACAGATCAGCAACAACATGATGTGATTTTTCCACCGTGATTATCCTGGTAGATGTTCATTCCCTAGAGAATTTATCAGAGTAAAGAAGTTACAGCAGTGTACATTGTTAAAAAAAAGGGTGACCTTTGAGACCTTAAACTCACCTTTTTGTATAAATTATCATTTTTAAACTTTGTTGCAATTATTTCCCTATGACCTGGTTTAAAACGTGAGGTAACCTATTCTTTCAGGCCGTAGCCCCCAGGCTGTGGAATGCCCTGCCCGTCTCTTCTTGTGGCCGTCTCCATTGATTCCTTTTAAAAGCAGCTCGAGACATTTTTATTCAGACGAGACTTTAATTAAAATTTTTAGTTTCTATTTTTATTAGTTGTTCTTATTGTTTTTGTTTTATTTTAACCATGTACTTTGTGTTTCTGTAAAGCACTTTGTGATTGAATACATGGAAAGTGCAATATAAATACAGTTTACTTACTTACTTTGTGAAAAACTGCCTTTCTAAAATGAGTTGTACCATGAAGTCATTTTTTTTTGGACATTTTCAGCTGTAGTCATCATTTGCTGAATGTTTAGAATTTTAGTACATCTTTAGTCATACCTTTTAGAGAAAAGTTTGGAATCCTATGCCAACACTTGTCAATGGTAAATAAGTAATTGCTTAACTTGTAAGTGTACTTTCAGGTCAATATTATCTTTATATGTTTGTAGTACTAAGGGTTTGCTCTTCTCCAGTAAAAGTATTTGCTTTAGTATTGTGTTTTTAACATTGTGGGTTCACTAATTGTGTTCCTGTACACTTTGATCCTAGAGTACTTTTCTGTCTTTCACTTTTCTTTCATGGCTGCAATGTTCTCCATCCCTCACCTTTCTTTTGTCTTTTTCAATCCTGGAGGCGAGACCCATCTAGTCAGTTGGGGCTTTGAGTGCCCATCGTTTCCCCCACCTTCCTGCCCACCTTAATATGACTGTCCCTCCCTATCTGTCCTTCAAGCAGCCTACAATAATCTGTCCAACTCAAAAAGACATTCGGTCTCCTGAGTTTTGGAACAGTGATTCAGGCCACTGCATTGCTTTTCTAAATGGCTCCCAGCTGCACAGAATACACTATTAACATAGTTCTCATTGAGTCAAGCTATTCTGACTTTAAAAATGAATGTATGGACATTGTTTTGTAAACTCTTTGACATTTGTTTGTCTACTTGACATGACACTGGCTCATAAAGAACTATGCATTGCATGGATAAAATAAGAAATGATGAGCTTTAACTGAATATTTTTTATAGATTGAAGTTTTACATGTGTTTAAATATCACCTGCCGTACCACCAGCAGTGAACATGTACTGACATTTTGACATTTAACTCACATCTGTTACATATATGCATTCATCCTGTTAAACAGCTGTCTAATACAAGTAATTATCCATCGCAAGTTTAGATAATTAAAAACTGAGGATATGATGTTCTTTAGTTACAGAATGGCCATGTTTAAATGGATAGAAGTTTTTGTTTCATCTTTAATTTTTCTATCGTCATATCTATTTACCAATACCAGCCTAAAGTACTTGTTATTGAAATAAAAACACCCCAATATCTTCCATCCATCCATCCATCCATCCATCCATCCATCCATCCATCCATCCATCCATCCATCCATCCATCATCTTCTGCTTGTTCCAAAGTTGGTCTCAGGGGCAGCAGCTTGAGCAGGGAGGCTCAGACATCTCTTTCCACAGCATTCCCAGGCCAATCAAGAGACAAACTGGTCATTTTTCCAGCGTGTCCTGGGTTTTCCCCAGAGTCTCCTCCCGGTCTGACATGCCCTAAGGAGGTGCCCATGAAAGCATCCTTATCAGATGCCCAAACCTCCTCAACTGACTCCTCTCGATGTGGAGGAGCAGTGGTTCTACTTCGAGTCTCTCCTGGATAACTGAACTTCTCACCCTATCTCTGAGGGAGAGTCCAGCTACCCTGCGGAGGAAACTCATTTCAACTGTCTGTATCCACAATCTCCTCCTTTCGCTCACTATCCAGAGTTCATGACCATAATATTATGTGAGGGTAAGAATGTAGACCGACCAGTAAACTGAGAGCTTTGCCTTACAGGGCAGCTCCCTCTTCACTACAACGGACCAGTACAGAGTTCACAATACTGACGCTGCAACCAATCCATCTGTCAATCTCGCGCTTCCCTCACTCATGAACAAAACCTTGATACTTGAACTCCTCCACTTGACGCTCCCAATAGTTTGGACCAATGCCACTTTTATGTTTGGTTACATCATTTTCTTTTTAATTTTTGAAGGAACAGACGACAGGAAAAAAAAAAGTCCACAGTTTAGAGATGTGTTAAGTTAAACATGACATAAGACAGTAGACTGTTGGCTGTATTTTTAATAAAATAAATTGATTACTGAAGTCACTGTGAAATGTTTAAGTACTAACTCATTAATGTTACTGACAAGTACCAAAACTGAAATACTTGTACTTGAACTCAATTTGGGAAAAAAAATAAAATGTATCTGGACACCCCTAATCATATCTTCTACAATAAATTGTTTATTTTATAGTTTGATCAGTTGTGATCAATGTTACTTTAGTGTTTGAGACCACTGGATGGCCGAGATTTAATTTAATTTTAATTCTATTTTAGATGTTTTAAAAATAAGTCCAACCAAGGACTGTGTTTGCAAATTGGCCTGTAGCTAGAAAACCTTTATACAAAACAACGGTTGCTTTGTTTTTATCATGTAACATTATTGTGCTGTCCTTGATCAAGTAAACTTGACTGAGTGAATGATGCCAAACATTCATGCAACCTTTATTTAGACAGATAACTAAATCATATTGAGCATCGAAGACTCTTTCATTGTCCGAGTTGTTTCATGCTTTGCTAGTCTTGTACACTAACATTGTGTTAGTTTGGAAAAAAAAAAAAAAACATGTTTTGTGTCAAGAACAAATATTTTAGTTTGATATTTCTTCTTTTACCATTTTGTCAGATAAAGATAAAACACCATGGAAAAAGTAGAAGTTTCAGTGATGCCCCCTCCACTTTTAGTTGCTCTTGCACACAAATGTATTCACAATCTCTTACTTCATCTTACAAGAATGAACTCCCTCAGACCTCATGGTTTTAGATCAAGTGTTAGGGCTTCGTCTCCACGGTAATTTTTTTCAACAGTTCTTATTTCTTACCTTTGATGCCATCAGCAGGGGCGCTGTGCCTCTGACTGAATGCACAAAGTGCTTAATTACTCAAACAGCTGCTTGCCACTGAGGCAGGATTGATGCTTCAAGAGCACTCAATTAATTGAAGCCCATTATCAATAACAGCCTGGGAATCATCCCTTAGATCTTTGATTTAATTTAGCAACACACAGGGATCAGCAGTGTTAATTAGAGTTTTACAAGAAGGTAGGGACATCCGAAATAAATGTGAACATCTGGTGAGATTAATTCATCACATTTATTCGTGACAATGACTCTGCTCTCTGACTCTGTCCCTGGTTTTAGATTGCCAATTGATATCACATCCCGTTGTATTTTATGCCAGTTTGAGATGACATAGGTGGAAGACTGATCAGATCAGGTAGGCGAACGTGACGTCATCACGTTGTGCTGGTGCTGCAGGCATCTTTGTCACTGGGTTGTCATACAAAAACAGCGTCGTTTATATCGGTGAGGTAGTAACATTTCTCACTTGCCGTTGTTTTTGTGTGTGTGTGTGGGTGGGGGGGGGGTGTATTTGCAGCATTTGCTTTAGTTGTGTTGGTTGTATGTTTTATCTTCTGTCATGGGACAGCTGTGGCTGAGTGGTTAGAGCGGTCATCCTCCAATGGGAGAGTTGGGGGTTCAATTCCACCAGCAGTTACATGTTGAAATGTCCCTGGGCAAGATACTAAACCACTCGTTGCCTCTGATGTGTCCCATCAGTGTATGAATGTGATCTAAAAGCACTGATTAGTTCTCTACAGATTCAGATTAGCTTTGTATAGATGTAGTAGAGCGCTCTATGAATGTGTGTGTGAGGAGGTAAATGAGGGCACAGATTGTGTTGTAAAGTGCTTTTAGTATCTTGATTAAATAGAAAAGTGCTATTTAAGTACAGTCCATTTACCATTCTGTGATTGCAGAATTTCTCTTTTGCACCATTTTTCTGTTGCATTTTGTGTGTGCGTTTTGGAGTTTGCCTCATCCATGTGTTTGGACCATGTTTCACTGTTTTCACTGTTTATCCAGTTTGCACCTGTCGCCACCGTGGTGTAACCTTAGGAGTCTACTTTGTACAATCAGCAGTAAAATAACACATCTTCTTATCAAACTCTGCACTCAGGTACACAAATACATTTTTTAATGCTATTACCTTGGTAGACATTTATAGACTTTGTTAATCTAACAACTAGACATGTGCCATTCTATTTATGTTTAATTCTAATTAATCATGGAATGTAGACTAATTTTCTAAACCAATTACTCTGGACGGAGATAAAATGCAGAAGCAACATTTGAACACACCTTTTCTCCATGAAATCTATGACTAAAATAAAAACCTTGATTTTTCAAATCTGCTAGTAAGCAGAGCCACCTGGCATCATGACAGTAATAAATTACTGCTGACATTTGTCAGATTCGTGTGTGTGGGAGGTGCAGCTTTGCCTGACACCCTGCAAGTCGGTCCCCGTTTAGGTAAACGGTTAAAAAGAGCAAAACCTAAGTGTCTTCCAGGCTCTATATCAAAAAATGTTCAACATAATGTGCTGTGGGATGTCAGAGGATTAGTGGAAACAGCAGAATAACTTGCAGTAACTCAGAAAAATAGGCTGTTACGTTTTTCCTAATGTTCTCAAAAGGTCCTCGTAGGTTTGTATATACCTACAACACAGATAAATTGCATGGTAATGCAAGTGTTCACAGTTTTAAAAAGTAAACTTCATAAAGTGTGATAGTCAATCTAAAAAGCACTTTAGATGTAGCTGTTTCATGAGAAAACCACCATTAAATACACCGATTTTCCAATAATTAATCCATTAATGCCTTCCTTGAAGTACCTACCAACCCACCACTACTCCTGCAGAGCATCTTTAGCTACAGATCTTTGATCTTTCAAATCATGAACAGCCTAAAGCCCAGTCATTGACTGCCATTGAACCCTTTCTATACAACCTGGGCTTCATGGTGCGGATCCCCTGCTGGTGTGAACCATAGACTCTCTGGCCCACAGATCCAGAACTCCCACCTCAGAATAAAGTGAGAGCTAAACTGAATAAAAGTCCTAGCACTAAAGCAATGCTTTAGTTTCCAATAATTTTATAGAATTTCATTGTAAATTTATTCTTTGGTGTTTGGGTTGTGAGCATGTTTCTTTGTCAATGCTGCAAAGCTGATGGCAAAGGCCGCAGCTTTAGGCAGCTTTTATGCAGGTCCTATTGCTCAATAATCCAGGTTAAAAAAAAAATCCAAATAGGTTAAATCAGGTCCTCTGGACAGTTTATTTGTGTTGAAACGTTGTCTTTCATCCAAAAGACTTCATCAGTCCAAGGAGCCACAGCAAACAGAGTGACTAGTCATGAATGATCATTTACACAGTTCAAAACTGTTTGGCATGTAACAAATCACTCATCATCAAACTTAATCCATCTTGTTTTATTGATGATAAAAATCAAATCAGAGCTGTCATATGCAAGTTTGCAGAATGGGCTAACACGAAAATGATTAATGACATTTACACTTTTTAAATGGTAAGAAAGCACAACAAAGAAAAACAAACCTTGCTATTTCTTCTTACACAGATGTTGTCCATGCCTGCATCGTGTACAAGAGGAGCAATAACAGAAAACAAATTCAACCGTGTAAAACAGTTCATGTTCATCTATTGTAAATTTTACAATGCATCTTACAAGCTTTGTAAAAATTCTCGTGAGATACTAACTCGGGTGCTTCTGCATTGCCTCATATAACTTTAGAACTTCAATGTGGTGTGTGAATAAAATAAAACAAACCTATTGTAGGTTTTGCTGACAGTGCATGAAATACATTGGATACATTGGTCCCGTGCTTTCTCATGTACTTTTTTCCTACCAAAACGCTAAATAAACGCATGTAGCAAATAGAAAATGAGCGTTCACCACTTACTGCTAAACACTTAAAGGTGCCCTTTGGAGTTTTCTTGTTAACAGACCTCATTTTCAGTTTTCTGTTTACTTAACAAGAACACATTATGTGTATCCTGGAGGCTGGATGAAAGAGTTTATTTCATTTCCCTCGTTACACAACATTTACAGGGTTTCTTTCTTTCTTTTTTTTTATTTGTAACATTCATTATTGCATGTTTACTTGGAAGCTTTTGCTCTTCCCATCAACTGAACAGTTTAAAACATTCTAAAACCATAAAAAAAAAACATCAGTCAGTGTAGTTTTATAAATCTTTTTAACCCCAGTAATTTTTTGGACTATTTTAGTTTTCCTTTTGCAATGTGCATCTATAAGTAAATCTGTCTAATGGGACATACTTTTATACTTTAATCCATTAGTTATGTTTATTCTAATATCTTTCTATTGGTAGAAGGATGTTAGAAATGCAACTCCCTGGAAAACAGACAAAGAGGAGATGTATGGATGGAGGTAGTTGAAGTGAGGACAGAGGATGCAGATGACGAAGATGGATGAGGATGACTTGCTGTGGTGACCCTTGAAGAGGGAAAAGCCAAAAGAAGAAGAAGAAGAATATTACTTGTGTTCCTAACGTCAAGCTAACAACTGATGCCATAAATGCCTAACATCTGGTGTGAAAGAAAAGTTGAGGACATCTAATATTTTTACATTCCTCAGGATTGTGGCAGGTGGTGCAGTAGGTAGTACTGTCACCGCTCACCAAGAAGGTCGCCAGATCAAGTCCCAGCCTAGGGCCTTTCTAGGTGGCGTTTGCATCTTCTCTCCGTGGTTGCGTGCGTTTTCTCGTGCACTCCAGTTTCCTCACAGATCAAACGCATGCATGTTAGGTTAAATGGTCCCAAATTATCCCCATGTGTGAGTGAGCAAGTGCCCACTTATGTCTCTGTGTGTCCCTGTGATGGACTTGCATCCGGTCCAGGATGTCCCCTGCCTTTTGCACATGTGATGGCTGAACATGGGCAACAGTGACCCCCCGTGACCCACTAAGCAAAGATAACGGTAAAGGTAAAGATAATGGATGGATGGAAAATTGAGGTCCAAAGATGTTCAGTTTTAAACCAGCAAGAGAATAATAACTCCACAGGCACCTCAAGACGTTGTTTGTCCGTCTTGGAAAGAGACAGGAGCCACAAAAGCCACTCAACCAGCTCCACTTGACAAAATAAAAACCATGATGGAAAAAAAGAATGGGGTCACAATATATGGCAGGCTTTCTTTCTTAAAATCAATTTCAAGATAGTACAAACAGTGAAGCTTCTGGATGATTCTTCCTTTTTTTTATTTTTTTTAACCCCTTTTTATCATTATGTAATATTTAATGAGCTTTTTAAGACACGTCTTACAGTTTTCACAATTATTTTAGCTTTAGTCAGCACTTTCACTTGATCAGCACATTTACAGCTCTGCCTGGCCAGTCTTTTGTCCATCCATCCTGCTACAACTGTCTACTGTGTGTCAATAGCGCTAACCATTCTTCCACCCTGACACCCACATTGCTGTGCAGTAGGGTTGTTAAATGAGCACCATCGCAAAAGCACGTCAGAAAAACAAAACGTGATCTTAGTAAACCTTTGGTGTAAAAGTTGTATATTTCTCATAAAATCTGTAAGATTTGAGATGATGTGGAGATGCTACTTAATTAAAGACACATCCCCTAAAGTTATCAAATGTTAGTTCCACAATAAGGCATGCATGAGGATTTTTTTTAGTTCAAAGCGATATTGTTTATCCAGCTCTCAAAAGCTTTTTAGTCTTTTTTTTTTAAACTTCATGAAACAAAATCAACAATAAAGCCCCTTTGGAAGAAGTGCTTTCTTAAAAGCCTTGGTCCTCATACTGAAGTCCATATTTCTCTACCTGCATTTTGACATATGGAAAGCCACCCAGGCCAGAAGCAGGTTATTTGGGCAGTGAATGGTGGGAAGCACCTCCTCTCTTTGCTAAAGTGGTTTATCCCTGGATCTGAAGCAACCAATGAGAAGAGAAGCAGGTCAAACTGCCTGTAAGTAAAGATGCTCAAAAGGGACATAAACAGGTGAATTTACACCTTGCAGTAATGCATAAACAGTTGGTAAACATGTAAACAACATGTAAAGTATTTTGTCTGGATGGCTTTTTGTCAAGTGTGTGTCTGTACTTGCAGTAATTCACCTGCACAGTAGGATCATTCCTAACTATATCAATGATGAACAGATTTCTGCTTGACTTAAAAAAAAATAAAATCAGTGGTAGTTTCCATGGAGGATAAGTCTTCTCAAATAGCAGCCGGGGCTTCAGGACACAAGGTCTCAGTGCTCTGAATTCTTCCCCAGGTAGCTAATGGTGGTCACCAAGTATGCAAACACTGTTCATCATGACATGCCTTTTGGCAAAAAGAGAGAGAGCAATGTTAGTATTTGCAAAGCATTAGTCCAGAAAGATCGTGCATGTGTATATTATAAGGACAAAGCGCTAGTTTATGCCTTTAATAAGTTTTGATTTATAGTCACATCAGTTGTATTTGTAGAATTTAATTAAAGTGAAATTGCTCAATATATTTTTACTGTTAAATTACCTGCAGCAGCTACAGTGACTGAGCCAGAAATGAGAAGGTTATGAAAAAAGCACCTCCATATTTGATGCCAAGGCCTTTAAAGTTCATAATTTCTCTATACTGTAAATTTTGTGAGTCATAAATTTGGTCATCTGTACTTGTCTATGAGGTTTTATCAGGTCAATGTGCTGACATGTGCATACTGTACAGCCCGAACTTTATGAAACAGCTGAGATGAGACCTGGCAACCTTATTGCTGAGAGGCAGCAGCTCTGTGCCACTGTGCCACCCACCTGGAAATTTTGTTGATGTATTTATTCATAAAACATTGGACTTCTTTCAGAACTGAACACATTCTTGTTAACAAGTAACCACAGAAAGACGTTGGATATTACCAGGTGACACCAGCAGTAACGCAAGAACAAAATATCCAATTGTTGTCACGCAGCCACATCAGTGAGAAAACATTTTTGTGCTTCTGATGAGCTATAAAGCCACCTTAAGGGATACGTTAAGAAATAGCTAAACATAAGGAGACATTCAGATAGTTAGGAAGGGCCTAAATAGACTTGCTACTTCATATAAAATAGGAACTGTGGGAATGCTTTGAATCTTTGGTGAAGGTGCTGACTGGATGTCTCCATGAAGATGTGGTCTGAGAATATCCCTTTGGGAGGAGGACTTGGGGACGACTTAAACTCTATGTAAAGATTTGAACACCGGACCGACTGAAACAAATGTCTCCCAACATGAGCTAGATGCGGTAGCAAGAAATAAGAATGTCTAGGGATCTCAACTCAGACCTCACAAACTGGCTTTAGATCAGACGCAGAAGGTTGATGGGTGGGTACATTAGCTTTAGATTAGCAAATACATCCATCCATCCATTGTCTTACTCACTTCTTCTTTTTTGGGGGGTCGGGGGGGGGGGGGGGGGCACTGGTGCCC
>JARVLU010000324.1:9582997-9594766 GCA_031762415.1 Simpsonichthys santanae
AAAGGCGAGGGACACCCATCGCCAGTCCATGACAGGGCCACAGAGAGACAAATGAGACAAACAACAATTCACTCTCTCGCTCACACCGAGGGACAGTTTAGAGTTACCAATCAGCCTAACATGCATGTTCTTGGTCTGCGGGAGGAAACCGGAGTACCCGGGGAAAACCCACACATGCACGGAGAGAACATGCAAACTCCACCCAGAAAGGACCCTGGCCGGGATTTCAACTGGGGTGACCTGCTCGCTGAGAGGCAGCAGCTCTGCCAACTGTGCCACCGAGCATCCTGAGCTAATATGTTATCTTTAATGTTATAAATCACATTTATTTATAAAATTATTTTCAAAAGTTTGCAAAAATTCAATAGTTCTTTTATTTTTCACACAACATAAAAGAATGTGGTGGTTATTGTGTGTGTGGGGAGAATTATTTTTTATACTAAACCTCAATGAAAATGACTGCGTTGGCACGGCAGCACAGGATTATATTTTTGGCATGACTTGAGTTTGTTTTGATATATGGTCTTCTACAAGTGTCTACATACAGTATTTAGTTTTGTTAAGGACATTTTATTCCCGTTGGTTATGTGGCAACAAGACAAAGTTGTGGGAGGATTAAATTTCAGCAACACGCGGAAGTTTTTTCTTTCTTTTCCAGAAAAAAGGGGCTTTTAGCGACTCGACTCTCTCTCTTTTGACTTTACATCAAACGTGACTTTTATTTTTTGTAGATGGATTCTCTCTGAAGGACACTGTTGTCTTAATATTCTGAGCAATTTCTTTCCCGTTTCATGTCTGGGCTTTCAATCAAAGAAAGAAAAAAAAAAAAAAAAGCAGTGGTTGTGTTTTAAGACGGCAGCTGGCTCTCCACATGATGAAAACACTGAGACCTCGCTTTGATGTTTGAAGCCTTTTAGTGTGTAGGTGGTGATGGTGGGAGGGCCGGGGGTTGTAATCATTAGGTATTACAACCATCTTGTTTGTTTTCAGTGTTGTTTTTCTGTTTGTGATCTGATTACATTATCATTATTATTATGTTGTTGTGTAATGGTAGAGATCAAATATTACCTTCAGTGTTGCACTGGTTTAAAAGTCAAACCATCTTGGAAAATGTCTCTTGTTACCTGAAGTTGAAGGTAGAAGGCAGCTTGAACTTTGTCTTGTCACGTTGTAATGAAAAAGCATGTCTCAGTCAGTAAAGATGCATAGTTTGAACTTTTATTAGCTCGCTCCTGTAAAAGTTTACAAAATTGCGTTTTTTTTTTTCATGATACATGTTGTTTAATACTGATCAGTGTGCTGCTGATCATTTGCTGCAAATTAAGGTTGAACCAAGCTGTTGATTACAGTAGCTCAATTCTACCATTTTCTTGTGTAAATAAAATGAATGAATTAAAAAAAATGATGCTTTCACGTCAAATTTATAAACATTCCTAAAAAAATAATATTAAAAAAGCACTTTGCTGTCCAGTCATGCATTCTCAAAAGACTGAAATGGCCTTTAATGTCCAACAAATATTGTCACTATCACTCCTATCTGTAGGATAATTTTAAAATTAATTTATGCCACCAATAATGCGGTACATTCTAGCTTTTTTTTATTTTAACTTGCAAAAAAAAAAAAAAAAAAAAACAGCATAATATTATCCAAATGGTTTCTCATATCATCCTGTAATCATCTGCTTGCTGTTCATTTCCAAGCCCTTTTTTAATATCTGACAGTCTTAAACTTGAAATGTGAATGAAAAATAAGATTAGAAACACAATTTAATGGCATTTATTATTAATGTTTTTCTGGAAGATGTTAGTTTAGCAATTTTCAGACGGATCACTTTGCACATGTTCATAATTATTTGCCAAGTAAAGAGGGAAGCTGAATTCATGAATAGTGCTCATCAATCAAAATGCTAGATTTAAAATGCAGTTTTTTTTACACAGATGAAGAAAATGTGTTGCAGATGCCTTATGGCTGCCCACATAAACACGGACTGCGCTTCATATATACAAAGTTCAATCAAATAGACACATTTTAGAAACCTTTAACTCTTGTTACAATGTTGTTTTGTGGATGTTGTGTGTTTAAGCCACATGAAATGCTGAATTATCTGTGAAATTATCTCAACTAATGAGAGACAACTAAAATTGCATATTTAAAGCTCATCCAGAGAAGCACCAGCCTGAATGAGAGCTGCGACCAGGAACGTATGTCTTGTTGAAGTGTGGCATCATGTTGCCAGAAATGCAATAACTACCCTTTTAAGCCTCTGTCCTTTTCTGTGCACGTCTGGCAATCTCAACACACACCTCATCTTATACCTCACCCCGCCAAGAAAGTGCATCTCACTCAGCAAGTCTGGGTCAAAATCTAATAAATTTCAAGAGACTATACAATAATTCTTTATTTCCTATATGGCAACCCTGAAACTACAGCAAATTCATGTACGGGTAATTGTGCATTTGTTTGCAACAGTAAACATTAAAAAAACAATAACCTTTACAGAGCTCACTCATGCGTAAACATGGACTGAATTTTGCCCAAAGCACAAACAGGCCTCCAAACATGATGCTTAAAACAATAATTAACCAAGATTGGTGTCAGCTGTCACAGTAACGTGGGGCTGACTTCGATTACCTGGGCTTTAAATTAAATTGTGCAGCATGACAAGCAGCTGCAATTGCAATGGATCACCACGTACCGTATTTGATATTTTATTAAGGAAAAGCTAAATGTATGCATGTGCCTCAGCTTTTACGATGCACATGTATGAAAATCTGGATGAAAACCTACACACGTGCAGTGATGTGGATGCACTGTTTACAAGAAGCTTCCGCTAATACATTTGTCATCAGTCCGAATGCGAAAGCACACAGATTTATTTTCTGGGAGGAGCAACAAGATGAAGCAATACTTGGAGGAAGGTGCACGTGGGAAACAGTGGATCAGATAGTGTGTTTTGTTCTGATTAAAGCATGAAGTGGCTGCAGCACCATGCAGGCATAGACAAACCCACTGCAACACGTCAAAGAGAAAGAAATCGCGCATGCTTTAAAGATACCATTATAGGTGGAAATGAAACCGATCAATAGAGAGATGCTGTGAAAGGAGTGTGTCCGTGCACATGCGTGGGTGTGTTTTCATCTGATTTTGTCACATTATCATTTGGTAAAATATCATCTTCTCAAAAGCCAACTGTAGTAATTATCCCAAAACTTGAAAACACTATTGCACATATTCTGAGTCTACATTTCTTTACATTAATTTTATTTACAAACTTCAGCTTTTTATTGTAGTAATGAAATAAAAATACGTAAAAACTATATTTAGACATATTGCATACTGATATATTTAATAATTTAGCTAAAAAATGGTAAAAAACTAGATTTTGTGTGTGCAAAGACATGGAAGGACACACACACACACACAGCTTCTTAATGTCAGCTTTCCATTTGTAATTGCTCACATCTTTGGCCTATGGCGCTCTGTAGACTCTCAGCGGTATCCTGTTAACAAATGTCATGGAACAGGTGGGTTAAGCTCTTTACACAAGGACATCTTGACAGCACTGGTTTAAAAAAAAGCACAGATGTATTACTCCTTGTCTTGCAACCAACCAATTTTTCTTACTCCGTCTGGAGAATTTGAACTGAACAACCTCCTCATCCAATTGTATTTATTTCCCTTCCTTCCTAAAAAAATTCAAGTACAAACTTCAATTTTGTAGCTGTCAGATCTCAATTGGAAGATGTTTGAACATGTATAAAAGCCAAGGTGCTTTTCATACTGCTCTGCCTTAACACTGACTTTGCTCTTTATAATGGCAAGGATGAAACATGTGCATCATTTTTAACAGACATTAGCCAGATATATGCGTATACCTTCCCTCTGGCCATGAGGAGGGAGCTGTAATTTCCAAGATGCTCAAAACTGCAACAGGTGTTTAAAGGTCTGGTCCTTGATCCTGTTTAATCAGACTGTCCTCCGTGGTGCCTTCAAGGACACCATAGAATCAGCGGGTGTGTACCAGTGAACAACAAACTGTTGTGTGTTGCAGTTTGTCTTTGTGTTTGATAATTTAGTTGCTTTATATTCAAGTGTCCTTTAATGAAGCAACAAGGACTTTCAAATGATGATATTGCAACGTCGTGACCAGACATTCATCTTTTTTTTTAAACGATAGAATTGGATAATAATAATAAAAAAATACAATTATTGTACATTAGGTCAATGTCAGAGTTAAGTTTGAAGTATATTTTTTATTCAGATAATATATTTGCTTAATGAAATGTGTGGATATATGTGTATTGTTTTGTTTAGAACAGGGCTATTCAGCAAAACTGCTCAGGGGGCCACAGCTTCTGAAAGTCAACAGCTCAGGGGCCGGACATCCAACAATTAAAATCATTATGTAAATAAACCAAGTTTTATAATGATCTGTTTCCTTTTAAATGTGTTTATTTTAACGCATTGAATCACAAATGCAATAAACAGAACCCAAAATCCAGAACAAAAATAAAAAAAAAGTGAAATGGGATTAAAGTCACCCGTGGGCTGGAAATGGCCCATGGGCCGCCAGTTGAATAGCCCTGGTTTAGAATGGCATTGTGTTTAAACATGATCTGATTCCCATTTGCGGTATTTAAAAAAAAAAAGTACCGGTAGTTTTAGTGACACTCCTGCAAATTCCAACATTCACGCACCCACCAATCATAGAATACAAGATACAAGATTTTATTGGTTGAGAGCTTGGTCACATGATAGGATGGTGCTTCCCATTCGTCGATGGTGGTGACTCCTCCTGGGAGGTGTGGCCAAGCTCTGAAGATCACGTGTTTTCAATTTACACACGGGACCGTTGTTTTTGTGACCGCATAGAGATGTGATAATGGCCCAGGGCTGGCGATTTTTGTACCGCATTTATTAGACTTCAAGGCGCACCGGATTATAAGGCTCATTAAGTGGGGGAAAAAAAAAGTCAGCTAAGTCAAACTTTATTCAACTCATTCACAATAATCACATAAAATTGCTTTGATGTCAGTAAGCACAACCAGAGTTAACACATAAGGTGCACCTGATTATAATGCTCACTGTAGATTTTTGAGAGAATTAAAGGATTTTAAGTGCGTCTTATAGTCTGAAAATACGGTACTTTACGTGTGTAAAATAAACCTTCTGAAAAAAAAATTTTTTTTCTTCTTTCAGCTCGAACCGAAATAATTTGTGATCAGAACAAAACCGGTGGTTTACGCCAATTCATAACCCGAACGGTGCGCATGTAAACGCTTAATCTGTTCATTTTTTTTTCCTATCATGAAAACCTGACCTGACTGCGCATGTGCGACTTTATCATTTCCGCTTGGCTAATGCTAATGATATTAGCATGTCGGGGCAGTAAAACTGGTCAGTGAGCGACACAACATTTATACTACAAACTTTGAAATAGCTCAAAATTATATTACCTGTAGCTCAGTCAGGGAGCGCAGTTAACGTCTCCACTGTCATTAAAACCTGCTGCAGGTCCATTTTATGTGCTTAGGTTTGTTTACGTTTATCCCGGAAGTAAACCGGAAGTAGAACTTCTTCTTCTGTGTTTTTTTAAAGGAGTTTAGCACTCTGTGCATGTTAGTACTTCTGTGCAGAACAAAGCCCGCTGCATGTAAACGCTCGTCATGAACAGATTGTGCCCATGTAAACAATACATTTGAATTATTTAATCTGAGCACATCTCAATCTGTTCAAAGAATTTTGCACATGTAAACATAGCTAGTGTGTGTAAAACGTTATCAAAATCATTATTGTCCTAAAGGCAAGTGGCATCCTCCTGTCCTTGAGAACTACTGGGGAAAAAATAAACCGAATTTTCAAGTGTTGTTTGATAGAAAGCAGTGAGGTTTGTTACAAATACTACATTTGTTTTAAAATGTACACTTTTAAAAATCACACTGGAAAATAAGTCAATACTTTCCACACATCATCTTTTAGGTCAGTTAATAGTTAACGTTAGCCTCTGAATCCTACATGTGCAAAGAATTCAGTCAACTTGTCCAACTAGATTAAAATGTTTCTGTCTGATTTATGTCAGATTGCAGATGTCAGACATTCAGGTTAGAACACCAGCATAGCTTTACTCATACATGACGTACAAAACATTGTTTAAAATAAAGAAGACACGTTTAGAAACCACTAAAGATGTTACAGAACCTACACAGTCAGGTTATGCCTATGTCTTACCTTTATTTATTTATTTATTTATTGCTTGAATCTTCATTTTATCATTTTCTTTTTAAATGTGCAGTTAGAACTGTTCTAGTGAGTGGGCTATATCATTTCAATGTTATGTGTATTTGTACAGAATTGGTTAACTGAAACATGTTTTTCTAGATGTCTTACTTTATTTTGTTTGTTCAGAGAATATTACTCTACATTTTTTAATTTGAAAAAAATTCAACCAAAAGTCATCTCTTCCTGTTGCAGATGATTATTCCTGGACGTGTGTAAACATAAACGTAAAGTGTGATAACTGGGAGCCAATCAGGTGTGTGAGTGCATGAATTATCAACAAGGAGCTCATCATCAGGTATATCATCAGACTGCACCAAACCACACAGGTGAATTTTCAGGAAAGAGCAACAGAATTAAAAAAGCGCGTGGAGTGAGGTATGAGAAAGAAAAGGAGGGGGAGTTAACGGGTGTGTGACAACCGAGAGCACACTGAACCAGCGTTGTATAGAAGAGTGGCTGAGGTTAGCAAGGGTACCATCAGCTGTGATTTAAACAGTGGAACTGAAGGTAATTTACATAACATTTTACAGAATTTTGTTGGGAAAGTCTTTTTCTTCAAACATTCTTAATTTTATCCACATGGGTATCCAACCGTACTCCTTTAATATTATCAGATAAATTATTCTTCAGATATCACTATTACCACCAGGATGTGGAGCTACTTATCAGGAGCCAAATCAAAATGGAACATAATTACACATGACTTTCTGTCTGATGTAAATGTATGAGCAGGCAAGACCCTGCCAGTTAAATTTTGACTTGTCAGCAACATTTATAATGAAATGTGGCAATAAAACTTTCTCACTTTGTTGAATTCAACTACTTAGGTCTAATTTTTTCCCCCCAACGGATGCTTTGATTCCATTTTCAACCTCGATAAGAGTGAACCTTCCTCCTTTAATTTATCTTTAAATACTTATTTATTTATTTATTTTTTACTTAATATAATCAACCAAGACTACTGTATTTTTCAGATAAGGCAAACTTAAAATCCTTTAACTTTCTCATTGACAGTGAGCCTTATAATCCAGTGCGCCGTGTGTATTAATTCTGGTTGTACTTACTGACCTTGAACCTATTTTATGTGGTACATGGCCCTAAAAAAAAAAAAAAAAAAATCTGTCAATTAATTTATTTTGCATGAATGCACCTTATGATCCAGTGCACCTTATAGTCCAAAAAATATGGTATGTGTAAAAAAACTAAAATCTTGTCATAATATCAGGTTTAGCTTTGTCAGCTTAAAGGTTTGCATTGATTTTTGTGCACCTCTATCATTAAAAGCAAAATTGAATTCAATCCTTACACTGTTCACTTTTACTGACAGCAGCGCCTAAAGTCTGTTCAGTTAAAATGAACTACATCAGATCTGAAGACGATGCTGGTGAGAGACTTAAAAACATGTTCATAAAAAAAGTAAGTTTACGCCAAGTAACAAGTGACGCACACTGCAGTACATTAATTTAAAAAAAAATGCAGTAATTGAGACATTTAAGTTGCCTATAATGTCAACTATGATAATACTTTTCATTTTGAAGCCTTTGAACCGATTATTCTTGATATGCTTTTATGTTCTTTACCCGAGAGAAGATGGCAGCTGATCCACTGTTTGGGCTTGTAATTGCTTGAATTTTTTCTGATCATTAATCATTAATTATTCCCAGTCTATTAATTACACCAAATTGTGGAAAGGCTCAAGAGGCACATGACTCTGCTACAACTGTATGTTGTGCCTGAGTATACTGACACCAGATCAGCTGCTAGAATGATTAATGCTCTTTTTGCTGCTTTGTGTGCTGCAAAAAGTGTATGGAAAATTGAAAAAAAAATTGATTGTGAAAGAATGTAAGAAATGTAAATTTATTAGACTTTTGCTATAAAGTGATTAAAAGTATAAATTTTGAAGACATTGATTCATGTGATTTTTAGGTTTGAGACTAAACAACTTATCAAAAACTATGAGAAAGATCAAACTTTGACTCTTTTTGTTTTTATATCAATAAAAACACATGACAAAATAAAAGATTGTACAGCTCAGATCTCTGACTGGTATAAATGGCCGTAATTTATATATTTTTATTTATTTTTTTAAACAGGTTGTAACATGCTAATTGTTGTTGATGTCCTAATGTGAATGGCCTATTCCAAAAACAAGTTGTCACTATCAAAATTAATTGAGATATGTATTTGAAACATAAAAATTAAGGGAAATTCAGAGGTCTGTTTTCACAAATATTTTGAATGTTCCTGTTTAGATCATCAACAATCTGTTAATTTTCTAAATAGTTCAGACTAATGATAATTACATTAAGTATTTATCCACACAGGAATGTGTTTATGATTAGACAAAAGATATGTATTGTTTCAGCCTTACATCCACATGGAAACAGATTTTTTTTTATCCAACAATGTTCAGTCAGGTCATCTTGACGATTTATTTTATTGTAGAGACGTTTCGTCCTTCATCCAAAGGACTTCTTCAATATGAGGCGCCACCAAACAAACTGATTCCCACAAACAGCATACTCCATAGTGGAAAAAAAAAAGTTTGCTGGTGCAAAGATGGCCTCAAGGCCCGCCCTCTCCTCCGTCAACTCCTCTGAAGCAGTCATGCCAAAGTGGTTTAAAATACCAAAGTTCATGCTCAATAATCCAAATGACCTGACTGAACATTGTTGGATTTTTACATGGATTGTTGAGCCTGAACTTTGGAGTTTTTATTTTTATGATTTTGTAAACCGTTGTAGAGTTAAAAACAACTCAAAACGTAAACTTTGCATTTTTGTATTGACAACCTGAACACAATCTTTTGAAAACAATGACGTCATAGCCCCACTTCTAATTGAATCTACAACATCAGGGTGTCCTCGTCTTTTCGCTGTATACATTTGCGATAGAGTTCAAGAGCAACATACAGCCCTGACGTGGTTACAACAGTGTGGGTTGTTTTGGTGTTTTGTGTGGAAATGACAAATAATACTGAAGTTCTGATTGGACAAGGCTCGAGATAAGCTGTACAAAGCATCCACACATGTAATTCTCCTCTGATTCACTTTATTTTATCTTAACTGAGACGCTGATATGATTCAAATAATGTTGATCTAACTCATAACTTATGCACAAGGACTTTGGTAATTAAAGAAATTTACAGTGCTGGACTGTGCTCTAATTAGTCACTTCTACAAGCAGCACTCCAGGTCACTCTGTTGTACATGTGACCAACTGGCCTAAATTGGTTTTCACTGCCACCTCATTCTGTACTCAAGTTTATTCCCAGCATCTAACATGCAAAGTTCCTTCTTATACACAATGATTCATTCAAGTCTTCATACCTTGACGGTTGAGGTGTCTGTAGCCGTAAAGACTACGTCACTCCCTCAGCGCTGCATTGATGAAAATCAGATGGCTTTGAAACTTTACAGACAGATTTTTTTTTAAGCCTTATGCATATGGAGCTAACATCTCACTTTAAATTCTATTCTGATTGAAGTAATAACTTGTAGTAACGTGGAACATGAAAACCTGCATCATAAACACAATTTAAATCATTATCTCTGTCTCTGGCTTTCTTCCCGGTGCATTCTGGGAAAACAAAACACACCTCCATCGCTTGACTGGAGCAGAAATTTATATGGGAAACATGGCGTGGCTTGACATGAAATAAATCATCACACGGTGGCTCAGAGGCAACTCATCCCGTGTGCCTGTGGTGAGTGACACTCTTGGGCATAAGGGAAGGGATATGGAGGCTTGGCCTGGGATCTGGAGAGGCCACTAAGCCAAAATGAATTTAAATAACTGTGGATCTCGGGCTCTGACAGATGTTATTGCAGTTGACAAGTTGCTGACGAATGGATAAATTCCCCATTGTTGTGAAATTGTTAGGCCAGACAGTTTTATATTTATGGTATCTGCTTGTGAGTGGAATTTGGAAAGAGTTAAAAGGAAATAATTATTTAAAATTTAACTGTTCCCAATTTTAAAATGATTTATCTAAGAAAACTTGAAAGAACCCAATGGATTTAGTATTTTAGCTCATACATTACAGATAAATTAGTTTTCTGTTGGCCATTTCTAATAAGGCTGGACGCAGAACACTATCAGTCCTTTAATGCCTCCTCTGTATAGATGACACCATATTTTTACTTTTTGCTTGCAACTTCCCTCCCAGTGGTGGCAAATTTGTGACCCCCTTTTTTTTTCATATGGAGATCCATGTGAAAAAGGTGGAAGGCGGTATGTAAACAGTAATACGACATAAATAAGCACCCCCAGGAAAGTTAGAAAAATGCACGTGGTGTTTGTCTTTTGTTAATTTCCCCCTCCATTAGTTCTGTTTACTGGTTAATGGTCTGCTCTGCTTCTATTTCTACCTGCCTGCAGAAAGTGAGACTCCAGCTGTAAACCTTTAATGAGCCAATATCAGCCCACTGCAGCTGCTTCACCTCGGAGCAAACAGTCCAATGTGTAATTCATTTAAATGTATTTGAAAAGTTTGTTCTGTTTGACTCGCTTAGTTTTGATTTCACTTAAAAATAATTTAAAACAATAATCCATATTGAAGATGAAGACCAAGTCCCCACAGCCAACTCGGTTCGGTTCTGGTCCTGTTCGGGGACACAGGTACATGTCCCCCACACCGAATGAAGACACCAAGAGGCCAGTCCAACAGAAAGCAGTGAAAAGGTCAGCAAAATACCAGCCTGCGATTCTTTTCAGAACCAGGTAGAACCACAAGGTCCGGATGAGAAATTCAGTTGGGGTCCAGAGAGAGAGAAAAAACACAGGACCTTCGTGTGGTGACTCCCCAGCTTGAGGGGTCACCTGGATGCGCTCAGTCTGACCGGTGGGGTGGGAGCGGCCGATCCTGGACCAAAATAAATTTTTGCATGGTCCCGTCTGGCTCTCTGAGTCACTGAACACTGAATTCAGTTGGAAGTGGGACCAACTTTAGTCCTGTTCGAAAACTGTGTCAGTTTGATGATAAAAGACTACAGAGAAGCCGTGGGGAGCTGTCGTCCATCAGCTTACCGGAACCAGAAGATGATGATTGACTGAGTTCTGATTATTAAAGGGTGAATACATTAAGTTGTTGCTGGTCAGTAATATTAATTAGTTCATTAATATTAGCAAACTATGAAGAAATGTGTTTTTTTTTTTTTTTGACCCAACAAAACTTTTAGCGCCTTCTAAACTTTTTTTTTCTTGCACTGACATTTTGTTATAAAAGTTGAAAACTTGCTATGAGAACCTGTAAAAAGAAAGTCAATACAAAGACCAGGTTATTTTATGTCATATTTTTTTTAGAAGACAAATCCCACAGGCTTATCTTTTGGCCTTTTGACCAGAAATATGCAAGTAGGGGGGCTTTAATAATCCCAGTCTGCATATTTGTACAAATTTGTAAAGACGTTCACATTGATGTGAAGGTTGTTCTCTTTGCACCAGCTCTCCAGGTGTTCCACCTCCTGCCTGTAGCTGGACTCATC
>JARVLU010000324.1:9595706-9608378 GCA_031762415.1 Simpsonichthys santanae
ATGGGTAGCTGCACAATCATATGTGAGCAGAGTGAACAGGAGAGGGCTCAACACACATCCTTGAGGAGAGCCAGTGCAGAGGGTTATGTTTTTTTTTTTTTTTTTTTTTTTTTTAGAAGACAAATCACACAGGCTTATCTTTTGGCCTTTTGACCAGAAACATGCAAGTAGGGGGGCTTTATTAATCCCAGTCTGCATATTTGTACAAATTTGTAAAGACGTGAACACAAAACAATATTAAATGTGTTGTGGTAAAAAACACACAGAGACATTATGTAGCTTATATGAATGAAAACACTTTGGGTTGTATAAAGTAAAAAACATGAAACTATTGTTTTACTAAACCATTAATAGATGCTTTTAGGGGAGCAATTTATTTTTGAGCCAATGTGGTGGTTGGAATCTTTTTACTCTGTGGATTTATGGTTAAAGTTAAACCTGAAACAGCTGCCTCTCAGAGATCCCATTCTAAAACCGCAACAACAAGCAAGCCATGTTTATGTACAATAGGTGAAGGGCTGCCCTGTGGATACATGGAGTATAATCAAAGACTGGGTTATGAACTGATTACAGTGTCGCTGGGGGAAACATACTCATTATAATTGAGGAGTCCCATAAAATAAATTGGCTCCATGTTTGTTTCATTTGGTGGTAATGAAAACACTGTTGTCATTTTATGACTGCGGTCTTAAATGTTGCTGACCAATTCATCTTCCCTCTCAGGAAAACATCAACTTGAAATAATTAAAAGAATAATTTTGTTAGAAATAAACTGTTTCCTTTATGCGGCTCTTTTTTCCCCCTTGTACTAAAACATGTAATATGCAAAACATAATTCTAAAATATTGAAATATTATTGTACTATACTCTTATTTAAAGAATTTGACGTCTTTCTAATCAGCATTTCAAGCAAGGGAAACCTTTTCTTCTTAGAAACAAATCTTCAAAGAACATGTGAATGTAATGAACTCTAACTCGTTTGAACACTTAAATGTCATTGTTGCACTTTCAGTAGCAGTTGATGTGTAGTTAAGTGTTAACGCTGGCACATTTGAAAGATAAAGGGACTAAATATCCCATCATGAGTCTCCCACGTGCAGCTCTCCAGCCTTTGCCACTGGTGCAGTTTTGACCCGCTGTCTGGAAGAAGAAACACAAATGAAAGATGAAGTCCTTCCAAGGCATACATCCACCGACAGAATTTTGATGAAAGATAAACCTGCACAAAAGGAAGAAACATATTTCTTCTTGACTGAGAAGAAAGGCTTTGTTTGCCATACCTTTCTCTATTTTTGTTTCCGTTTTCTTTGTTTTACCCTTTTTCAGTTGTCAACTTTATGCAGCATTGATCTGCAACACATGATGTGGAAAGAAGGTTCCTCACACCTGCCAAAAATGTACCAGTGGAGCTGAAGACAAAATACATCATTATTTTTAACCTTACAGTCACAACTACCTTTGAATCAAAGATTATTTAAATTTGTTCAGTATGGTTTTATTTGACAGCTTCATCTGTTTAACTCCATATAGTCTGACCAAATGCCAGAAAAAAAAAAAATCAAGCGAACAAGTTCAAGTCAACTCTGTTGCAGTTTCCAACACGTGGTACATGAGGTGGAACAAAATTATGTACACAGGGTCCCAGTTACTCCCAAAAAACAGCAAAATATAAAGTATAAAAAGAATAGTAATAGTAAATAAGGATCTGAGATATACACAAGACACACACAACGTTACGCTAAAAGATCTAAAAATGCATAATATAAAACAATATGAAGTAACAGCAGCCTATCATGAGGTGAACAGATGGGTATGAATGAATAATACAGCAGCATGGGATAATCGGCAGCAAGAGATCAGCAGCATGGATAATCAGCAGCACATACAAGTCACATATCACCAATCAAAGTGGCACGACAGTGATCCGTCCCTATTTGTTACAGGGGAAGGATCACTGTAGTGCCACTTTGATTGGTGATATGAGATTTGTCCGTGCTGCTGATTATCCATGCTGCTGATCTCATCAACCCATCCTTACCAAACGCAGAGCTTAACCATGAGCAGGAGCACATCCCCTATTTTGGTAATAACAAGAAACTGTTAATGTGTTTATTAACTCTATTCTGCTTCAGTCTTTAAGCTTTTCCTACAAGGTCACTGTGTTATTTGTGCAGGGTAACGTGATAAGTTAGTTCAGGTCCTTCTGTTGTCAAAGGGACACAATGAGCCGGAGGCAGCCGTTTCCTCTACCCCCCCCCCCCCCCCCCCAAACCCACTCATACAGGCAAATTAAAATATGTTTACTCATGGGATCGTCAGCAGGCGGCTGCAGGCCTCAGCAAGATCCACGAGAAGCCTGGAGATTACTGTAACTTACACCTCAGGTGTAAAGGAGAGACGAGGGTGAACACTGAAGAAGTAATCAACACTGGAGCTTGCTCTGAGTATTAATCTGTTAGCAAAAGGAGAACCTTTATAATTATTTTCTTTGGCTAAATCCCCTTCAACAGTGCAGAGGGCAAAAGTACAGCTGTATTTATATCCAGTTTGTGCCACTGAGAATCTTGTGATTGTTTGCGCTGATGATGCTGCACTCTTTTGTTTTGTATGCAGTCCTTTTGATGCTTCTTTTACTTCAAGTGCAAAGCTTTAAATGATAAATTAGAGATCATACACTGACACAAATATTAAAGCATTGGGTGTTACTTATTCACACATTAAATTTGCTAATTAAATTCACTGTAATACTGAAGCAAAACTAAACATAGTGATGATTACGAAATGCAAAGCTTCTAAACTAAACTTCTTAGGCAACCTATTTGTGGTGTACATGTGGGGGGAAAATGGTGCTGTTGTAAACATAGGCGCGCTGCTTTTATTTTATACGTTGCTGATTTTTCAGTTCAGATGTCTCAGCAGTTTTTGTTTTACTGCTTTGCAGATGTCTCGGCAGATGCTGCCATTAAACAATGTGCAGAATTCAGTGGAAAGCCTGTTCATGAGCGCCTCAGTGTTGTACAGATGTGCATCTGAAAACAAATTCACACCAGTGTCAGAATTTCCATTGCTCCCATGCTCATGACAAAAAAAAAAAAAAAGGGGGGGTTACCAAGGATCAGTAAATACAACTGCACGGTTAAAACCATGCTTGGCTTATTTGAATTTAAATGACATGTTCAGAAAAAAGGTGCAAGTAGACGTTAAGTGATGACTCAGCAGAATTTTCCAAAGAACTAAATAATGAAGGGCATGGAGACCACTCCAAAACCCAAGAAAGACTGATCAAATAGCCTGTTGTTGATGTCATTCATATATTGATCACTCTTAATGTGATCAGGCAATAAAATCAGACTACACTGTGTCCACTGTATTAAACTCTACATGCTTGTGTCATACTTCTCAGACCAGTGGGATTTGGAGTTAGGGTTAGGGTTAGGGTTTGTGATTGATCCAGAGTGATGGAGAAGAAGAGTAATATAGTGATAAACGCTTCAGAGTGAGACCCGATAGACAACAGGCTTGCAGATATGCATGAAGGCAGGTCGTGATTTCTCGTACTGTTTCTCCTTCACTGCTTTACCAATAACTTTGGACTTGAAATAGGTTTCTCATTTAGTTGGTTCCAAGCTGCAGAGACTCCGATAAGGCTTCCTGAACACACAGTGATCCACCTGATTGAATAGTGAGGTAAACTGGCAGGCAGTTCGCCTTTACCCGGGGAATCTTGGGGTGTCATTTTAAATCACTGTGTTATGCATTAGCTGAGGAATGTAGGAGTCGAGTTAAACTATGAATCATTGCTTTCTACTTTTCTGATATGGGATTATTGCTTGCACTCGCAAGTTCATTTAGAACGTTGCTGCAAAAAGCAAGAACGTTGTGTAATCAATCCCTTAAACATGAAATATTACACGGTTGTGATGCCGCTCAGCTGATCGTATCGGCTCGTGCAAACAAACTAAACACATTCATGCAGTCAATGACCTTCAAATCTTGCCAACTCATAATTTTACTATTACAATTATTTAATTTGTCCTGTTTATTGAGTCAGATCACTACAAATTACATCTAAACTTAATTTAATTTTTACATTACTTTTGCTGCCCAGTAGGCAGGATACCGTCCTTCGAGTACCCAGACTTCTCCCAAAATCCAAAAATGTTTAGTCTTCAGACTAGGGATGGGGCCGATCCGGTATCTGTATTGGCCTCCAATACCAGCATAATTTACATATCGGATTTTTTAAAATCCAACCTGCCAATATTTCCGATCCATGATGCACACTGGCTTCAAACTATGGAATGGATTTCCTGAACGGAGGCGTGTCTCATGAACCCAGAGTAACAAGACCCGCCTCACATTCAGGAAATCCATTTCATAGTTTGCAGCCAGCTACAGCGTGAGGACTGAGTGAGTAGCATCTTAGCTAACAGCTAGCCAACTTTTCATCGTAACATGTCCGCTGTGTGGAAGTATTTTACACTAAACACCACAAGACAGCAACGCGCAATGTCTGCAGAGCCATAGCGCCACATTAATGCGCTGTCAAGTAAGTTTTACGTTGGACAGTCGAGCTCCGGGGCTTCAGCGGGAGGCTTTTCTCGCTGAACTGAAACACAGGCATCCCGACCCCGGCCAGCCGCGTCCAGTCCAACCCACTCTGTCTGCCCGTCTCGGAGGAGGGACAGGCTGAGAGCGGCTGATCGAAATCAGAGTGCCCGCCCTGGACTGAACAAGAAAAACACACAGCTGAAGCCACGGAGCTCAAATGGCAATTGTTTTTACACAGGATGCCCTTACAGACACAACCACAGACCACCGAGCTACCACAGCCCCCTGTGTGGAGCAGAGAGCTGCCATCTAGGGTGCCCGCGGGAGCAGATGGTGGGAAAAATCTTTTCCGACCCAGCCCGTAGCCATGATTTCCAAATCCCACCCATCCCTGCATTCTGATTGATTCAGACACAGACAACTCTGATATTTCTTCTGTGTGATCTCACCTGTTTGTGTCTTCGGCCGCGCGCGTCCTCTGAGTGCAGCGACTGAATAAACGTCCATTTGGGCCATGGATCACTTCCTGACAGTATAGTCCCATCTGAAGATTAACTGGACTTTATTTGACCTCTTTCAAGGCCGGTCAGCTTGCGGTGAAATGGCCGCGTGCGACTGGTGAAATATGGCAAGCCATGTTGCCAAATAATTGGATTTTATAGTAAGCCATGTTGCCATATAATTGAATCGCGGCTGATCTGCTGACGCAATCAAAAGCCTGACAAGACCCAGCCCGCCCATCCAGCACATTATCATGGCCCGGCCTGCCCTAAATTCAGGTCAGGCTGGGCTGGGATTCGGGCCCAGGTTAGAAATGACAGCTCTAAGGTGTGCATGTGTCACCTTTCCCACCCACATTTTTGATGTTGTCGGTACGGGGAGTTGAACCGTGACCTTCCAATCACAGGCCAACCTTCTCTAATCCCTGCTCCACCACTCCCCCTAAACTATTCATAAACCAGCTTGTTCATGTATTTGGCTAATATAAAACAAAATATTGACGAAATTCACTTTCATGAGACCTCAATGTTGCATCAAACGCCTAAAATTTAAAAAGTTAGTTAAGACGTTTTCTTTAAAGTGTGCACAATGATCCAAATATGAAATAAAAATTTAAACAGCATTTTACCATTGGCTGCTTTATATTTCAGAGCTATTTCTATTTTATTATTGCTAAACATAAGCAAATACATTTGTTTTAGAAAACAGCTAGATAAATGCTGCACCAGAGAAAGTTTAAAGGTTGAAGTTTGTCACAACATCCTCAGAAGCAGCGCTGGCTAAACTATGAAGCTCACAGTAAGCCGATTTAAACAGCTGCCAACTGCGATTATGCAGGATGAGGCTCTTCTGTGACTTGTCTCACCCCTCCAAGATTGGCTCCGCTCTCTTAGACCTAGCTGCCCCGAGGAACAAAAAGTGTCCATCGTATCCATAATTATCTGGATGGGAGTTCCATCACCGCTGCATCTTGGACGCATACAGGCGGCATGGCGGTAAATAATCCCATCATCTCAGCCAGAGGAGGTCAGGCAGACATAAATTTAACTCAGAGCAGTTTTACATGCTGCAGGCCATTGTAGGGAGGTTTCATCATGTGAAGGATTGATGCCTTGGATTTTCCTTCTCACTCTCCATGTTTCAGCTTGAGCTGAGAACTCCACAACTGAAATATATATTTATATATACATAGATATGTTTCTTTGACCCATGCACATCTGGCTTGTGTTGTATGTGAGATTGTTTTGCTCCAAGTGTGTTTCACTTGCAGGCGATGTACAAGCAACAGGTAACCAGTAAAAAGTTAGTTTAAATGATTATCAACCATGATGTTATTAAAAAGGCATACTATATTTTGAATTTTAAGCCAAAAAAATAAATTTTCAAGCGTTACTATATAGTACATTACAAACTTTAAAAAAATGTGACTTTAACAAAAATTAAATAAATGAACTGAGAGCATTAAAATGAGTTTTAACATAACAGAAGCAGGGACTTCTAGCAAAATTCAATAATCTAATAAATAAAGTTGTTTTCTGTCATGCCTTGCTGGTGATTTGTAGTTGTTTGATGTATTTTACCATCCATCCATCCATCCATCCATCCATCCATCCATCCATCCATCCATTATCTTTACCCACTTCTTTCTTAAGTCAGTAAACATAAAGCTAAGACACAGGCAAAGATATAAACTACTGAATAATTGTGCAATTTGAGAATACATTTGATCAGACTGTAGATGCACATTTATGTCAAACTTTCTTTATTCATATACGTCCTTGACATATGGAGGTTTCTGGTTTAGTATTTCTTAAAATTCAGTCATGCCATTGTTACAGGCACAAACTCTGCTTTGTAGCTGGAAATTTGAGTTTGAAGTCACTTAAAATCCATGGTTTTCAATTTAAAGAGTGAGAAAAGAAAACTGTTTCTTCTGAAATCCCTGACATTATTTGAGATTTTGTCATATAAAATTAAGAGAAGAGTTTATTTAAATTTACTCTTTTTTTTAAATGATGGGATGCAAAATGTTTACTTGCACCAACATTTGTTATTTTGACTCAGTCACTTGGATGCAGACTCTCTCACTGGTACATTTTCATCTTTAAATCACTTCTTGGTCTGTTGCCTTCATACTTCTCCTCCTACATGTCACTGTGTGATTGCATTTACAGCGTGCGCTCTCAGGACATAATTACATGCAGTGTCCCCTCAGAGTGGACCAAACAAGACAAAATGGCCTTCTCCTACTCTGCTCCTGTTTCTTGGAATATCTTGCAAAAAGATCTGAAGCTCTCGACCTTGACTTCTCTAAGTGGCTTCAAACATCTGTTAAGTTCATGGGAAAAACCAGTGCAGACATGTTCCTGTTTTTAGTTTTCTACATCGCTTTATCACCTGTTTTTTCGCTACTTTTCCTTTTGATTGTCCTTTTGGTTGCTATTTTATTTTATGTTGTTAGAAAAATGTTACGCATCTTTTATGGTTGTCTGTTGTTGTCTTTGTTGCCATCACTCTGTTAAAAATCAGGTAACTCTTGTAAATGAGAAGCTCAGTGGGATTAACCTGTAAAAATGAAAGTTGAATGAAAAAAAAAACATTGAAAAATAAATGAAGTACAGTACTGACCTCCATTTTGCTGTGTGGCTACATCTATGCGTAAGGAAGGTCACTATCAAAAATTGGGGTGCCAAATAAAGATGGACACTGCCCCCCCCCCCCCCCCACACACACACACATTTTCTAGTTTTTATAAAGCTTAAAATAGTTTCTTAAAATGATTGGGGTGGCCCTTAAGGTGACTGAATATTAATCTATTAATATGCTCCGCCATTGTGCCTGGTTATGGTGTAGATCCATCACTGTCACTACACTGCTACTGACGAGCAAAATAATAATATATAATTAAAATAAAAACTCTGTTCTTCTGAACAATGTAACTTGTATCCATGTCTTGCACCAAAAACATTAAGGTTTACCTACATTCTCTGTGCAATTCCAGTCCAGAAAAAAAACTCATCTTGAAACCCACAAACATTCACTTTTCAAATCGTACCACTTGTTTTTGTTGGCGTGGCCGCAATACACTTCTGCAGCTCCGTCATTCTTTCTCAAACACTTCATTTAACAATCACACACAGAGACACACAAAATCCTTGCAGTGGAAAGAGTTTGTAAAAATCTGTTTTTATGACAGACCTTGTATGGATGAGGGCTGTCAGCGCAGAAGAACAGGCTTGTTTTGCAGATTTGTTGGTGTGCACAGGGCCTTGGCAGAGACAGGAGAGAAAAAGAAGATAAAGTACAAAAAATGATTTTTAAGGATCTTGATGTTGAACAGAGAACAATTGATCAAGAACATTTTAAAAACCTACAGGAGAGTTAATAAATTGCAGGTGGTTTAAAACTTCTTGGGTACATCAAAAACTATAAATAAACATTGATTTAGAAAATAATTAAAAAGTTATTCTTGGCATGTGAAGGCTTCTTTAATCCACACTTTTAGTTTAGTCTTCATGTTACTTCAGCGCCTGTCCCGGATCAGGAAATCTGCAGAGGTTTTAACGACAGTGTGTGAAAGTGTTATTGTGCTGACTCACAGGTTCAGCCTCACATCAGGTGGGATCCTCTTATTTCTGCCCGAGGTGCGAGTGTGGATGGACTGGTCCTTAACACAAAGAGGCTTACAGGTCTTGATCCACATAAACCTCCAAGCATTCAGGTTAAGGATCCAGGTTCCAGGAGGATTAGAGTCAGGCTGAATGCCAGACTCACCTGGTAAAAAACACTTTGATGATAACAGCTTATGGGCTAGCTGTAACACGGACTGAAACATACTGACACAGCTGAAACAGACTGAAACATCAGCTGAAACAGACCTATACATCAGCTGAAACAGACCAATACATCAGCTGAAACAGACTAAAACATCAGCTGAAACAGACTGAAACATCAGCTGAAACAGACCAATACATCAGCTGAAACAGACTAAAGCATACTGACACAGCTGAAACAGACTAAAACATCAGCTGAAACAGACTAAAACTTTAGCTGAAACAGACCTATACATCAGCTGAAACAGACAAACATCAGCTAAAATAGACTGAAACATACTGACACAGCTGAAACAGACTAAAACATCAGCTGAAACAGACTGAAACATACTGACACAGCTGAATTAGACTAAAACATCAGCTGAAACATACTGACATCAGCTGAAACATCACTTAAATATCAGCTGAAACAGACTGAAACATCACTTAAAGATCAGCTGAAACAGACTGACATCAGCTGAAACATACTGACATCAGCTGAAACAAACATCAGCTGAAACAGGCAAATATCAGCTGAAACAAACTGACACGTCAACTGAAACAGACCGACGCATAAGCTGAAACAAACGGACACATCAGCTGAAACAGACTGATACATCATCTGAAACAGCCTAAAACAACTGAAACAAACTGAAACATCAGCTGAAACATACTGAAATATCAGCTGAAATAGACTAAAACATCGCTGAAACAGTCTGAAATGTGACTGAAACATCAGCTGAAACGTACTGAAATATCAGCTGAAATAGACTAAAACATCAGCTGAAACAGTCTGAAATGTGACTAAAACATTAGCTGAAACAAACTGACAAAGCAACTGAAAGAAAAGCTGAGAAACAGACTGAAAAATCAACTGAAATGTCCAAAACAGATTGAAACACAAAAGAAGCAAACTGACATTGAAACAGACTGAAACATTAGCTGAAACAGAAGCAGAGAAAAGACAGAAATATCAACTTAGATGGCAGAAACAGACTGAAACATTAGCCAAAATACAAAAGAAGCAGACTGACATATCAGCTGAAACACTGACAGAAACATCAGCTGAAACACTGACAGAAACAGACTGAAACATGTGACTTGTGAGGATTAGAGACCAGTTTAGAATAGATTTGTTTTCTGAACTACAAACAACTTTAATGAGGAGATTTTAAAACAAGCAAAGACTTTTTATTAGTCCTAAATAAATTGTAATTGTATTTAAGTTGTCTTTATCCGTAACAAATGTTTTGAACATAATTTCATGAAAACAGAATCAGTTCATTATTGTTCAGACTGTTTCTTTTCCATTCTGCATTTGCTCGTCTTTCCTAGTTCTGGTTCTAGTTTGGCTTTCTTCCTGTTCAAAGGGAGTTTTTCCTTTCTACTGTCACCAATGTCCTGCTCAAGATGGGAGGTTGCAACAAAGTGGAGATTCAACACAAGCTACATTTTATAAAGTATGTGAATATTTTTGTTAAGCAGCACCCTCCACATGAAAACTTTTGTTTTGAGCTGGTGTTATTCACATAAACTGATCTGAAAATTTCCAGCAGCATTCCTTCCTCCAGAGATATTACTGGAAGACTTCACGGTAAATTGTCTCATCTTCTGCCATAATTGGGTTTTAAACCCCAACATTTTTTTAAATTTTTATCTTTACTTTGCTGATTTGGAATTAGAACCAGCAAACTACAAGCAAATAAGACCAAAACACAAATTGTGCAAATATATTTTCATTTGTTGTCAAACACAGTGATAAAAAGTATAATACCCTTAAAAATTCAAATGTAAAATAACATTAAAAAAGAAACAAACTGCTGTAAAATCTGGTTTCTGTGAAATACAGTGCATGTTGTACGGTAAATAAATCACGTTGCATTCAGCACGTTACCGCTCCAGGAGGAAAACCAAACACATTCACCCACATGTTTTTATTCATTTGGTACAATTGAAGGTGATTCTGTGACTTCCCTGCCTCTTGTAAACCTGGAAAAGCTGCATTTTGACTGAACTAATGTTCAGAACAGAAACATAAAACTCAAACTAAAAATCCAAATTTAACTACAATATTATTTCTACATTTTACTGCAGAATTAAATCAAATATTTGTTAAACAGAAGAAAAAAATGTGGAGTTCAAGTGCACATTTGGTTGTGTAACATATAAAATAATGAACCTCTGAAAGTTATAAACCTTTATGAAACATTGTATAAAATAGGGCTTTAATATTCACATTCCCTCATTTTGATGAGATATAATAATGAAAACTGATTATAAAAATACGTATATCTTTGGATTTCTGAGTTTAAACATTTAGACCCTCTTCAAGTCTTTTTAAAATTAATCTGAAAACCTGAACAAATTAAATAATGCTGGCTTAGAATTTAGTTTATTATCTTTTATTTGTACAGTTTAAACGTCAGGACTAGAAGACTGGAGATTTAAATTTATTACAAAAAATAAAAAGTGAAAGCTTTTTTTAATAAACTGAGTTAGTATTTGTTTACAGATATTATACATGTAACATCATAAAATCAGAATATTTAGTAGACAAAAAGTTTGGATTCAATTAAAAATATAATAGGTGAACTGTGATTTTAGTTTTAAATTCTTGAAAAAATGCACAGACATGTTTTGCACTAAAAGCTAGCAGGCTATGTGATTAAAAAATAAACAAATGTATTTACCTTTTCAATTTAAAAATAATTTTTTGTCTTAATTTTTCCAAATGTTGCAAGGAAACCCATTTTACTTACTGTACTTATTCCCAGGTCATTTATCAAACCAAGCTAACCGTTAGCATGCTAACTAAAAACACATAAATGACAGATACAGTATTTGAACAAATTAAATAACTGATCTCTTTGATGTCACCTGAGTATTTCAGTCATTATGGCTCTGATGTAATAGCTTTGTTAATTGATCTGATTCCCCAGAAACTTTAACTCGTCTCAGAACGTTCATTAGCTAGAGCTACTAGCTAACGGAGATGTATTACTAGCTAGTCTTTAACGTGTAATTTATCAGTGAGGTATTCAGTACAACTAATGCTTTAAAAATTAACTTGTAAAAAGCACAACAGAAAGAACATTAATAATAATAATAATAATTGTAATTCTTTTTTTATGTTAGCGTGAGTTTTATTTACAGGTGGAGAGTTGCAATGTAAATGGGTTAGAAGTGAATCGTTTTGTGTTGCTCAGATTTTAAAAATATCTTTAGACAGAATCCAGAATTCCTTAGATAGAGAACTTTACTAATTGGCTTTTCTACGTATGTGAAAGTTCCTGTAAAGAGCCCTGAGACAACTTTGTTGTGATTTGGCGCTATATAAATAAACTGAATTGATTGAATTGAATCAAAATATACTTGATGTGAAATTCTTTCACAGCCTTCCAACATATTTCTCAGCGTAAAATTTGAACCAAACGTGTTTCTAATTTTTTTTTTGCTAACCCATGCAGTTCCTCCACTCTGCCTCCCGCACAATGACCTCTGGAGCTCATCGGGCTCCGTTTTCCCGTGACCCTGAACAGAAAGCTGGTGAAGAAAATGGATCGATGGATGGCTCTGAGTATTCCCCTTTCATCTGATCCTAGATGTGGTTATTGGATGAAGTGAGAATGATGAAGACTTCTGTTGATGAAACAAACTGAAACATCCCCTGAAATTTAGACAAACGTTAAGCGGCACTAAACGCTGTTAGCTCATCAATGACATATAAATTATGTAAATACAGGTAGTCCTCGGTTTACAGCGGACTTGGTTTACAGCGTTTCGCGTATACAGCCGTCGCGCCCCAGTG
>JARVLU010000324.1:9608478-9619248 GCA_031762415.1 Simpsonichthys santanae
CTGCAAAAAAAGTCCGCGAGGGGTGATGACGTCACTGGGGGGCGACGGCCGTATACGCAAAACGCCGTAAACCAAGTCCGCCGTAAACTGAGGACTACCTGTAGTAAGTAGTAGTTTATTTTATTTATAAAATATATGAAGGCATTTTAAACCCTTCCCATACTCTTGCAATATTCTTAACAATATTTCTAAACTCTAAATGCTCTAAAAGAGCACAGAATGTCATGATGTCAGCTCCCTGCCTCAGCTGCTCTCCCCACCTGCAAGCGCTGTTGGCCACGCCCACTTCATTCTGCACGGAGATCAGCTGCAGGAGCGAGCTTATGCTGCAGTGTGGGCTGCACAGAGGTGCAGCAGATGCTAAATAATTTAAAATAATTTATTTTAAATAAAAATCCCATGCCGATTGTGTGGCTCATCCATCAATCAGCCAATTGTGAGTCGAGTCCACAACAAACAAACCGTGAAGTAGCGTGGGACTACTGTACCTGGATGTTCTAGGAAATCACTTTTGACATTAAAAAATGTTGGCTACCATCTGTGCATATTTATCTTAATTAATAGTAGGAATGTTAAACACTAACCTTTTTAAGGACCCACAGTGACACTGGTGTCACCGCCCCTTTTTAAAATTGAGAAAAAGTTTCTTAAGGTTCAACATTGACTTTTATCTCATGAAGTTCCTAAGCGACATCTACTGAACATCCTGATTCAGTCATGTGACTAGTGAGGGACTCTGGGTACTGACAACATCATTTCCAAAGTCTTGGTGCACCTGGGCAGATAATGTGACCACTAAGCTCATTTTAGAAACTTTATTTTCTTTTACTAAAGGTGAGTTTCCACTAAATCAATATGATAATCCTTAAATAACATGTCATAGCTCACATATAACCTGGTTTGACAGCATTTCTAAAACAATTTTATAAAGAATAGGTTTGTCAAATATCGTTGTGACATATATGTCTCCAGGTCTCACTTGTAAATGAGTCCTCGAGGCTCAGTGGGATTAACCTGCCTAAATAAAGGTTGAATTAATATGTCACATGGTCAGTAAACTCTAAATTGTATAAAAAAAATTCCATGTGACATATTTGACACAATAAGACAAATACTAATCATCTGTTTAGTCAATTTAGCCCATTCGGCTATTTTAGATAAAATTATTTTTGTTTTTCATTTTAAATCATATTTAAATAAAAATAAGCATGACAATTTATGAGATTACAATTTCCAAATGCGGAATAAATTTACTAAGTAAGCCCAATGTGAGATATATGTCACATTTCAGATATGCGCCAGTAGGTCGAGTTATTAAAAATAAATAAATAAATAAAATAAAATAAACTTCAGAAATGTGTTAATTATAATCCATTTGTTATCATTTACAACCCTCATACTTTTCATGAAAGTAGAAATGAGTCTGGGTTCTTACAGCGTTTGGTGACAATAATGAACGTTAAACAACGCTTGTAGTAGAAACTAAAAAAATAAATTTCACCGAATATTTCATATTTGTAAACATCCAACTCTGATTAAATCAAATGTAACTCAAGCAAAAGTCACATTTGTGAAAACAGATTATAACTGTTATGTCTGTACGATACCACAGAACTAAATCATTGCAGTTCTTTTCTTCTTAATTGACTTTTTTTGTCATTTCACAAGCACATTTAGTTTGAGGTTTGTTGAAGATTTAATCGTGGGTGACCCTGACCTTTTCTCAAAATAAAGATATTCTGCACACCAGGAAACCTTGTGTTTTTCCACATATAAGCATGCATACACACACATGCATGAAAACATAATTTTGTGCATTTATATTCAGTTGTGACATTAACAGGAGGAGGTTGTCTCTTCTGCAGCCCAGCAGGAACCTTGTTAATGCTGCAGTAAGGACAGTTATGGTAATGGCTGTAGGTATACTCAGATAGCACTAAACTATGGTACAAGTTTAGAATCATAAAGAGATGCTGAGACAGAATGTTTAACGTCATTCCTTAATTTAGTTTTTGTTTAATAGTTGTGATGTCAGAGGGTGTTTGGCAATGAGATCCTCTCCCATGTTGTCTCAGAGGTGGGTCTTCCTCCTCTGTAGACATTTTCATCTAATGATTAATTTAAAAAGCTATTCCACCTTTTTTTTTTCTGATCTATGCTTGTGTTCATTGCTTCCTCTTGGCCTCCCATCAACATTCCTCATCCTGCTATCCAGCAGTGCACAGCTGGTACTAAACAGACGCAAGGACACAAGAAAAGACAAAGCTTACCTGAACCATCTCTTTTGTTCTGATACTTATTAGAGCACTTGTTCTATTAATAGCACCGCTTGTCAGTCCCTCTCAGCGTGTGACATATGTTTTTCCAGACAAACAAGGCACCCACGAGCTTTAATTTAAGTACAGTGAGACAAGATGCACAATGACGTTTACCTTTTTGTTTTCATGTGGATTTTAGGATTACATGTAATTATTTATGTTCTCTGCCCCCTCGAAAAAGAGCTGTAGCAAATAATGAAAGCCTAAAAAGAAATAAAAAATAAATCCATAATCTTTCTTAATGACTAAAGAACACACTGCGGTGCTTTCCCACACATTATTTTTCTTATATATTTTTTTTTCTCAGAAACACAAACACATTCAACCCCATACAGCCGTGTGTGCAGCTTGTGTAATTGGAATAATTGTGAATAAATGTTTTTGCTCCGTTTCTTTATTCTATCTCTTGCAGGCAGTGCGTGCACCATGTCAGAATACAACAAGCTGAAGAGCATGCTGCTGGACATGCAACCCAAAGTAATGAAGACTGGACGGCAGAGCCAGCAGAGGGACATGGAGGAGAAAAGAGCGCTGGTGGACACAATGTTTAAATACCTCGATGTGAATCAGGACAGTCGACTGGTCAGCGATGAACTGGAAAAGGTGAGTCTGGAGATGAAATGTCTGGATCAGTTCCCAACCCGGACCCTCAGGATCATTTATCTGTTTCGGATTCTGCATCATGAACTCCTAATAGCAAGGACTCAAAAGTCATACGAAGAATGAAAAGAAGAAATGTTTAGTAGTTTCCCTTTTCTATAATTCACGTTTGCAGTTTAGAAGTAAAAAAGAAGTGAAATGATCCAAAGTAGATTTGTGCAACATTTCCAAGACACCCCTGAGGAAATTTTAAAAATGAATTGGGGACCATCTAGTAAGGCAGCCACCTGTTATCCACTAGAAAATGGTTTCTTAACTTTATATCTTACTCTTCCGTCAACTTTAATGTGGCTCGAATCGCAACGTGTACCCCCACAAATGTATCAAAGTGACTGGCTTGCAGTATAAAAGTAGTAGCGCACATCATGATGTGCGCTACTACTTTAATAGGCATTTTGAGTTACCATGGCGATGTAATTTGCGAACAAATTTGCCATTTTTCTCTTTGAAAAACACTGACAGAACTCGGCAGCTTCTAACTGCCACAGTGAGGTCACATGACCTAAAGTGGAGAAACCCCTGAACAAAATACTGATTAACTTCTGGAGCCATTTTGGATACAGATGTTGGTAACACTTTACAATAAAGTACACAAAATTTGATTAACTAGGGATTAACTATTTGTATTCTTATATCTTATGAAACTTTTTTTTATTGTTCTTTTAAAATGAATAAATAAACATCAAATCAAATCAAATCAAACGACTCAGGAACGAATCAGGAGCTACTGGGTGGTTACTGGGGAACACAGCCAAGCCTTATTGTGGGACTACAGGTTAGTTACCTTACATGAGGAACTAATGAAGAACTAATTGGTAGTCAAGGAAACCAAAGAGGAACAGATCAGGAGCTAACAGTACGTCAGAGTCAGAGTTTATTTATTGTCAATCGAAATTATGTGCACAGGGTCCCAGTTACATCCAACAATGAAATGTAAAATAAAAACAGTAATAAGATCTAAGATATGAAGTAAGAAAAACATTAACAAAAATATACTAATCACTAATGGCATAAAAAAATATGCCGAACAGCAGCCCGAACATGAGTTTGTGTGAGCAGATGAGCACGAACGAACAGAGCAACATGAAACAGATCAGCAGCAACATGAAACAGATCAGCAGCAACATGACGTGATTGATTTTTTCACAGTGATTATTCTGATTAGAGATTCATGAGTCTAACAGCCTCAGGGCTGTTCCTCAGTCTAGTGGTTCCACACTTCATGTTCCTTAACCTCCTTCCTGAGGGGAGCGGGGCAAAAAGTGTGTGTGCTGAGTGAGCGGGGTCCTCCATGATGCAGGTAATGATTAAGTAATGATTAGTTCAGTCTCAGTCAGTACTTTATGATGCTTCACTACATCAGTGAACAAAATAATAGCAAGAAAATAATTTGGTACTCGGTAAGTGATAGTCAGACATAGTTAAGATGACAGCAGTACATGGTTATGAAATTGATAACCAGTGGTAAGAATCCAATAAAATCAATAATCACTAGGAAACAGGTTTTTGACAATTACGAGCTGTGACCTCACACGTGCAGGTTTTATTCAGAACACAAATATAGAATGTCTCTGTTTCTGTGGTAACAAACCAGTAGCCCCCTAATAAGGCTTGGCTATGTGTTCCCCATAAGTACTAGTTAACTACCCATTAGTTCCTGATTTGTTCCTGAAGTGTTCCCTAGTAGTTAATCAAATGTTGGGTACCTTATTGCAGTGTTACCAAGATGGCTGCCACAGCTACCTCAGAAAACTCAAAATTAACTATAACTCGGTCATTAAAAAATAACCGTAACTCATTGATTTTTTATTTTTTTTTGTGCGTGTGTGTTATTTATTCATTGGCTGAAATTTGGCACGTTGGTAGCTGAGTGACCCCAACACTTGGTACTGGCAAATCAAATGTTTAAATGGCCACAATATGGCAGTCCTCTTTAAAGTTTCTGCAGGAACTTTCTAGGTAGATCACTGAGATCCAGTCACCATGTAATGTATGTATCCCTGTCTTGTTTATGTTCTCTGCTTTAAAAGAAATACATGAGAATGCTGCTTTAAAACTGTAACATGACATCTAGCTGCAACATTTAGTCGTCTTTTCAAATGATGGAAAACATCTGAGTTTTTCTCCAACTAATCTTAGAAGCAGAACAACTGTAAAAGAAGATGGAGTCGACGCTTCCATGGTGACGATGGAGTACTTTGAATATTGTCTGGCATTTTGGCATCAGACATGTGCGGCAATTAATCTTCTATCCAAGTGTGGATCTCAAAGACGTCCACACAGAGCCTGACTCCTATTATAGAGTTACTGACGATGTCAACAAAAATAATAATAATTAAAAATCCACAGCTTCTTATTGTTCAAAACTTAGAATCAGCTTTAAGCTTTCTATTCTTGTAATAAGTAAGCGTATTAGAAGGCAAACATTTATAAATACTTTCAAACGCTACACAATAACTGACAAAGCAGTGAGCTTTTGTTAGCTTATTGCGCTTCCAACAAGTTTTGTTCTCTTTCCGCTAAGAAAAACGATTGAGCGACATTTGCCTTTTATGGCGAAGCTGTATTAAAAGATTCAGTAAAGCTGGCATGTTACTGAGAAATCTCTTGATAAGTCATTCTTACTGTGCAGAAATTCACAAATTCTGTTTTGCATAGATGATGCTTTTAAGGATCAAAGAGAGATTCCAGTCATCCATCCAGTCCGTCTCCATTTTGGGATCCGTCTTTTGTCGCAGCTAATGCAGAATGGTTAAGTCCTGTACTTGGGGTTTGAATATGTTTTATTCAAATGCCTAAGGGCAGAAGAGTCTGTGACAGGGAACATATGGCAGCACTCGGCTTCAGGCAACAACACGAGATGAAAAAGTTTGTCTCATCCTTTAATCTGCCATGTCACATGTGGAGCTCCATACAAAATCAGCTGCAGAAGATTAACTTAAAGGTTTATAGGTTTATACTTCTAGACTTTACCAGCCAGAGGAAGGAAACATAAAAAGTAAATTGCCTTGTAATGATCGTGTCGGCATTTGAACCTATAAACACATTTTACACTGCTGATATGAAATTCTGACATGCAAAACCTAAAAATACTGTTACTTGGAGTACTGCAGCGTTGAAATGACCTGATTTCAGAAGTTTAAAAAAGAAAGATATTCAACATGCTGTTTAAGTTGGATTCTTGTCAGTCATAATTTCAAGTTTAAAACCATCAAGAAGAGATGGTTTCTGAGCCTCCTGCAGGGTCTGTAATGATAGTTTCAAACTTTAGAAGAAGCTTTCAGTTCTTTGGGGGAATTTTGCTCATTCCACGTGCAAAAAAGCTTTTTTCTATGAAATCTATGTGCTGTCTTGCATCCTTTGGAGATCTTTTAATTTTATTTTATTCATTGCTGGGATCAAAGCATGGCTAAATTGAAAGTACTTTATGATGTCAGTGGCCTAATAACATTATCATGGACAGTTCTGTAGTATTCAGCCAATTGGCAAATGTTTTTATTGTCTTTTTCCTGAATTCCTTGATATTTAAAACAATTCATTGTTTTTGTTTAAAAAAAAAAAGGATCCCCATACCACAAGCTTGTGCATTAAGCTAGATAACTTATTTCCAATAGATATCAGACTTGTGTAGATTTTCATTTGCTGATTTTTGATGCAAACCTTTATGACGTTAAACTATTTAAGGGCTTCTGATTGGCACTAATATTTCAGCATCTTTGAAACTGTTCTGATTAATTTTTGTATCATTCTATTAAGTTGAAACTTCTTTTAATGCCATTTTTTAAAACAGTTTCCCCACATTGTTTAACTTTAGCTTAGTGACCTTCATTATTAATGATAGAATATAATTTATAGGATAGCTTATTTTATTTTATTTGCCCTTTTTTCTTAGATCTCTGTCAAGGAGCATTTGGACGACAATCTTTTGGCGTGCACCATGCAAGATCTGCTTCGTTACGATGACTATAACAACGATGGACACCTCAGCCTGCATGAGTTCTACACAGCTTTTCGTGAGTTTTTATAGTTTTACTGCGAATCGCTTTTTGAACCCACTCTGTTTAAAACAGTGTAGCATTTATGAAGTGGTGGAGGAAGAAAGGTGACACTTGTTCCTCAACTTCACTACACTTGTTTACTTCTGTACTTACTTTCTTATTAAAAAAAATAATTAAAGTTTAATAACCAATATAAACTTACTTTATTCACACTTTAATAATCAGAGCTCAATCACTGAAGTAGAATCTGTTAATTACAGAGAATTATATACCATAACAAAGTGAATGTTCATCCAAATGAAGAGACCAAAGTTGCCTTTGAAGTTTTATTACAAAAATAATTATTCAAGCAAATAATCAAACTAAGAATCAACAATAATAATAGACAATCAAACAATATAAGTGATAATCAGTTTAATTAAACATTTATTCACTTTTATCTGAGGCAAAATTGACTCTTTGAGCAGGAATTATTTTGGTTATTATACGCACACAAATTTAGACAAAGTTTGACTATTTGATAAATAGTTTGCTTTGGGTTTTGGTGGTGAGAAGTTATTCAGTGTGACCAGATCAAGTCATTTATTATCACTGCAAGCTAGGAAATTATTTATCAAGTTGCATCAGCTAAAAATGGCATAAATAGACCCAAAGTCACATTTTTTGTCGGCAGGTTTCTGCTCCTTACCAGGTCAGTGAAGCAAAGTGATCATTAAAAACAATCATCTGTTTAAATCATAAATGCCTTTTTATTTTTCTTGCAAAAAATACATTATTAGACTTTACTTGGGCTCATTTTGATTAGTTGCTTTAGCTAACAAACAAACGACAACCATAATTTAAAATGCAACTTATGTTGACCTTCATTTAAAGTCTGAAAGTTTACGATTCTTTATACTGAACGCAACTTCTGCACCAATCAGCATGAAAGTCTTTCAACCACAGATAAAATTCAGTTGTGCACAGCACATGTACCCAGATTAGCGTTTATTATAGCATCTGGAACTATTATAATAGTTGAGGTTTAGAGTGAGTGGCAGTTGAGAGCCTTTGCAGGTCACACATTTTTAGGAACAATAATCATATTTCATATGTAATGTAACATTACCCCAAAATGTGCTAAATACAACATAAATATAGAATTTCTTTAAACACTTCTTACCTCGCTCTTTGTCTTTGCACCCTTCACACATTCCATCCAACTGCAATGAAACCTCAGGTAAGAAAATAGAATCTGACTGAATTTGTCAATACAGCAGTTTGCATTGGCAAGACGCCATCGCCAAGCTTTTACTTTCAGCTCGTAAAGGTCTATTAAGCCTCACCAATAATTCAGGCACCCTAATGACTGGTTTTAGCTGAAAACTTCCCACCCATAATTCCGTTACTCTAGCTTCACCTTCCAGATGGGCAGTGGGCGGACATTACATTTTATTTATCTACCTGCAGATCTGCCTGAAGGGTTTTCGGCTGAGTTCGTCAATGCGTTTTATGTTTGACAAGCAGTTGAAGAGGTGGTTTGGGACCAATAACGGGCTATTGATCAGAAAACGCTCAAGGTTAAGTGTTGGACTGCAGAAAGGCAACAACGACGGGGAGTAATTATGTTTGAGTGGCACATCTGGTATTCTGGGAAACATAGCTGGCGTTGGATTTTGTGCAACTTTGCATAATTGTGTGAGGTTTTGGAGGAGTCTGTGAGTCCTGGGATGCAGCTGATGCTCCATCCAAGTGAGGGGTTTGGGATCCGGAGCTGCCAGGAATCACAGGTGCGCTTAGCAGAATGGAAATTGACAATATGGCTCTAAGTTTGAAGAAAAAAATTAACACGAATAATGCATTCAAACGATAATGCGTTTTCCTGGCTGATATTTATGAACTCAGGTGTTGGTCATAATTTTTGGGATCCTGTAAATTAAATTGTATGTTTAGAAAGTCAATTCAGAAGTTCTTTATTTCATATCTCCTCTCTGTACAGTCTTGCTGTTCTGTCGCCCATGAGAACCACTCCGCTTCACGTTGATCCCACACTAAACTCGCGCTCTTAAGAAAAGCCCAGCCTGTACTGGGCCTTCTGTTTTTATCTAACATACAAATCTTTGAATCACGTTTCCAAGTTCAACTTACAAATTGATGAAAGAAAATGAGACCAGAGAACATCCCTGATTACATTTCTATTGATCCAGTATGCCTTATTGTAAAACCACAGCTGGCCAAGTTGCCTGTCTTGTTTAATTTTTTTTAATGTTACCATTTGTTTTGCTCGACTGCCTCCTATAAAAGGAATCTGTTTGAACACCTCTTCTTTTCCCTTTAGTTTGGTTTTGAACTAAAATTCATTGGCACATTTATAACAATTACATAGTTGTTAATGTGATGTGACAATTTCACATCAACTTGTTTCCTACTTTACAACCAGCTGTAACGTAACTGCTTAGTAAAACCACAAATAAATGTTAAATCCCTTGAAAATTACTTCAAGAAATTAGCATCTGTTCTTGTTTTAACATTGTTATTGCACATAAAGTAAATAACTTCTGCCTTTTGGGGGTCCTTAATCCTCTGAAACTGTTACGGTGAAGATCATTTGATAAGTGAAGTTTTCTTAAAAAATGTTACATTAGATGAGTAATTAAATGCCAAACACATCCATGTTTGATTTCCAAATCCTTGTTTGTATGTTTGAACAAATGTATCCTGTATTATTATCTGTATTATGGTTTACTGATTAAAGCAGATAAAAAACTCAACAATGAACAGAATACCTGTGTACTCCTGGTCACAGTGCATAGACAAGCACAGAAATAACAGCATAATAGTCTTGAATCACCTCTGTGGCTTCTTAATGGTTTGTGGGTTCACAGTGCTGATGCCTAATACTCATTACAGTGTGAACATTATGTAGGAGTGGACATCTTGTACATGGGCCCTTTGTGTCTGAATTAGAACTTCTATAATTACACAAAAGAAAATGTGCAGGGATTTGCCCCTCGGACATGGCCACTGATAGTGGATCACATTAACTGGTCACTGTGAATGACAACAGTGCAATAATAGCAGATCTGATATGAGAACAAGCTTATTGAGCGTTATTTGCATCCTACAGATGCAATCCTCATGTTCTCACAAGGTCAAAGCCTTTTTTTTTTTTTTTTTTTTTTATTTATTTTTTGTGGTTACACATGTGGTGTATGGGGCTGTCCTGCAATAAAACCCTGTCTCCAAATGCCTTATAACTAAGAAGTGTTTACAGAATGTGCAGGATGGTATAACTTCTAGATTTTAAAGATTGGTGTTTTTATTGTGTCTGGTGCTCGACATAGTTTGAGTTCATGTATGATGTTGCAAAGTATCAGATACAGGTAGCGCCTTAAAGCTTTGCAAGATGATTTCTTAAGGATATTGGTGTTTTTCAAACACTCATCATTAAAATACACTGCCGGGCCAAAAAAAAAAAAAAAAAAAAAAAAGAAAAAAAAAAGTCACACACTAATATTTTGTTGGACCACCTTTAGCTTTAATTATAGCATGCATTCACTGTGGTGTTGTTTCAATAAGCTTCTGCAATGTCACAAGATCTATTTCCATCCAGTGTCGCATTCATTTTTCACCAATATCTTGCAATGATGACTAGGCACTATAGGCATGATGGGTGCATCACTTCACCTGCCTCTCTTCGTATCCTGATGCGTCCATCATTCTGGAATAGAGTAAATCCATTCATTCATTCAACCTTTATTTAGGCAGGTTAATCCCATTGAGCCTCAAGGACTCATTTACAAGAGAGACCTGGC
>JARVLU010000324.1:9632538-9650732 GCA_031762415.1 Simpsonichthys santanae
GATGACGTCACTGGGGGCGGCGCCGTAAGTACGGAGCGCCGTAGGTAGAGACCGTCGTAGGTCGAGGACAACCTGTATATATAATATTGCAAGAATTTGGGGTGTCCCCTGCTGTTCTGTTTAGCTTTGCTGCAATAAATTGAACATTTGAATACTGTACTTTGTTTTATTCATGTATAAATGTGAAGCGTACTAAAAGATACAGTAAACATGGAAATAAGACTGGGTCTGTCAGTTATTTTGTCACAATAAGGATTAATGTGAATCAAAATGTTCACAGTGTTTCTATTTGTATATAAAGCTTAACAAAGAACATTTATTTTAGAAACACTACATGGCATTGTGCTTTTCTAAAGAGGACTTTAAGGGAAACCCTTTTTTAAGAGAACTTTTGATTGATTTTGCTGTGCTTTTCATTCAGTGAGCTTGAACTTTAACTGTTACAAAGAATTATGGTAGCCCTGCTGAGTGCAGCTAGCATCAGCCAATATGATGTATTGACTATCAAAGAAATTCTACTTTCGATTCATTTGACCTTGAACGGGCAGCTCTAAGCTCGGAGAAATGTTGCAGCGAGTGTGTGGGACACTGAGTGAGAGGACGATAGCAGAGGAGGTAATCTCAAATCTCCAAGGTGTCATCTCTCATGAATACAATCTGATTCTCTGGCAGCGCTCAATGATGCTCGGTCCCAGCTGACTGTTGGTAAACTCAGCTGGGAGCAACGAGCTCTCAACTGAGCGTACAACAAGATCCCATTCACTCCGCTCTTCTGACACCACATGTTGAGCTGGCTGCAGGGTTCAAGCCCAGAGAAGCTTCTTTGAACCAAGACGATGCTGAAGTTCTCTTGATGTTGTTGCGTGCCCAGGCCAAATCCCCAACACAAGTTACACATATGGAGGTCGTTGATGAGAAGAAACATCAAAACTGCTTGAGAAAAGTGAAAACTTTTGATTTTGGGGCCATGATTGAAGCTATGGCACAAACGCTGCACTAAAGGACCCAAACCAGCTGAAAAATAAAAGCTACAACACAAAAAATTGTCTCCATTTTTTTATACAACCTAGTAAATTCCACATCTACTCATGAATTAGGTAATTTCTTTCAAAATACCTTATTGTGCATCTCTAAAAATGGACTGCCAGTTATAAATTACCATCACAACAGAAGCCTGAATCAGCAGTATCTGAGTCTCTGTCGATGGTTTGCAATGTATGAATTTGATCCCCCGAATGCTTAATGCGACTGCCAGTATGAGCAGAAATTAGCATACCCTCTCCTGTAAACATACACGGGTCATTACAGGTCCGCTTGAGGACCATTCCCGTGTCATTTTCACTTTAAACAGACACTTCAAGCGTCCAGTTGCTGCTATGCCTGCAAATAACTGAATCAGTAAGCATGCGGGCGTTTAGCTTGAAACTTTTATTGTCATGTGCACGACTCCTGTCATGCTTGGAGGATCTATAATAATTTAGTAGGGTGGAGTAAGTGTGCTGTAGACAAAAGTTTGCTCTCCCATAATTCATCATCGCATGGCAGTGAGAGGGTACTTTGAGGGAATTATGCAGCAATTAATCAACTTCATCAGCTCATCAAGAGCTTTTAAAAATCTCCATAGTTAAAAAGGGAGCAATGATGCAGTGCCTGTTTTTTTTAACTAACTAATCAGCTTTTTTATTAAAGTGTATAAAATGAAAATATATTTTTGCATGTGAATTGATCAAGATTAAGCTGTTCAACCAGAATAAGAGCACAAACCGGTGTTTCAAATATTATATACACAAAATGAACATTGCAGTTTTATTCTTGGTTTTCTCTTTTTATATATGTAAACAGTTAAAGAAGTAATAAAAGAGAAGATTCTGTTTGTTATATATTCCCCCAGGTTTTTTTTTAATCTGTTGCATTATCACCAAGTCATGAGAACAACTGCCTTCTAGAGCAGGAAGTTCTGCTCTAAATGCAGAAGTGGTGTCAGGAACAAGAAGTGCATAATGGAACACGTTCTAAAAAGGTTTTAAACCAATTCTTTTGTATTCATGTGGTAAATTGGGACCAACGAACCAAGTAGACATGGATTTCTTAAAGTCAAAGATGGGCAGAAAATAAAGCTTTTGAATTGATCGACCAATGTTGGGAAACATTTTAGGCAAATTGATTTTGGGTAATAATGTAACAAAATCACCTGCAACAGTTTAAGGAATCAAATCAGCAGGTTAATATAAAGAACGTGGACAGCTTTCACATCGTACCACCTGATCTTGCAGGGTTGTAGACATTTGTGTGGGGAAAAAAAGATTTCCAAACAGACCAAGTTCATCCGATTTATTTACAAAGCTTTTGAGAGCAGTGCAGCATTCACAGAACATGCAATTTACAAGATTACACTCTTATCAGTGCTCTCATGCATGTGAAGCCCTGACCTGCCCTCACTTCCTGAACCGGACAAGTTAAGTTTTATAGAATAACCTCCAGCCCAGCCCTCAGCCCCTCACCCCCATGACCGAGCCGTCATACATAGGTTTGCCGCAGACAGGAAGGAGTGGATCTGAGTCAAGGACACTGCTTGAGACATGCCAACATATCAACCGTTGTGGATATCAAATACAACCAGTTCTTCCTGTTCCTCACTAAGTGACTCTTACTGGTCCCACGTAAGCGTTATTACCATATTTTTTGCTGTATAAGTCGCACCTTTTTGCATAAATTTCCGAGTCCTGCGACTTATCCACTGAAGCAACTAATATACGTATTTTCCCATATTTATAAACCAATTTTTGGCTGAGATCTGACTATTTCATTCATTCTGACCTGGAAAATATTGAACACTACTGTTTTCAGCCACTAGAGGGTGTTCAACTATAATGGCAAGCCAAGAGTCTTATTAATAGGTAAAAGTGGCTATTAATGAGACTTACCATACAAAGCCACCTGCGTCTTGCGCTGAAACTCCTGGAGCAATCGTCAAATCAGCTGCATTTCGCCGCGTCGCCCAGGTGAAATGCAGCTGATTTGACCATTAAAGTGCATTTATGAAGGAAAAGTTCAACTGAGACGCGCCTTTGCTAGAATGTCGAGCAAACAAATGATTGTTTTTAAGTGTTAATCTTGTTAAAGTCCTCCCTGTGGCCACCATTTGTCAGCCAATCAATTTTTGTCACAACACCGGCCCACAATTTCAGGTGGTCAGCGGTGATGCATAATAGATGGAACTTATGCGGCAAAGCGACACGTTTGTTATTTTCCACTTTATTAGACATATTTGGACTGATTGACTTATACGGCGGTGTGACCTGTACAATGGTAAATATATGGGACAATTTATCATTCACAACCACAGTCAGTAAACAGAACAGATTATAATGTCTAAATCTACTTGAAGTAGAACAGATGATGCATATGAATGCATGAAACACATTACCTTGATACACTTTACACCTTAAATTTGTAGTATTTTCTCTTTATAAGTCACCCTCAAAGCTTATTTTATTGCATTTTATTTTTATTTGTAGTAATTTTGGAAAATGTTTATTTAGCAAACCCTACATACTAAAACTTCAGAATTGTATTACTGTATTTTGTTTTATAGCCTACGAACAAATTTAAACTCCCAGAGTAAATGTTTTTGTGCATGACCTGGCGAAAAAAAAATAAAGGTCAAACTTTACATCAATAAAAATGAATTTCATTTTGCATTTGGGACAACAGGTATATTGTATTATTTCAGTTGACAACACTTGAACCTGCTCCATTTCTCACCCAAATTACTCTGTCAGAACAGATCAATGAGGCAGGATTCAGCTGTGGATTTTACTAACATTTTTAGTGTTGAAGCACAAACTGCCTTCTAACCTTCTTTTTAATCATTTTTCTCAATAAAGGGAGCTTTTTTATTGAAAATGTCTAGTGTTGTAACTATTTATCACAAAACTTGTCAAACAATTTTAGAACATGTGATGAATGAAAAGAACAATTTGGCCTCAATTAAAAAAAAGTTGGAAGTAAATATGTAAAGATGGTAGATTTTTAGAGGGAGAAGACGATGGAACACTAAATGTTATTCAGCTTCAATTTCAGCTTTGTTCCTCCTATAATTAATTTATTGCATTAAAATAACAATGCATCTTTCGGACAGCTGTATGTACATATTCTCAAATCTCAGTACAATGATAACAAAGCTTATTCTGATATGTACTGTACAGTACTGCAAAACGTTACTGTCCAGCTCTGCTGACCAGCAGCTCGGTTCCAGGCGACGAGGCCCACCGCCTCGTCCAGGTTGATGTGCACGTGTGTAATTGACCTTCAGGATTATTTGTGACGCTCTTGCCAGTTCTGTGAGCTTTATAAATAGATTGTTACTTCTGACTTTGAGTTGCAAAACTTTCCCTCCATTTCGGCAGAAAGCAGCAGCCAGAAGCACTGTTGGCTTCTGGGTAGTGTAGTTCTTTTGACTGGTGTTACTGTGTAGACTTATTGAAAGAAAACTACAAAATAGTGGTGCCTGTCTGAAGTTTTCCTTTTTTTCTCTCTCTCTTTTATTTATTTATTTATTTATTTTTTTTACTTTTTATTTCGTCCTTGTGTGGCAACATACATTGATGACATTGTGTGGCATTATTATTATTATTTATCCCATACTGTCCCAATCATGTGAGTAACATTAAACTTGACAATCGTGTGCCGTGTACAATCTTTCACTGAAAAACCATGAAAGAGCGAGTCTTTGTCTTGTCAAACATTGACACCACTTTTTCCTCTCTGCAGATAATGAAATGTGGTTGTAAGATCTCTAAAATTTACAGTAATAAATCAAATTTAAAAATACAGCACGCTGTGTTTTGATCCCCCTGCATCTGTCTGAACTTGGTAGTTTACTAACTCTTTAACTTTGACCAGGTTCTCTGCTTAGATGGCCTCGTGGGAGCACAGTGAAAGGAAATCATTGGTCTCACTGGTCCTCTTGCTCTAAAGCGCTCATTAGAAACCTGTGAATGTTCAAAAGTGTCCATTCACAAAAACGCTGTGAATAAACGGAGAGGCATTTAAATTCTGTCCACGTGGATTTACCCAGACTTCCATTTATAGCTCTTGGTGCATGACGTTGTGCATTCAGTCTCAGTGGAGGTGGACCCTCAGGTCAGGTCAAGCTGTGGCTCCTGCAGAGCATAGTTCTGGTGCAGGCCACATAATCTCTCCTCCACAATGCTCAAAGGGGTTTGAAACAAAGACCACTTAGCAAGCCCTGTCAGAAGATGCTTTAGCACTTTACAGTAGGAGGAAAAAGCTGTAGAGGGAGAAGGAGGAGGTCTATCTTTCCATAAAGATGAAGGATTACAGAGATTGTCAGAGATCTTATGCTGCTGTCAGAGGAGTATATAGATTTAATGAATTGGATCTCATATGGGCAAATGAAGTATGGGAGATTAGCTTCAGACTGTCAGCTTGTTTCCACTAAGCCTCTCAGAGCAGGATGGCTTTTTTGGCCTTTGAGACTTAAAACATCCTTGGTTTTATCAAATCATAGAGTGGGAAGATAAGTTTTCAATCTGTCTTTGAAACTTCTTTTTTTCTATTTTCATCGACTTTCTTCTCCACATTTTTTCCCCCGAACCCGACTCGTTATTACTTAAAGTGTAAAAAAATACTAACCATTTTATTTTTTGCTCAAAAGGACATAGAAATGAAAAATGGTAACTAAAACTTACTGAGCAATAAAGTTTCTTTATAAGATTGGAGCAAGTACAACTTTTAAAAACAAACTTTACAACCTTTTTTTTTTAGTATTTTACCGCAGTTCATAATGACAAACAAAACTAAATGGGTTAGAATAAAAGGTTAGATTTAAAACAAACCTGAAACTGTTTTTTATTTTAATTTAATTTTATTTTTTTATGTTTTTTTTTTCCTACCAGGTAATTGCTGCTTGCACTTTAAACAAATACATTACCATACAAAATTTAACAGCAGCTAAAGTGGTTTGATTTGATAAAAAAGCCATTTTTGCCAGCTCAGCTGAGGAATGTGGAGGTAAAATAAATTAACTATGTCATAATATGAAACGTAACTAATTTAGTTAGCAGTTTTTACAAAAAATGATTTCCTGCTGTATTTCCTGTTAAATCTACCAACAGATGGTGTAGAAGCAGGGCAGCCGGCTTGGGACCTGAAAGTCCCAGCGCTTTCAATAGCTGCCCACTGCACCACCTGGTGGTGGATGGGTTAAATGCGGAGACTAATTTCGTCATTGTATGGAAACATACAGCTGATGACATTGTGTGACATTATTATTATTATTAGCTTACTAGAATATACGTAGAATAAGACAGGTCTTCTACTCTGTGGATTGTTTAATTTGACCAAAAGACTAAAGAAACAACACCCTTAAATCTAATACTGCCTGTAAAACAAAACTGTTTGTTGAGGACTGAACTACAGCCTCTCAGTTACCTCATCCAAAATTACCATTCCAAACAACACAGCAAAGGAATAAACTATACAAAAGAGAACAAACAAATGAACTTATTAGTTCATAATAGTTCATCTGTATAAAAGCTTGGTTGCATTTTTAACCAAGCACCAAAGGGCATCCTGACTGGATCAGGCAGGGTGTAGAGACAAGCAGCCAACAGACGCTTAGAATAATTTACAAATATAGAACAGGCAATTAAAAAAAGGATTGCAGATATTATCTTGATATTTTACAAACGTATAGTTTTGCCTTTATAGCTGCTTTCCCCTACTACTGTTAATAATTAAAAGGCGTCATTGACTGATTAACAGTAAAATAACGGTTTTACTTTGTTGCATAGGGGAATACTCCCTGAATGCAAGTGGACCAGAGACCATTCCAAAAGCAGGAAGTGGACTAGAGCGCAGGGCAAACAAACGTGTTTCTCTTACCTCATATGGAGCCGTCAGCCGACTTGTGTGGAAAAACAACGTTCTCCATGGTCTTCTGTCTCATCTTCCGCTCATTGTTGAAAAATGACAAAACCGAAATCCCAAAAGTGCTAAAATTTGATGCCACTCTGTTTTTATTTCCAGAAGAATAAGTGTCTTCTTCAGAGGTTGTTGTGTCGTCAGTAGTTCTTGGTGCAGCGCCACCACAGGCGAGGGGGGGAACGGTTTGGCTCGACTGACAGTGCAATGTGAATGCAAACCGCACCAGATGAAAATGTAAACAAATGTTCTGAATTTTGGGCCCCCATCGAATTGAGCCTACTGGACTGTCAGGTGTGAAAACAGCCATCTCTTGGAGGCAAAAGTCTGTCTTCTCAGGAAGGACAGTTGATTAGCACAAAGGGTTAATTACCATACAGTCAGTTTGGGCCCAGGGTGGTCAGGATGTGCTGGTTTACAGATTAGCACACAGAGAGGGTGGAAGTTTAGTTACCATCTCTGACGACAGAACAGACTTCTGAGGGACAGGGTGTCCTGAATCATCCTGACTTGTCCTAATGAATCATGGAGCAAACACTACAGTTGAAACACCAAACCATTATCAAGGTGTTATTGAGCATTGTCTTCTGTTAATAAACCGTTTCTTCATTGTGCTCAAATCTATCTCAGCACCCACAAAGAAATTATTTATGTTGTTAGCACCCAGTTCCCAATATCAGTCATCAGATCACGTGGGGGTAATGATTGACTGGAGAGATACGCTGTTGCTTAGGGACAGCAGATGATTAAAAATACATTTAGTCTTAACTCAGTGAAATTAATTTTATGTTTTGTTTTCTAAGGATTCAACACATGGATTATTTTAGCACACTTTCTTTCACGCTTGTATTTTTTAAAGGCAGTGGCTATTTCTAAAGATTCAGTTGTGGGAATTGCTTGATTTTTTTTTTCTTTTTCCCGTCGCTCTAGAAGTAGCAATTTAGTTTTGTTTTCATGCACTTATCATGAATAATCTTTTTTTAACGCCTTTGGCAGATGTTCCACCAAACCACTGGGGCTGGTTTTCTGATACAAATATCAATTTGCACACGTTTTTCGTGTCTTCTTTTGTTCTGTCTTTCCGCTGTGATCCTAACAATGCTTTTTCACTGCCTGGTTAAGAGGTGCTACTGGAAAAGAAGCACAACTGAGGTTTTTTTTTTTTTTTTTTTTTTTTTTTTATGTAACAGTCAGGAAACTAGACACTTATAGAATGAACTGCGAGAAAAAGAAGCACATTAAAACTAGAGAGAAAGGAAAAAGTGAGATGTAACAGAAGACTGACAGGCCTTTACAGTCGGAGAAATCAAGCAGGCGAGAAGTTCTGGGGTTGGACAGAGAGCAAAAGCTAAAGATACAAACACGGAGTCGGGGAGAAAATGAGACGGTGGGTGGAAAAGAGGCAGCAAGATAAAGAGAGAGAAGGGGTGTTAGGAAGCAATGTGGAGAGTAAGCCGAAGATTCCTCTGTACCTGTGGAGGAGATTAAGAGTCTGCATCCAGTGTGATTAATGAGCTGGGCCCTGATTGCTCATCCCCACCATCCTTTCCATGAATAATCACCACGCCAGCACTCTCAAGGAACAACCATGAACTTCTGTAAGCGTGTGAGAGAGAATAAAGGCTCGATTCACAAGAGGTGCAGAATAGTTTTATGTATAAAATGTGTTACAAAAAGCAGTATGCATGTACATCATGCAAATGAGATGCGATAAATTTATATGTGTTGTGCGTTTGATTAACAGACAGCATGCTTAGTTATTGACTGAGCGTGGAAAAGAAATCCTCAGCTTGCCAAGAATTCAGTGTTGCGTTTAAAATGTTGATGCATTTACTAATAGCTGCAGCCCACCTGCAAAGAGCAGCCCTCATGAAAAATGTACAAAGACACACCAAGATCATTTGTGTGCACCGTGGGCTGCCAGTGGGAGTTCTGTCTCACTGCATGTACTACTCATCCCTACTGCTGTCAATGTGCTCTGAGAACTTCATCACTGGTTTTATTTTAAGGATTTTTTTTATGTTTGTCATGGTCTAAATGCATTGTAAGCTGGATTGCAATGAAACGTCTTGATAGTTTTAAAGGAGCTACGTTTGACTGATTTGATATGGACGTGATTCCACTGTTTTTCCAAATCTGTCGCACAGAAGCGCATCTTTCATTAATCACAAGGTCGGTGCGATCCTCGTGTCAGCATGACCTCGAGCCCCACGGTGCTCCCACAAGACCTGCATCTTGCTTTCCACCATCATCAGTGTGCATGTGCTTGCATAAATTAATTTGTATGTGTATGAATAAATACGGACAAAAAAAAAAATACTTTTTTTTTGTTTTTTTTGTTTGTTTATTAATACTCCAACTAAACTACTTAAGGTGGAAAGGCACCATTTCAACCCCATTTATTTTGAGATTTTACCGGTTCTTTCTTGATTTTAAACATACTTCCTACTGGCTCTTCTAACTAAATTAGTTAAATTATTTATTTGATAAGTGGAATCCATTTATACATTTTGTTTGTTGGCATGTATGTAACGAGAAGGAGACCGGTGGATGGAACAGTGAGGCTACAATGAGCAGAAGTCACAATGGTGCATGACTTCAAGTACTTGGGGTCCACTAATGGAGAGTCTGGCAAAGAGATGAAAAAGAGAGTCCAAGCAGGATGGAGTGAATCGAGAAGCATTTCAGGAGGGATTTGCAACTAAAGGGTGTCGACAAAGGTCCAAGGAAAAGTTTACAAGACCAGCTATGTTGTATGGTCTGGAGACAGTGGCATTGACAAAAAAGACAGGAGAAATAACTGAAAGTGGCAGAGATGAAGATGCTGAGGTTCTCCTTAGGAGTGACAATGATGGATAAGATTAGGAATGAGAACATCAGAGATACAGCACAGGTTGAACAACTGGGAAATAAAGTTACAGAGACCAGACTGAGATGGTTTGGACATGTCCAGAGGAGGGACTGTGGGTCTACTGGTAAAAGGATGTTAGAAATGTAGCTGCCAGGAAAAAGACAGAGGAAATATTTGGATGGAGTTAGAGGGAACATGGAGGTAGTTGGAGTGAGGACAGAAGATGCAGAGGACAGAGTGAGATGGAGGAGGATGATTTGTTTTGGCGACCCCTGAAGAGGGAAAAGCCAAAAGAAGAAAGAAGGTTGATGACATGTAATTGTGTGTGGAGGGCTGTAAGTTTATTGCGGCACATTAAAGACAATACAAACGAGACTTGAGTAGCTCAAAGGATGAAATTGGTTTGTAATGGTTAATTTATTAAAATGTATATAAATCTGCTGAAAATGTTGTCATGTTTCTGAGATGGAAACCATTCAGATGTTTGTATCAGAAACTATGCACCAATTTCAGAAATTGTCAAATTGGCAAGGGTCAAGGAAAATTCATGTCTGCTCTGAATTTAGCATTTGTTTAAAATCTCTTAGAGAGGTCAAGGTCAAGAGCTTCAGATTTTATGCAAGGTGTTCTAGGAAACAGGAGCAGAGTAGGAGAAGGCCATTTTGCCTATACAGTAGTTTGGTCCACACTGAGGGTACTCTGCAAGTAATTATGTCCCGAGGATGCACTCTGTAGCTGCACTCACGCAGAGACATGTAGGAGGAGATGTATGAAGGCAACAGACCAAGAAGTGATTTAAATATGAAAATGTACCAGTGTGAGAGTCTGAGTGAAGATGATGATGGCCAATTGACCAATGAATACAGGGCGCAGTTATGGGTATGTTACAGCCAGTTATGAATCTTAGTGCACCATGATAGACAGCGTCCAACATCTGCAAGGTGCTTGCAGGAGCATTGATGTCACCATAGTCAATGGAGGGGAAGAAAGTAGTGATGATGAGGTTTCTTAGCGTTAAGAGTTAGACAGGACCTATTTCTAAAAATAAAGCCAGTTTTATTTTCAATTTAATAACCAAGTTTTCAACGTGCGGCTTAAAAGAGAGGTGCAAATCGACCAAGACACCCAAGTATTTATAAGAATTGACAAACTCAATAGGGACACCATTCAAAGATTAAATGGAAAGAATGACTGCTGGTACAGACTTCCTGTTTGAAAACAACATCCCTTTGGTTTTGTCAGCATTTAGCACTAGTTTGAAAATGAACAAATTTGAGTGGATGATGATAAATACCGACTGTAAAAGCTGGAAAACCTCTAGCTTGACAATAGACTACTGTGTCGTTGGCGTAAGGATGCGTCAGGAATGATTGGACCTACATTACTTATGTAGATTGTGAAGAGGGTTGTTCCTAAGACTGAGCCTTGTGGTACACCATGTTAACAGATTGCAGGAAGAAGTACGATAATGTGAACACATTGCCTCCGATCTGAGAAGATCTGATTTTCTGAATGGCCTGGAGGAACATTTGAAGTGTCAGCTTTTATTCTGTTTATTAAAAATGCTCTTTGTGTGAAGCAACGTGTTCATAAACAGCTCAAAGTACTGTGCTCGGTGTTGCTAACATGTATTTTTTTCTTTTGAGTTGCATAGCAACAGCCATTATAAACACATTTATTTTAATGCCTCTTCAAATGTGAAAAATGTTGACGGCATTTAAACTTTTGTTTGGATGCTTTCTGTTCTTTCAAATCTTTCCCAGGTTTTACAGTTTGCAGGAGCTACAGAGTGTGAGGACAAATTAAATAAGCCTCTTTACTGTAGCAGCTGCTTTTCACGCCATGATAAGCCCAATGACTAATGTCTGAATATTAATTTACCACATAAGATTGAATAAAAAGTTTTTTTTCATGATTTGCCCATATGATTAATTAAGTGTGTCATTCTGCTTTGCAAAGATGAGACATGAAGCTTGGAAGATGAGCATCAGTGACACAGAACTACTCTACAAGGCTTTTACATGAGGTTAAACTAAAGTTTTAAAATATCAAGCAAAGACATTATTCACAGAGTTTGTTTGTGGCTATCAGTATCTGAGTGTTTGCCCACACACATTTAGACTCATGAGTTAGAGCAATTGTTAAATGAGTTTTATTGTGGCAAAAGTAGCAGCGTTGGCTGTTTTTCTCTTTTAGCTCTCAGTGAGGAGAGGAGCAGCCTATCTGCCTGACTAATTTGACAAGCAAGGAAACCTTCTGTTGCAGAAACATATCAGTTTGGGTAGAAGTTACTTATAACTGGGATGCAGGACATTGGATGTTTGGCTGATGTCCGATATGTTAAGTTATTTGGCCGATAACCGATACAATACTGATATTTTTATTTACAGTACTTTCCTTTGTCAGAACATAGCCCTCTTATTTAGGCTTATTTGCTACACAAATTGTTGTAAAGGCTGGTGACATACGGTATATTCAATAACAGCCATATGCATAGTGTTTTAACATATTAAATGAAAAGTGTTAAACAATATTTATTATCGTTATTCACCTGCGATGCTGTCTCATTGTGGAGGCTTGTTCCAGGTTCCTAGCTGCAGTGTGGGATCCTTTGCACTATTTTGCCAGAAGGACAGCCTTTTTAAGTTCAAAGTTTTTGTCTATTCTTTGTGCCGTAAGACTAATCATGCTTACGGAGCTAACAGTTAACGTCCAAATGTCTGTAATATAACTCAACCATATGCTATCAGCTATTAGCTTCTCAATGATGTCGGAAATGATGGTTTGGAACTCAGGGAAGGTTACGTTGGAAAAATATATCCGACTGGGGATGATGTAGCGAGGCTCAACATAGTCCAAAAATCTTTGGAATCGGACATAAAAAAATAAAAAATAAAATAAACTTCCACACTGCTGATATTTTGAATTTTCCTCGCCGCCATGATCAGATCCGGTAGGCGCACATGACGTCATCACGCTGTGCTGCCACTGCAGGCATCCTTGTCACTGGGTTGTCATGCAAAAACAGAGTCTTTTATATCGGTGAGTTATTTTGATGGAATGGCCTATGTCCGATATTTAACTTTAATGCTTATATTGGCCGATATGACACCATGCCAATAATATCGTGCATCCCTACTTATAACAACTATTTTTTTTATCGCTCAGCTGGTGACCACATAAAACATTTCTAATAGGTTAACTGGCTCAATCCATATTTTTACAATATTTCTTACTGGAGAAGGATGCTACTGTAGTAATTGTTGGTCCAGTTTTGATGTCTGGAGGTCTCCATGTTGAATTGTCAGCCTCTTACATTGCTGTTATTGCTAGTATCACTCAGCCCTATGTGAATGGCAAGCAGTCATCAGGGTACTAACGTTCAGTCGTTAGGCTGATGTCTTCCATTTACATGTGAACAACTAGTTTTATCTGTCACCAGCAAAATGGTTGATTCCCTTTGAGAAGGTGCTATTTATAAGACTGAGTTTAGCGTAGCTCCTCAGACTGAGGTATTTGGGATAAAAGACTAAACGTTTCAGCAAAGAAGAATCCATTCAGATGACCTGACTATTTTTTTTTAGATTTTCCATCTAAGCTTCTATATTATTCTAGACCTCAGTCCTTCTCTTTATTCTACTTCAAGCAGAGCTTTTATTTTCCATCTTTCAGGATGAGGGGATGCACACACATCAGTTTTTAAAATATTTTCCCCAAATTTTCACTCGTTTTTTTTTCTTTTGACTTTTTTATAAATCTTAACTTCTTTTTTATTATTAGTATTTCATGCAGCTTTCTTCTCTGCCATTGCCCATTTGTTGTGCTCTCATTCATCTTCAACATGCTGCCCATTTTCAGTGGTGGACTGAAGAATCCTCCTCATCAGTTCAGTCAGGAGGACTGATCAGTCTAATTGGCACCTGAATTCCTCAGACTCTGTTACAAACTTGGACATTAGAGCTACTTTGGTGGGGGAAAGGAGGGAAACCGTATAGGAGTCGTTAGCCATTTAATGTCATGACAACCTTCTCCACCCAGGGCAGAAAAGAGCAGAGGCTGCCTGAGGGCTCGCAATTCGTCTGGGTCATCAGAGAACTGGACAGAACTGGAGAGGATACTTTTATTCTCTGACTGTGGTCATCGTGAGTGCATTTAATCGGCCAAGAATTTAATGGATTCAAGTTGTTAGTTTAGAGTTGCCACAAGTAAAAATACAAATGGGGATGCATCAGACATGATGTCATTAAAGCTTTCCACTTGTTCATCAATGCTGGCACAGAAAAGAAACACGATTACTAAAATGCTATTTTTCCAAGTCTTATACTTACAGTTGCATCTTTGAAAATAAAATATGCAAACACTCAGTTACTCTTTGCCAACCATATGGAAAAAAATAAAACTAAAGAGACGGAAAAATATATTTTATTAAAAAAAAGCCTCAAAACCTATAGCATGGCATGATTTGATACATCCTGCAAAACCCAGTTGGGTTACTTAAATGGCTTAATAAAACAAATAAGAAGCCAACAACCAAAAACTTTATTTTCCCACCAACTATTCACAGAAAACAATATTGCTTAACTCATTGTCACAAACAAATCAGCCAAATTAATAAAATTTGTTCCAGAATAGTTTGTTAGGATCTTAATTATTTTCTGTCTGAAGGTTCTGTGGTGAAATTTGATTATTCAAATTGTGAAATGCACACAAGTAAACAGACTTAATTCCCTTCTCCTCTTAAGTTTTGAAAACTGCAGTGACAGCAAAAAAACAACCATCCATTGTTTTTTGTTTGTCCCTTTTGGGCTTCTGTAATAGCAAAACAACAGAACATGACAGGGACAAGAAAACCTAATATAATGCGTGTTTTGATTAAATAAAAACACAATGTGGCATCAATCTACACTATGAAAACAAAGACATGAACATTATGTTACATTCTTATTAGTAAATGGAAGGCAAATGTTTTACAAGCTTGTCATTATAAATAATATTACAGTACCTGCTGAAGTGTCTTCCTCTTATTAGGAGTTGCAGAATGTATTACTTTAAAGGAAATCAATTTATTGAAATTATTTTATCTATATTTACTTACGGCATATAGTATTTATTTTCCTCAAATTAGTTTCCTAGAAGAAATAAAACATAAATGCTAAATGCTAAGTTAAAAAAATAATCTTAGTTTTATTGGAAAACATTTTTATCTGTATTCTCTTGGAGTCACAGGTGTAATATTAGCAGGAGTCAGGATTTTAGGATGGCCACAGGGATAATTTTGTAGTGTCAGATTTAATTTCAGAAGTAGTCCATCTTAGACAACAGTATTTTTTTTTCTATCACCCTTCTTTTGGAAAAAGTTAAAAAATAAGCGCCTCAGCAGTTTTCAACTTTTTTGGACTGCTGGGTTTAAACATCTAAAGTCAGCTGCTGACTTTGATCAAATAGTTTTGGCCATATTTATGGCTCTGCATTTAATGACAGCTTTCTGATGCGTAACCACCATTTAAATAAAATTTTGGCTTGAAATTCAGGTAAGCACAAATCTCTAGTAGACAAGTCTACCGGTATATATTTTAGCTTTTAAAAATACATTTAAGAAGATATATAGCTGGCCTAACAGCAATTGTGAGACATTAAACTGGCTTGTCTCTTCCTGACAGTCGAAACACACAGCTCCAGTGCACCACAACAACAAATATGAACTGTAATTGTTAGAATAACCACTTTACTGTATAGTTTATTAATTGTTCTAGACTCCAAAGGGATTTTTCTCAGCAGCTGACTTAAGCCATGGCTTTCTGTTCTACCTTAAAAAGGAATCAATACAAAGTTCGATGTTCGTCTGAACAGTCAGCTGCTGCTGACTTGGCAAACCACACAGGTCCTGCTACCTTGTGCTGGAGTTTATTCAGTGTGAGCAGCGGTCTAGTTGAAATTCACAGTAACACCTGAAACGGCCCCTCCAAGCCATGTCAGATCAATGCATTTCATCTCTCATCTGTCACATCACAAAGCCTGTTCTGCCACACAAATTACTGGTCTGCTGACTTGGAACTTTGGTGGACCTGGCAGTCCACTGTACCCAAGGCATTTGGAAACATCAGTGGCAGACCAAGCTGTCAGCCTGGATATATCCATCACCAGGAGAGTCATGTGAAACAGACAGCTAATATCCGGGGGACTTCTACAGTTGCGTTTGTCAAAGTCTGCGTTGTGACAGGAAGCTTCCCACAAACATTTCAAAGCCTGTTAGCCGTACACTTGCAGTCTGTTTGGACATTAAATCCTGTCACCTGTGGATGCTGAAACGAGCATCTGTTGTTATATTGGTCTTATCACTGCTGTGCACTCATAAACTGCAGGCCTTAATAAAGATTTGTTGTCATATTGTGCATTATACTGCATTGTGCAAAACTAGAAGGAGCAGATGCTGGTGGCAGATAACTGTACAGGAATGCAAGATGTATGAAATATACACAGAAGAGCTGGGTGGTTACACCTGCTTGTCAATGTGTGTATGTGTGTGTTTTCCCAGTTTTACAAACTGGTTGAAAGAGTCAGCTGTAAAAAGACAACTTTAAGGTAACTGAGGTGTTTGTTACGATGCGTTAATATAGTTACTGGCAGTTGTAGTGTTAAGATTTTTTTTTTCTATTAGATTGTATCTTTCAGTTAAAACAGCATGCATCACAAATCATATTTGCTTTGCTGTGAGTGCAGTGTTAAACTGACTTTCCATTAGGGTTTTTCAGGTCTCGCCCATAAATGAGTCCCCGAGGCTCAATGGGATTAACCTGTATAAATAAATGTTGAAATAAAAAAAAAAAGGGGTTGGATGATAAATTAATTTCTAAATTAAAATGGCAGTTTAACATATGTAAACGTTACACATTTTTTTCATCGATCCATCAAGTCATGAGCTTTTCTCTTAGCACAAACAAAAAGCACAATTGGCCTTTATTTTTGTCCGTGTCATGAAGCGAAGAAACTTTGTGCATGTTGTGAGCGAGATATCTTGAAAGATAAGTGAGGTACCAACTTCCATGTTGATGTGTCACGTGCATCCAGGCCAAAGCTGGTTTGCCACATTAAAATCCAAGATGGCTGCCACCACATAGGTCACTCCATATTGTGAGCCAGGTACCTTGAAAAATAAGTGAGGTACTGATTTCCACTTGGTGTGTGGCTGCATTTAGGTGTAAGAAAGGTCAGCAATGAAGCACTGGGGGCAGCTGTGGTTGAGGGGTTAGAGCAGTCTTCCTCCAATAGGAGAGTTGTGGGTTTGATTCCACCATCAGTCACATGCTGAAGTATCCCTGGACGAGACACTGAACCCCTCATTGCATCCAATGCGTGTCCCATCAGTGTATGAATGTGATAAAGCACTGATTAGTTTTTAAAATGATAGAGTCCTGTATGAATGGATAAATGAGGACGCAGATTTTGTTAAAGCACTTTCAATATTTTTAACAAGATAGAAAGGTGCTATATACAGACCATGTACCATTGGAAAATTGGGTTTCAACATCAAAATCCAATATGGCTGCCGCCTTATAAACTTTGTGAGCTGGATAATGTCAAAAACAAACAAAGTGCAAACGTCTGTTTTTGGTATAGCTGTATCTAGGCATAAGAAAGGTCACTATAAAATTTGGGTTGCTAAGTCAAAATCCAAGATGGCTACCACCATATATACAGTAGATGTAAACCAGCCACCCCATTAATTTAATGGTGATGATTTCTAGTTTTTGTATTGTTTAAAAATATATTTCCCTCAAATATTTGGAGCAGTCCTTTAGGTGGTCAAAGATTAATCTATTGTGCCCAAGGCACATTGCTCACCCCTTGGATCTGCTATTGTGGATGGTAAAATCAAAAAGGTTCAATACAGAAACAACTGGACTAATTATTGTGGATGGTGGTAGGTTAAATTGTCCACTCCAGATCTGTCACTCTGTGCTTCCTCAAACAAGCAAATAATAATAATAATAACAACAACCATCTATTCTTATACTCAGTGTAACTTCAATCAACTTGAATATTTAGCACCAAAAACATTTGGGTTCACTTGAATTCCCTTTTCAATTCCATTCCAGAAAAAAAAGAACAATCATCTCAAAACTACATCATTATTCAAATCCCTATGTGACGGGGAACGTCAGCATACTGCTTGTTTCTGTTTGGACCACCTTCTGGTGTAGCATTGTGCAGAAAGGTAGAAATTATTTTATATTGTCTCATTTTAGCCGGGGCTCTCACAGATTTTTGAAAGTATTAAAGTTTTGCTTAAAATTATTTATTTGAAAAAAAAAAAAAAAAAAAAAAACATTATCGTTCCTTCAAATATTCAATGTCCAAAGACCATATCAATATTTGAATTATATGAGTAAATACA
>JARVLU010000324.1:9671832-9685421 GCA_031762415.1 Simpsonichthys santanae
CGCTGGTTCTCTTTCTCTTTTTTCTTTAAAATCCAATCCACCTCGGTCAGGAGTGTTTACAGGTAAGTCCAACCAACAAAGTTCATTAGAACAAGAGCTGCTATTTTTACAGGCTGCATCGCCTTGGAGCACAGAGAGCACAAACAAACACAGCAACTTCCCCCACGTCACTATGAATGAGCTCCTCCAGCGGCACGTTGTTGTTTACCACAACAAAATGGACGCCAGAGAGCGTGAGGAGTCCACAGGGTCTTAAAGGGGAAAGGTATTAACACCCCACACACAAAAGAAACAGCGCTGTGTAACTAAAAAAGGGCTATTCAAAGTCAATGGGAGGTTTGTCGTAAGTACGAAATGTCGTAACTCGAGACCGTCGTAACCCGAGGACTACCTGTATTATTTTTGTTAATTTAAACTTTATTAACACAAAACTCAATTTTAATGTCAATAAAATGGTAGAGTCAGTTGTATGCTAGACAAAACATAAATGCAGAAATTTAAATAAATGTTGAAGGCAGCGATAGTTAGAAACCAGCCCATCAATACACACATTGTGGAGTGTGCGCACACATTGTGCACCCCTCTTGTTTAAATCTTATCACATTTTGGCCCCTGGCTTGGATCAGCCGCTGACAATAACTCTGTAACAGTGTGATCTCAAAGTCAAACACATTTATTATGAAATTACTGGATCCCTCTGAAAAGTTTTCATTAGGAAATTTTCATAAAAAAAAAAACAGAAGAATGTGTCATCAGAGGATAAAACAGTGTGGTCTCTTTTTTTTTTTTTTGTAAATTTGCTTGAAGCTCATTTTCATTTCTAAGATTTTTGCCATTTTCTCTCCCACCTCCCTCTGAGCCATTTTATGCACAATCCCATTGCTTTTATTACAATTCTCAGCTGGAGCTGAACATTTTTTTGATCACTTTTGCAGAAAAAAGTCTGTTTAGTGAGCGGGTTAATATCATAGCATGCATGTGTTTATGCACACCTGCATGTGAAAGATAACTCTGTTCCTGTTTCTCTGTGGGGTGTTTTTCATTTTAAACACACTCTTTTTTTTTTCCTTGCTAAGCAATGCGAGCGAGTGACAAATGAAAACTGCCTCAGTCCAGATATTAAACGTTTCTTCGTTTATTTGTGTTCAGTGGTCCCACTGCCTTCTATTTTGCATCGTGTTTGTGAATAATTGAAGCGTGCTGAGTGTGTTTTAAGTGAATGCATCCCTTTCTGCTGTGGCATTTCCAAATATAAGCAGAATAAAGTTGATAAGGGAGATAAATAGAAATGGCAGGCTGAGGTGCTGACGCATAGAAATGACAAGTGCCAAATGTCTTCGTTAAATTCTCATTTCTGGAGGGTTTCATTCTGTCGACCTCTATAAACTTTAATCGTGTTTGTTGAGTCTCTGCGTCTTTGTCTCTGTCACCCTCCATCATTTTCTTCATCTATAACATGAGAGTACATTTCAGACTTTCTCAAGTTGGCTTCTGTGGACTCTTCGTCTAACTGAATTTTTTTTTTTTTTAATGTTTAGCAGGCAATCACAAATAGAATGAAGTGTTCATGACTGAGTGGCAGACTGAACCCCTTTAACCCATCAACTCCATAATAAGTGGAGCAGATAACACAAATAACGCCTTTGAGAAACTGTTGGTAAGTTCAATGAGAATTATTAGAACATGCTTACAGTACCTCATTGTCAATAAAATACATTAGGGACCTGCTCGCTGAGAGGCAGCAGCTCTACCAGTTGCGCCACCGTGCCGCCCATCTTATTGTTCCATTCCAAACAGAGCACTTCGCTCTTAGACTCCAGGTTTACTTGTGGTTCCTAGAGTTTCCAAAAGCAGAATGGGAGGAAGATCTTTCAGTTATCAGGCTCCTCTCTGGTGGAACCACCTTCCAGTTTCTGTCTGTGAGACTGACACATTGTCCAGTTTTAAGACTTTCCTTTTTGATAAATCCTTTAGTTAGGGTCGGCTTGTTATGCTGCTATAGGCTTAAGGTTCCCACAGACTTGGGCGTTCTGTGAGCCACGCAGACACTACGCGCAATGCCCGCATACTGTTGAGACTTCATACTCGAACGTGCACCTTGACCAGCTGCTGCCCAGCTTTGCAGGCAAGGGGTGCTTATCTTCAGGACAAATTGAGTTCACAGATTGGTCATTTGCTGGCACGCCTACTGGACTGATTGACAGGTCGCCAAAAAAAAAAAAAAAAAAAAAATGAGAGCTGGCAGCAAGTGACAGTGGTGTTCTGTGTTTATATGTTGTGAATAAAAAGTTCTGTGGTCCTGCTGCCCACACATCAGACCGGCCCACTGGGAAATCTCCAGACTCTCCCGCAGCCACGCTGGACCTGATTTTAATTTGCTCGTGACAAATTCCACAATTTCTCACAATTTCAGTCATGGCGTCACCGGATGAGGAGGAAGAGATCGCTCGCCTCTTGGAGAAAAACTAAACAAAATAAAAGGCCATTAAACCAGACCATGGATGAAGAAGGGGAATTTAATACATTGGTGTCGCACACAAAACAGTCCATCGCCGGACAGTTTGTGTGACAGTGTACACATATGTGCTCGTAAAAATTGAGCTTTGCACGGACATGCCCTGCGGGCGTCCGCTTCGAGTCCAAGCCGGTATGTGTGGACCTCACCGGACTGAGGTCTGCCCGACTATGTGCGAGCCGTTAGACTACTGGAGAACAAATTGACCTCATTTCCTTAAACGAATTGTTACAACTGAATGATTTTCATTTTAAATTATTTATATCTTAACATGTGATTAGCTCGACCTGCCATTGTGTATCTATTCCTCCTTCCTGTTCCTCTCGAATCCAGCTAAAGCAGATGGCTGCTTGTCTTGAGCCTGGTTCTGCTAAAGGTTTCTTCCTCATGAGGGAGTTTTTCCTTTCCACTGTTGCCTTTGTGCTTGCTCAAGATGACTGAGTTAAATTCAAAGCAGTCTGCTCAGATAAAAAGTGTTAAATTATTTATATTATTGTAAATTATTTATATTATTATTTATATTATTATATTATTTATATTATTATTATTTATATTATTGCTTTCCAGGTCTCTCTTGTAAATGAGTCCTCGAGGCTCAGTGAGATTAACCTGCCTAAATAAAGGTTGAATGAATATGAATGTTCATGTTCAGTGCCCTAAGATGACTTCTGTTGTGACTTGATGCTATATTAATTGAACTGAAACATCGTCATTGGGATTTTAGTGTTGCATCATAACGCAGAGAAAACATGTTTGGAAAAATCTTGGAACTGCGTCTACTAAAGTTCACCTTGCTGAACACAGGTCTAGCAACTTTCACATTCCTCACCAAATATCTCCATTGTTATATGGTACAGGTAAGAATTCCAGTTCGGTGCAGATTCTCATCCTCCACCTCTCTCTTGATGTCACAGTGCGACTCCTCACCTCACTAAGGGTAATGGGATTACCTGTGTCCATTAGTCAACAGCTAAGTACAATACAGTACAATAGAGTCTATAGCAAAGGCCTCGGGGGGGTTTAATCCAGTGGATTACATCCATCTCCCAGAGTAAGGAGCTTTAGATGCTAAAAGTTTCTTGTTCCTGTGGGATTTGGGTTTTTACAAGTGGATGTAATTGTATTAGAGATCAATGCCAACTCAATAAGCCACGTGTTAGTCAGTTCCTGCTATAAACAGCAGTTTCTTCACTTTGTGCTTGAAGTGTGTCCACCTTCTCTCTGCCTCACCAATCCATGTGTGCGGTCATGATTTTCTGTGTTTGTGAAGTCCACTACAGTTATAGAGTCTGGAGGCTTTGTGTGCAATTAAACACTGAAGCCCACAAGTTTTATTTATTTATTTATTGGGGAGGGGGGGGGGGACTTGAAAGTCAAAATTTGGTTATGGGGTGAACGTTAGAATTACATTAAGGTTGGGGTTTTTCATTAAGTTGAGGTCAGGTTTAGGGACTGGGGATTGTATTATGTGAATGGCAGGGCCTGAGAAGAAAACTAAAGGTGTGCATGTACAATGTGCAAGTGCAGGTGTGTGGCTAAGTGCCTTGTCAGCAAAGGCAGTGTGCTGCAGCACCAGCAGAGGTGTTATATTATCTGAACTAGAGGCAGAATTGTGAATCTGTTCATTACTGAGGGTATAGTAAATCAACTTGCAAACTCTGGATGGAAAAACATTCTGTGTAGATTAATCACCTCAACTAAATATTTTTAACCTTTTTGTCTCGTTGCAATGGTTTTCATTCGTCTATCCTCCTAACAATCTTGGGCTTTTCTCAGGAGGAGATGTGCCCTAAAGGCGAGGGGATTTCACCTCAGCACTGTGTGTGGTCTTCAGCGGTCAACGTCAGAGATAAGTACATCTACGTGACGCAGCCTCTACAGAGCCGACTCCTGGTCATCGACATTCAAGCCCAAAAGGTGGTTCAGGTGGGTGGAAAAGGTTGAGAGGTGCATCTGTTTAACACAGCAAGCATTTCAGAACTTCAGCTAGAAGTTGGTGACTACATTTGCAGTGTTCACACAAGTTTCTAACAGGAGCTGAAACTAGGGATGTGCTATTCAGAAACAAATGATTACATATTTCACTTTTTTATTATTTTATCATCGGGATACTGTGCACATTTTAACATCTCAGCCACTTTCCATCTAAATTGTGAAAGATTCTTAGACAGAGTCCACATGATTGGTTCAATATACAATATTACATACAGAAGATGAATGCGTGGCAATTGGAAATAAAATACCATATAATTGATTGTCATTTATCTTGTCCTTTGGAATATTAATTAAATAAGCTTTGGTTGAGAAGAAAACTATTTTAATACACCTAGGCACATCCTTTGAATTAAACTTCCAGAGCCATTACTGTCCTGATATTTTTAATACTATCTTGAAACTGAATGCTACAGCTATGTCCTCCTGTGCATGTCAGTAAAGTTTGAGTCATATTACATAAAACTGCCTTTAGTTTAATCTTAGGTTTGTGTATTAAGATCTGGAGTTATTTGCAGATGATAAACTCCAGGTGTGATGAATTTTATTAGTTAGTTACAATGACTTGTTCACATTCACTGATATAAGAAACATGTCTTGTCAGTTTTTGGAAAATTGCTATTGAATTGCTCATTTGCAGCGGAAGGTTTAAAAGATAAGAGTTTAGTTCAACTTAATAGTTTAGTTTTAAAAAATAGTGACAGTGTCAAAATTATTATTATTCAAAGTTAGAACAAAAAGTCAAAAACAGGTACATCAAGTGTGTACATCTCATCTAAAAGGACGTCTGCAAGGGAAAAATAAATCAAACCTGAAGCGGTAGAAACAATATGGTGCCCAGGTGGGTGCTGGCTGCCTTGTCATTTATCTTGCCTGTAACGGCTGTTTAGAGACTGAATCCCTCAGAGTCCTTCCCAGGGTCAGCATCATTTATACTAAGGTGCAGGATGAAAGGAAATTGGCCCAAGTCAAGGAGAAGGTGGGAGAGGAGAGAGGCTATGAGCTAAAAGTCTGAGCAGGGAGCATGATGCAAAGAAAGGATGAAAAAGAGAGACAGCCCACTGTGCAGGTCGCAGAGCAGAAATGTCATTATAAACCCGTTAAATGACCTTGTTATCCAGGCAGGAAAATAGGACTTAATGCATGGAGGGATTATGAAACAAGAGGCCTCTGGACACAGGTGTGTAAAAGATCCTCCAATCGTCCTTCTAGAAGGTTGACTCCCAGACCGAGATAGACGCGGAACGAGTGGAAGTCGTGCAGATGCAACGTGCTGACATTCTGCAGTTCCTATTTTTGTTTCACGGTTATATAAATATATCCTGACATCTTCTGTTGGTGTTCGTTTGTGTGTCTGCCTAGTCTCTTGAATTGATTTAGCTTTTCGTTTTGGTCATTCACAATAAAATTCACTGACACTTCTTCTGCCACTTCATGTAGTCTTTGTACATTTGAGGAACCAGTTTCTGTGACATTTAGTTTCTTTAATACCCTTTTTCATCCATTTGACTTCTTTTAACGTTTGCAAATGTCTGTTTGTTTTAGGGTTTCTTTTCTGTCTAACCTCTAACCCCCTGTGCTCAGTCGACACTTTCACTACTTTGCCTATGATAATTTTATACATTAGTCTCTCGATTATCATGGGGGTTACGTTCCACAAACACCTCGAAGAGAAACACCGCGAGGTAGGAAAGCGATATTTATTTTAGTATATATATAAACGATACACAGTCTGCACTTTTATGCACCTCGTCCAGGTTGATGTGCATGTGGATAATTGAGCTTCAGGATTATTTGTGACTTTCCTGCCAGTTCTGTGAGTTTAGTGGATAGATTGTTACTTCTGACATTGCATTGCAAAAGTTTCCCTCCATTTCAGCTGTAGGCACTCTTTGACTTCTGGGTAGTGTAGTTCTTTTGAGTGGCGTTACGGTATAGGCTTATTAAAAAAAATAATAAAAAATAAAAAAAACTACAAAATGGTGGCGCCTGTTTGAAGTATTCTTTTTACGTTAACTTTTTAATCCCGTAGCGATCTACAAAGTAATCACAAGTAATATTAAAGTTGACAATCGTGTGTCATGTACAGTCTAACGTTGAAAAACAGCGAAAGAGTGAGTCGGCGAAAGTCGAACCGTGTAGTAGCAAGAGACTACTGTAATTACTAAACTGTAACACAAAAACATCTGTAGATAAACTATTCACTATTTTCCTTAATATCCATTAATCTTAATGATATCTGTTTCATTTGCTTCAAGTAAAATCAGGCTGAGTGGAAAGTTAAAAATGTGATTGTTTTTCTTCCAACTTAAGAATTAAACTTAAAAGAAAAGTTTAATGGACTGAAAAACAGAGTGCGTTGGCACATATGTACAGAAAGATGTTTTCCCAAACTGTGGCATTATTACCTTTGACATTCTCTGACCCACAAGCTGCTCCCTTTCCTGTTTTACTCCATCAAACACTGTAAAACCACTTTCTCATCCTTTATTGCCCTTTCACTGGGCTCCCCCCACTGGCCTCAGAGTGCAGAAGGTTAATGCATCTTCCATTTCTTTTCTGCTTTTCTTCTCCTTCACTGTTATCTCAAAGATCCCCTTCTTCAACAAAGAACATTGGTAACTTCTTTTCAAAAGTGGCTTTTAAAAGCAGGGAGAAGATGGCAGCTGTACTGACACGGAGCATGCATGAACAAAACAGACCTAATTTTTAACACTAAATTACAGCTGCTGCACTAAATTTTCCATACATGTTGAAAAGCTCTGTGTTTATTAAATACCAATATTATTCTATTGACTCTGTTTTGAGAATGCTTGTTAAAAAAACTACAAATATCATGTAAGCATGTGCACAAGCGTATACTGTATTATTATTACATTTCAGAATAAAACATGTAAGTTTTAATAGAAAAAATACTGATGCAAACCATAAAATCCAAAAAAAGCTGAATACATTTTTATTATCATTCTTTTTTCATTACAGTTTGTGCAGCCTTTTATTTTGTTCTGTTTCAAACAGTAGAACCATTATTTTCCCCAGCAGAGAGATCCAACCTTGAATATGTGGTTTCACTCATGTGCTAGGAAAACTGTAATAGAAAAACAATGGTGAACCAGACAAATGGCGAGATCCAGATGGCAAAAACAGCTGTTTTACTGCCTGTAGTGATTCCTCTAGAGGCTCCCAAGAAATCGGTGTGATGAAGGGAAGTTTTTATTTAGGATTTTGTTATGATTTTCCTTTGGAGCCCAACTTTTCCTTTTAAGCAGTTTAAAAATATGATGGTTTCTTAAAGAATAAGTGGGATCCCCAGTGCCGTGCATTAGCATATTTATTTCTGTTTGGCACTGAATATTCTCGGATGGAGCTCATCTGACACAAACTCTGCATTCATTATTCTGACATATTTCTGCTTGGTGTTTTTATTGTGTATCTGCAGCTCTTTACCGCTGAGTTTGTTCACCTCAAGTTACCCTCACTAAGTCAAGTATGATTTAGTTTTTTTGTTGTTTTTTTCCCCCCAAGATGCATATAAAGTCTAGTTATTGCCTCCAAATCTGGTAGAAAATTCTATTGCATTTTTTTTTTTACTTTTTTTTAGGCAGTGAGTAAAGGATTTGAATTGTTCACAGCTAATATTAAATTGCTGACACTTTTCCTATTTCAGACTTGTTTTATAAGCTATTTTCTGATTTTCTGTTCCAAATGCACTGCGAGATATAAAGGTAAAGACGCTTGAAATGATAGTGTTATCCATGCAGCTCTGCTGTGCAAAGGAGTAGGTGGTCCTTCATTGTGGCTGAAGACACATTCAACATATTCCAGCTCACCTTCAAATGTGGTGTGGGTGATTGAACTTCCAGACCCGCACAACCATGAAAAGGATAAAACATGTGCATTTAATAAATAAATATGTTCTCAATTTCCTGCTTTCCCAAAATACATGTTAAAGCCTGAAACAGAGCCTCGGCTGCAACAGCCAAAAATGTAAAGCTCATAGCTAAACCCTCATATATGCAGACAATACAAGTATACATAATTTCTTAGTTACATATTTAAATCTAAAATAAAATACTGGTGTTGAAAATTGTGCCAGAATTATGTTTCTTTCTTTACTTTACTCATGGCAAGATGCAAGCTTATTAAACAGCCGCTCATTATTTAGCTTGTTAGTTCAGTTGAGGTAATGTCCTACAAGTTAAAACATCTGAATGAGGTTTAGTATTTCATTGCTTTACCGTATTTTTCACCGTATGTCAGTTTTGTTGCATAAATTAGCATGCGCTGCAACTTACACGGCAAATCGAGGTGTTTATTTTTTCCCCATTTTTAGAGTCTCATGAATAGGTAAAAGTGGCTATTAATGAGACACTTGACTTGCCATACAAATCCACCTTTGTCTCGCTCCAGAACTCCTGTAGCAAAAGTCAAATCAGCTGCATTTTGCTGAGCCGCCCAGGTGAAATGCAGCTGATTTGACTGTTAAATTGCATTTATTAAGGAAAAGTTAAACTGAGACACACCTTTACTATAATTCAGAGCAAACAAATAGTTGTTTTTAGGTGGTTATCGTGTTAAATTTCAAACAAATGCACAGTGAGTCATATCTCTGTGTGCTCCCTCAGCCGCAAATAGACTTTTGAAATGCAGCTGATTTGACCATTAAAGTGCACTTATTAAGAAAAGTTTCAACTGAGGCACACCTTTGCTATAATTTTGAACAAACAAATAATTGTTTTTAAGTATTAAGCTTGTTAAGTTCTTGTGAAAGTCCTCCCGTGTGCGCTCCTGCAGCCATCATTTGGCAGCGAGTCAATTTTTGGCACAACACCGGCCCACATTTCCAGGTTGTCAGCAGTGCAATATAATAGATGCGAATGATACTGCAAAGTGACGTATTTGTTTTTTTCCCCCCACTTTATTAGACATATTTGGACTGATGAGACTGTACGGTGGCAAGCATGGTATTTGTGATACTTAAAAAAGGCTAAGCAAGACAAAGAAAGTGGGATGTCAAGCAGTTTGTTGGTGTCTAAAGTTTAATATTCTATTAAAGAAAAAATCTCCATCAATTTTCTATGCTGTACGACCCTGTTCAGGTTCAGAGGGAGCAAATCTCCAGTGGTTAATAGTTGAGAGGCTGAGTACACCCTGGACATGTTTCCAGTCCATCGCAGGGCCACAAAGAGGCTGACGATCATCACACTCCTAGGTTTAATTTAGAACTTCCAATTAACCTTGAGCAACCAAAAAAAGAAATTTCACGCACATCCAATCTGCACAGAAAGGGCCCAGTTGAGTTTCACACCTACAACCCCCTTGATGTGAGGGAGCAGTGCTAAACAGCAGTTCCATCATGCAGTCATGAAAATAATGCATTTTCAAAGCAAACGCTTGAGATGATTTACTCTGGCCACAACATTTATTTGTACAAGTTAATGCATATACAAATATTCTCTTAATCTAATTCCAACATTTCCTTTTGCTGGAAATTTGTAGCTCCATTAGCTTCCAGGCTGCTGCATTGGTTTGGCCTCAGCTTTACCTTTTCTTCAATCATGCAGAAACGCACACACACACACACCGTTCACCTCCTCAAACTATACATGGGCACATGCTGAGTTGACACTTGGCTGACCGGTGCAGAGCAGAGGGCTGCACCTCCCATTACTGACAGCAGAGCTTGTGGTCTCGCTCCACTGGTGAGAGTGTCAGCAGCTCCCCATCCGCTCAGCCAGAAGCAGGGTAATGGATTGTGTTATTCCTGGTTGTTGATGTTGCAGCAGATCTGAGGTTGAGTTTATTCCCCGCCTTGCGTATTTCACACACGCTCCTTTCCTAGCTTCCTCCTTCATGTCTGTAGATTATTGCCTATTCTTTCTGTTCTCTGCCCTTGATTCCAACTGTGTGTCAGATACCATCATTAAAACCTCTCCAACAGCAGCAGAGTAAAAATGAAGGCTGTAGTCCGTGATGCATGTCCAGTTCTGAATATTTTTTTGCTTTGTATTCCAGTGTCTTCATGATGCAACTGTTGACTTTTAGCCCTTCAGGGAACTTTATTATTCTCTGCAAAAATATTATATTTTGTTCATGCATAGTATATCCTGCTTTAATGATGGCTAATCTGACCTGGATTCCTGAAGTATTAAACACAATCAATATGGCTGCATTATTTTGCAATTGTCTGTCTTCACTAGCAGATAAAACATAAAGAAGTGAGCCACTGTTTGATTCAGCAAATACAATCTTAGAAAAAATCAAAATGACTAAAAATTTGAAATCTGTCATCCAGGGAGAGCTGAGTAGTATTTCTACTCTTTTGCGTTGAAATGAGTCAGTTGCAGCAGTTTGGACTTCTGATTAGTCTTTCTGGCCACATCCCTCTAAGAAGAGACCCCGGGGCAAACCCAGAACTCGCTGGAAGCATTGTGTCTTCTCTGACCTGGGAAAGCATTGGGGGTCGTGGAGGTGGAGGGTGTCGCTGGGCAGAGGGATGCCTGGGTTTCTATCCTGGACCTGTTGCATCTGCAACCTGACTATGGATAAGTGGTAGAAGATGAAAAATTAAAAATGTTGCTTTAAAATAGTCCAGCAACTGAAATTCAAAATGTTAACAGTAAATTTAAGAATACACCTTTTAGAAAGCAGCGCATCTACAACAGTACAAACAAATTCAGCTCTACTGTTTTTAATATTGCATACCTATAGCTCCTGTTTATATCTGTTTTAGATTAATTTGAGACAACATTGAGCATTAAGAGTCAAGTCTAATGTGTTTTTTTTTTCTTCCGACATTCTCTTTTTGTCCTGCAGGCAGTTGCAACAGATCCTTTTCCAGTGAAGATGCTCTACGACAAGTCACATGACCAGGTGTGGATTCTAACGTGGGGAGATATGGACAAAACACACCCAACACTTCAGGTCAGTGGTCATTTTAAATCTCCACCAGTGGCTGAAAAAAAAAAAAATAAATAAATAAACAATGACTGAATGCATTCTTGTAAACTGCCCAAATGAACCCGGTTTTAAATAATCTGATGCCTGGAGCTGATTTTTTATTTTTTTTATTTTTACTTTTGTCACTTTAGCAGCCTCATATTTAAATCAGGCTGATTATTTTGCATAAACTAAGCTTAGAGAATCAAATACGTATCTTCTCTGACCCACATGTCTGCAGTGTGAACAGTAATGAGTGATTAGGTTCCTGATAAAATATTCTATATAACTGCAGACAATTTAAGTGAGAACACTTGAGCTCAGTTGTGCACCTACATCTCTGTTTATGTGCCATGAGTATTATGTGTTCCGACATCTTAACTATGCATGTTTTAAAGCACAAGCCAGATAAACAGCAATTCACAGCTGCGCTGTTCACAGCTTGCGCATGGCGTCCCTTTGGACCAGTGATGTTGGGAGACTTCACAAATGAGAAATGATCACAGGTGTGGTTGAATTTAATGCACCTCAGGGGACTGGGCAAGATGAGGGAGGAGAGTGAGGATGCAGAGAGGGTTCGAGGAGTTGAAGAGGAGAGGGAAGGGACCAGGACTGGTACTTGTGGGAGAGGCGTGATGCTGTTTATGAAGAGCCAGTGCTCTAGTGTTCTGTTTGTCTGTGTAACAGTGCGGGATGCTGCAGTGAGTAAAACCACAGAGGGAGCTCATTGTAATCTCTGAAACAGACACAAACATATGTATTGTTCCACTCAGCGCCACTGGTGGGAGGGAGCTATTGATGTGTTCAGTCTTTGTGGTTTGGGGGTGTTTGTGTCTGTTTATTACAGCAAATGTGTAGTTATAATACAAATTCAGATTTATTAGTTTTCTGTTTGAATGGTTGTCTTGAACTAAATGATTTTGCATTTTCAAAATCTCTTGAATACATAAGCCTTTTTCCAGCACTGGTTTTAGAGTGGTAGTGATTTTATAAGAATTACCAGACTATAAGCTATTTTAATATATAAAGTGTTTTTTTTTATTATTATTATTGTTGGTTTTGTTTTATAATTATGCTTTGATTGCAAAATGGTTGGATCCAAGGTGTCACTATGGGCTGGCAAAAATAAATAAATAAATGAATGAATAAATAAATAAATAAATGAATGAATAAATAAATAAAATGAAAAGAAATAAACAAACCAGTCATCTCTGTGTGGGTTTTAATGGTTTTTCAGCAAGGTCAGATTTGTGTGGCCAAACAGGCTGCACATTTGAGTGCTTACATTTTCCTGTTTTGCACTTTCTTCTGAATAATTTTCTTTGTAGCTGTCACATCATGCATCCCTCCGGGTAATAGATATTAGTCTTGTTAGTTGTACTGTAATCTTCAATAAAGCAGAAAATCATATAAGAGTGTTTAAAGCATGAACTAAACAATGTTCCTCTTCTATAAGCTGTGATGGCACAGAGTTGTGCAGGAAATGATGTTGAGTATTTTTCATTTCATCAGTTCCTCCTCGTTCCTGGATGCAGAGGTAATGAATAATTAGTGAGCAGGGCATGAATCTATCAAAAATGCAATTGCATGGAAGTCACATAATGGATTGAAGGCCGCATGGCTCCCGCCACCAATAAATGGTCCGCTAATGTCATTATCGTTTTGACTGAAAGTAATTGACCTGTTCAGGAGCAGCCTGTCACTACCTGAGGCGTAGGATTGCTTCAGCGGATCATACATGTGCATGCGTGTCATTCTCTGTTTGAGCACTCGTGCTGTGTAAATGTGAATTCATCTCGGTGTGTGAGACAGGAAGCAGCAGAGTTTGAGGAAAGTTCAATAACTCTGTGTAAATTTCAAAGGGAGTGTGATTGTCAATTCATTATAGAATGAAATGGAAATGTATCAGGCCTTTGAGACTGTCCCGCCAGTCTGGATCTATCTGTAAAGAATATACGGTCGTGGTAAATTGTAACAATACTTTCATTCCTAAGATGCTATAGATTAGGACATAATGGCAAGTCTGTTTTGTCACACTGTAATGTTAGATAAACATATTTCAGAAACAATACAGGTTGTCCTCGACCTACGGCGCCATCGACCTACGGCGCTCCGTACTTACGGCTCCGCCCCCAGTGACGTC
>JARVLU010000324.1:9687948-9703586 GCA_031762415.1 Simpsonichthys santanae
TGAACTAAGAAAAACACCAACTAAAAATACACTAAGCACTAATATCATAGAATAACATTACTTCAAACAGCAGCACGGACATGAGTTTTTATGAGCAGATCAGCAGCAACATGATGTGTTACTGTTCTTACATTTTGTCCAAAATAAAACAAAATTAATGCAGCAGACACCTTTGTCCTTTAGGGTGAAAAAAAAAATTATATAGTATAGCATAAAGAAAAATGAAGGCAAAAAAAAAAAAGTAATTGAATAAAGCAACTGTCTATCAAAGTTTCAAGCTATCTCCAAGCAGTTAGATGAAACATGCAGAACTACTTGGTCAGTGATCAGAAGTCACAATGGCTCCGTTTTATAAATTTACCAGTAACTTAAGCTACAGATTGCAGATTTGCCTGAATGTTTACATTTTGGATACACGTGAATACTTCACATTACTGGAAAGAAAACATCTTGATAAATAACCTTAGGGGCCAAAATTAAGTGTATATCTAAATAAATGCAGTTTTGGCAAATGCCACTGACAGACGAGCCTTCACGTTTGCTTCATTCTACAAACATGCTGATTCAGTTCCAGGAGTGTGACATGAGAAATGAGGCTTTTATTGAGGTTTGTTCAGACAACCATCACTGACTGAGATAGGGTACAGAGTAGTGAAGCAGAGTCACTTATCATCTGCTCAGGTCATATACTGCAGATGTTTATCTCTTTGAGGAAATATGAGGGTGTCACCAGAACAAGCCCAGGTCGTTAGGACCTGACATATGAGCTTTCATTTCACCTAAAGAAACCAGCAGCAGCAGATTCTGAACAAGCCGAAATTCAAAACCGTTTCAGAACCAAATACGTCTGAATGGAAAGCAGGACATTACATTAGGGACTGAGTCCTAAATGTTTGTGGGTGAAATGTGAGAATCTTAAGTTAGTGAGTTTTCAAACAGTGAAGCTGGCAGTACTGTGGTTGACTTTCCAAACTAAAGGAGATTTTTTTTTAATGTATCAATCTGCTGATGTAGGATAGCAAGACATGAGCCAGATCCACCCTCACCACATTTTGTCCTTTAAACAGACAAACATGCCTATCATGTGTCTCATCCATCAATCAGCCAATAAATAGTGTGTCATGTCAAATATTGCTTTGAAAAACCACAAGAGTGAGTTTTCGAAAGTCGAACTGCAAAGTAGCGGTGGACTTCTGTAAATACAGCAGGGTTTTGTACATTATTGACTTGATCAAAAAGGTCAGAAGATTGAATCCATTTTCAGTTCATAAATAAATAACATTTTACAATTCTAAGTCCAGGACCTACATCTTTTGTACAATGGAAAACTTTTTTTTTTTTTTTGCCTGACATGAGGCCATTTTGCTGCTAAGAGAATAAGTAGCAACCTTATATGCATGTACAAAAAAGCAGCAGTTTTTTTTAAACAAAATATTAACTATATTGCCATCTATGTTTACAGGTAATTCCTCAAGCCAGTGTGGGTGAAGTTCATCATGCCATTCGCACAACTTTCCAACGGGTGACCGACTTCTTCATCCCTCCAACTAACCTCATCATAACTCACGTGAGGTAAAGCAATTAACTATCAGCCGCCTTTGACCTGAATCACGGGCAAACTCATTGCTCATCACAGCCATTTTCCAAATAAAGAGAAAATTGGAATTCTAATGAAACTTTCCATTTGGAATAATCAATTAAGTACTTGAAAAGGCAATTAACGTCTCTTTTGGACTTTGTCTAGGTTTGCATTCATCTTCCTAAAAAATGAACCTGCGGTGCACAAGATTGATCTGGAGACCTTCCATCGAGTCAAAACCATCAGCTTGAAGAACTACAGCTGCATACCTGCCAGCATGGCCTACACACACCTGAGTGGCTTCTACTTCGTCCAGTGCCAGCGCATGAGCCTTCTTCACACTCCGTCCCAGCTGCTCGTCGACAGCGTGACGGACACCGTCATCGGTCTGAACCTAAATGTCACGGGACAAGCTTACGTGTCACCAGACGGCCGCTACATTGTGACGCCTGACCCACAGAGCTCAAAGCTCACAGTACAGACAGTATCATTCCAGGGGGAGCTAAGTCTCAACCTGGAAGTAAACGAGCCTATAAGCATCTCTGATTTGGTTTTTCAGCCCTCCTTCACAGAGTCCAATCAGCATGTAGTGGTGGCCACCTCCGGGTCAGGCACAAACGTGCTGTTTGCTGATCTGTCATCAGGCCGCACAGAGATACTGCAAAGCCTAAAGGAGCCCTTGCCCCCTCAGGCCTGGCCCTGGGGAGGCCCTAACAGAGTGGTAGTCTCCAGCGGTTTGTTTGGACAGTACCTAGTGACACCATCGGTAGAGTCCCTCTTCGTGTTGAATGGCAAACAGAGAACGCCACATTGTGAGGTATCAGACATAAAAAGAGCAAACACAGTTGTCTGGGTTGGTGAGGTATGAGTAAAAACAGCAAAAAACAGCAAAAGATAAAAGGAGAGACTTAGAATTAGGAAGAGAAATCAGGCCAAATTACCTATTATTAAGATGCTTTTCTAAGAAGTTGTGAACCCAGCCCTGGGACTGAGCAAAAGGAAAACTTTCCTGGGTTTGCCGCAACAGAAGTACACTTAAAAATAGAGTCAATATTAAGAAACTCTGTTGTGATATTTCCTTTGGGAGAAAGTGTCAATGCCGTTCAGTGCAACAGTGATCTACGTGCACTTAACTATACAGAATTGTACATTATTGCACTTCCTTCCATTTTGTCACAGCAAATAGGTACCTGAAGAGGAGTAATTAAACTACAAACTATGCACAATGCTCACTTTTTTTTTAGAATAAAAAGCTTTCCAGTTTTGTTTCTCAATGATGTCTGTTCTCACCAGTGCTGCATATAGTCACCACAAACTGTCCGTCTCGTCTGCCTTTAGTGTGTAGTGTTCTGAGTCCTTAAACAGCAGCATCTGTTGACTCGCCTTTGTCATGGTATTGTACTGTACTCTCTTTGAAAGCTTTCATTCTCATGCTGGCAGAGGTTGGCTTTATGCACTTGTGTAATTCCCTCTATTTACTTTGTCTATCCAAAGAGCCCAATCGGTCCATTAGTCATCAACAATAGATGTTTCGGTAGCAGAGGAAATGAAAAGTACATCCTCTGGTCTCTTGCAACAGTATAATTCATCCCCCTGCTGTCTCTTGCATTTACACTGAACCTGTACCTCAGTTTTGTGCTGTGAAGCCTAAAAATGCCACTTATTCCACTTAGCCAAATCCCTCAGGGTAACAACTCTGGTTTGCACTGCCCCATATGCTGAGGTTAAGCCAAAGCAGCATCAACTACGGTATCTGATGGGCTGTGAGGATTTGTGTATCCTCTCATAGAGAAGTGCAACAAAATCAAATTCTGATGTAAATTGATACATTTACCTGTTGATTGCAATGTTTTATTGGCATCTATCCAAAACTTGGTACGTAAACTATTATCTTAAAGTTTAAAAACTCTCAATATCAAGAGTGAACTTAGCAATAAATGTTAAACAACAAATAATTATTACGTGTTGTTCAAAATTTGTATCCATGTTCATATAAAATAATAAATCCGTCTCCCTGACAGTAACGGAACAAACACCAGCAACTCTTCGTCTATTAGAATAGCACGGATTCTGTGTTTAAGCTGCACCATCCTTAGTGTAATTGTGTTTTTCCACTTGCACTAATCATCACAATGATGAGTCATTAGAAGCAGGACAGCGCTGCAGTTTAGTAACGACTGGAACAATAATGTCTCTAAGCATTTTTGCCTCTTGACAAAAGGCCTGCCTACGCATAAATGCTTAGCTTGGACAATATTCATAATGGGTTTCATATATTCAACTGAAGTGGCTGTTGGGTCAATGGCTTTTTATTTTTTATTCATGCTTCAGTGCACCAGATGCAACATTCGTCTGTAAGCTGGATCTAGTGTGTGAACAATCCTCAAATATCGAACGGCTCATCTTATTTACCGGTAAATCTCTAAATTGCTGTAGAAAACTACAGCTGTAAATTATTATGCTGCATTGCTCAGTTTTTCAAATAGTCACTTTGTTTACAACTATTTTGTCACCAGCAACAGGAATGTAGAAGAAAATATACCACGAGAAAGTCAAGAGCAATTCAATAGTTCTAACACAGCAGCTATTCAGTCACTTCTATATGGAATCATTGTATAAATACGCTGGATGTCATCCATTCATAAAACCGTTATCCTGCAGTCTCAATTTATGCTTTACCCATCAGCTGATCATTTTGAGCATGACCTCAATGCTAGAGTGTAATACTTGAAACCCAACAGGATTAAAAATACCTCTTTGTAGATGTATTTTCAGCATTTATTTTGTTTTGAAACCACCACCAGCACAACATAAATATTTTGCTTTAATAATAAAGTTATAAAAACAACACGGTTATTTCCAGAGTATGTTATTATTACACAAGTAGACATTATTTTTTTGAACCACCACCCCTGGTGGCCATCAGTGGAACTGCACATTGTGGTACTAAAATAAATGTCAACAAAAGTGTCTGTCCTAAGATATCACAAGGACTTAATTTGGATAAACTTGTAGATGAAATTTCTTTTATAATCAATAAAGGTTTGTACTTTAAATTTGTAATTATTGAAGGATTTTAAAACATTTTTCAGTATAACCGTAGGAAAAATTAATTTTTGCGACATTCTGGCTAACATCTGTATTGGACAGAGGTTTTAGTGTGTAAATCAATGTAAGTTTACTTTACAGTCTTTATCTATTCATTTGTTATTCTTCTAGCTACGTAATACAAGTTTCTTTAGAGACAGCAAATTGTGCTAACAAGCTTCCAAAAGTAAGATGTAAGAGAGCGGTAGCATGATGGGGTTTTGTTGTTGCTGCAAATTTATGAAGAGCTGGCATAGAATAATTTTAAGCAACTCGTCAGCTCATTGTTAAATCACAAATACTCACAGCCATTGAGATTTTGCTGTAGCTGGAGTTTATTTATTTATTTATTTTTTGTTTTGACAGGCCAACCATCAAAAAAAGAAAAAGTTTCAATCATATTACCCACTTACTAAGACGTCAAAGTCGAGATTTAGCGTTTAGTTAAAAAAAAAAAAAAAAAACATTCTGTGTCTACTAATCTGCCCTGAAGTCCTAATCGATAACCTAAATTAAATATTAATCTTTAGCTTAGAATAACTAGTTGTAACGCAATGCAATGTGCAGGGATAGACACACAAAAAGAATAAAGATTAGTCTTGTTAGTGATGTCAGTCAACACAAAAAAGAAAAACTGTCCTGAATATCTGTCCGACTCTTTTTGAAGTTGACACAAATATTTTGATAATGATTCTTAGACCACTGTTGCACTGAGATAAATATGTATTTGACTAAATTTATGCTGTTTTACAGAATAGAAGAAAAAAAGTTATCTTCTACTAAAGTCACAGTCTAATCCAAAGTTGGTTCCTTTTTGGTCTAAATGGCTCCTACCATATTGGGCAGTGCCGACATGCATGTACTGAAATAAATCTTGAACGTGGCTACCACTAACCTCGAAGTGATCGCTCACCTTTACCTACAGTTTACAGTATCTTGTGAAAGTCAGCGCCCTGCCCTCGTATTGTCACGTGTCCGTCCAGCTGTAAGACACCACCAGAGCCAAGGAAAGCAAGAGCAAAGACACTGCATCTGTGCTTGCTGATTGTATTGGCTAGCTCGTGTTTGTGTGGATCTACCCCGAGTGTCACGACTATTTCTGTACCTCTCCTTTACTCTGAAGTGAACAGCTGCAAAGCTGTACCGATTGGTGGGATAGACCTTGGTAGAAACCACTGTTGTAGATAACATTGTTCATGTTTAGAACACGTTCAGACATGACATTAACTGTACAGTTTTCTTTATGCATTTTGTGTGGTATTGTTTATGAGGGAATTGTTTTGTAAGAAAAAATGGAAATAAATATATTGTTAAAATCATTATGTGATGCCTTCCAGAGTTACTGATGACTACAACAATAGCTTAATGACTATTTCTTGGCCTTAGAACAAGTCAACCATTCACAGATAAAATAAAAAAAATGACTGTTGATTAAAGACTTTTGTAATGCTAATCAATCATTCGTTATTAAAATAAATTCATCTTATCTGATATATTTTAAAATAACCATGACACTGCTCAATGAGTCTCATCTATTGCTGAAATTAAATACATAGCACTTTCACGATTTGTGTCCAGGCAAGTTATTTTGTTCATTTGTGCCATTTGACAGTGCACCAGTGCACAATGTGAGCTGTAGGAATGTCTTTCCTCTACAAGTTTAATATCTCTTGATAATCTCTCATTATTTCCTAGAAATGCCAACGTGTGGCAAAGTGCAAAACACGTATTTAAATCCTAATGAACATTCTTTACAGTGCAGCTGCTAAACAACATTAAGTCCTTTGACAGGTGAAGTAAACAAATTATCTTGGACCTTTGCACTGCGCTTCTCAAAACCCTTGGGTCCTGCCATTTATGGATGTTTTTCTGAGATATTCAAGTTGTTGCAAAATGAAAAGCAAACTTTGGTGCAGCATATTCAGAAAGTCAACAACTCAATTTACAAGCAATCAAATCGTGTTTTGTTTTCCTAATATGTTATTGAATCAAACAATCCTACACCACATGTGGTTGACTTAAAATACCTGTGTACGTTTGCTTTCGGCTCTTGACAAATTCCACCATTTTGCCCACAAAACTTACTTGTATGGCAGAAACAGGTGGCAAATTTTAGTTAATTTGTGCCTAAATATAAGCTATATTCTTCTAAGGTACTGTACATTCCCACAAAGTGGGTACTTTCTTCCTCTTTTTTTAATTATTATTATATACATGTATTCATTTCATTTCAATAAAAATAAACATACTTATAAAATGAAAGGCAGCAGAAGAAGAATGAAATCTTATCATTTCTGGCCCTTCTTAACATAATTCAAACAATCAATTCAAGCAATAATCATAAGCTATACAAAACAAAAAATAAAAACACTCATAATTTGTCACAATTACCTATTATAATAGGTAATTATTATTATTATTATTATTATTATTATTATTATTATTATTATTATTATTAAATTACCTATTTAAATCCTTAAAAAAATAAAGGTACCCATTTCTAAAGGAATCATATTCTAATATACTTAAAACTATTAAAATTACTCCAGACATGCAGTTCTTGGTCAAACTATGGTTTAACAGTATCAAACAATGGACACCTCTCTACCTCAGTGCAGTCTTTTTATAACCATCTGTAGTGAGCTTATGTCAAGAGAACTTGGCTATAAACTCAGAGTTTATATTTGACTCTTCTTTTTTGTCGCAAAATACAATTTCAGGTGGTGGGTCCAACCTTGACCTTTCCACTCAAATTTCAAAACAATCCCTGAATCGTTTTACACTGCACATTTGTTTTTAATGAAATTATTAATTTGATGTTATTTTTAAAAAATTGTAATTGGGGGAATATATATAATTGTAGCAGCACAATGGCTCAGTTGGTAGAGCTGCTGCCTCTTAGTGAGCAGGTTGCTCCTGTTCAAATCCCAGCCTGGGGTGTTTTCTGGGTGGAGTTTGTATGTTGTGTCCGTGGATGCGTGCATGTTCACTGGGTACTCCAGTTTCCTCCCACAGACCAAAAACATGCATGTTAGACTGACTGGTAACTGAAAATTGTCCCTAGGTGTGAGTGAGAGTGAATGATTGTCTCGTTTGTCTCTGGGATGGATTGGAGACCTGTCCAGGGTGTCCCCTGCCTCTCACACAGTGATAGCTGGACATGGACACCAATTACCCCCGTGACCTGAAAAAGGGGGTAATGATAATGGATGGATTATTATTAGTATGATTCATAGAGCAAACAAAACCTCAAATCATTTATTGAGCTCAAAAGATATTTAGCTGACAAAGAACTGTGAATATTTTCTCATCCAAATAATAATTTATCCTTGTTTGCAGCATGACAAATCCTTTGCACATCCTCACCTTTATGGCCACAGTGAGCTGATGAGGTTGCCTCCACTTCTTAGAAGATAATGAAATCTATTGTCTTCCTGGGCTCAACACGATCCAACAATCTATGACCATCACTGACAACAAGCTCATACCAAAGGGGCAACATCAATGCACTCTCCATCAGTGTCAGAATGACAGAAAAGGGTGAATGAGAACAAAAGACTTCCCAGAGCCGAACATCGGAGAGGAAAGAGAATTTGATCACACAGACAATTACCATCTTGTTCACCGTGCCTCGATTTCCCACAACTCAGAGCAGAAAGAAAGGCGCCATCCGTTATCTGCCAGACCACAACAGGATCAGGCCTCAGGGCATCATGTACATATCTGCAGCTGCACCAATAACACATGTCAATTTGGAAGCATTTAAGATTGAAGAACATATTAGCAGGTAGTAATACTAAAGATAATCCTTCCATATCACAATTTAAGAGATTTGATCTGTTCATTGTTTAAAATTATATTCAAACATGACTGATACAAACGTCTGAATACAGATTGTTTTGTCTATTTTTACATCACAAGTGCCCAGATGAAACTTATTACAATTATGTACAGGTAGTCCCCGACTTACGACGGTCTCAACTTTATGAACGTGCTCCCATTGAAAAGCATTGCTTTGAGTTACACGGTTTATGCAACCTTACACCAGAAAATACGGTACCGAAACGAAACTTACAGGAGAAACGAAACTTACAGGAGGGAGGGGGTTGACGTGCGCTCAGTGGAAGCTTACAGGAGGGAGGGGGGACCTTGACGCCCTGGAAACTTACAGGAGACCTCAGGCAGACCGGAGCAGAGGAAGTCAGGAGGGGCTAATATGCTAAATATGCTAACTCTGGACCGCTGGACCGCATGTGAAAATACAGGAGACCTTATTGTTTTGAGCTGAGGTTTACAAGGCAGACAGGCTACAGCTGAGCAACAAGCTAACATGCTAATGGACGTTGCTGTACATGCTGTGGACCGCGTGAAGCAAGCTGCAGAGCTCGGGCTTACATGCTAACAGACGGAGGAAGAAATGACCAGCTCCCAGTAAGAAATTAACTCTTTTTTTTCCCTTTATTATGGCTCCTAAATGTATGTGGTTTTTGATAATTATGTAAGGTAATGTGTTAGGATAGGCTAAGTGCTTGGTAAAAATACAGTACTGTTTGTATGAGGTGCTTGGATGTATGAGGTGCATGTATAAGGTGCCATTTGGACGTATTTTCCGACTTACGTCGATTTTCGAGTTACGAACGGGCGTAGGAACGGAACTCGTTCGTAAGTCGGGGACTACCTGTACGTATAACCACACACTTAAAAACTCTTCAACAGCATCAATAAAGCAAACAACTGCAGGACAACACATGCTCGAACACTTTCATGAACATTAATCTACCACAGAACAGGGCCAACCAGATTATCTCACTCACACAAAACGTTAAACTGGAGAGAGATTGGTTCTAGTGTGTATTGCATGAGGTGTTCATTTTTTTTTTTACCAGCTTACAGTAATATGTTGGTGTAATTATATTGTGCTTGAAGCTTGTTTGTGAAAATATAGCATGGCAAGATCAAGAGACTCTTGAGAACATCACAACAGTCAGCATGTACTATGCTAAAAAGGATTCAAAACCATCTCTCTAGTCTAGATTGTAGACTCCTCCAATCCACAGTCACCCCAAGACAGAAACCAACTAAGATATCCTCATGAGCATGAGCAAGTTCTGAACTGAAGGTCTCTTTCAAATGAGCAAATGTTGAAGTTCACAAGTCCACTGATTTGCCTTGATAGAAATGTTGGGAAAGGATCGTAAATTGTACAAAAATACAAAGGCCTGCCAACCAGATCTGTCCCATAGGTAGGATGGCTTCTTATGAGACAGACCTGGTTGGCAGGTTGTAAGCTGAGGAAGTCCTCTGGATGGGGGACGAAATGTTTCTCACTTAAAGAATCTGATCCAGATGACAATTTAAACTTTTTTGTTATTATCTACCTGGATGACTGAGCTTACAACCCAACATCTTATACCATTCCAACTATCCATCCATCCTAGAGGAAGATCCATTATCTTACGGTTGTTCTGGAGTCAGGTCTCAGGGACAGCAGCTTAAGCAGGGAAGCCTAGCTATCTTTCTCCCAGCCACCTCTTCCACCTGTTCGAGGAGCATTCCAGTGCCGGCCTAGAGACATGGTCTCTCCAGCATGTCTTGGGTCTTCCTGCTGGCCCTCCTTCCGTTAGACATACACATAAAATCCCTCCCAAATACCTGAACTTCTCATTCTATCTCTAAGGGAGAGTCCAGCTACTCTGTGAAGAAGTATGCACAATCTTATTCTTTTGGTCACTATCCAAAGTTTATGACAATAGATGAGAGTAAGAATGTAGACCCAGTGGTAAACAGAGAGTGTCACCTTGCAGCTCAGCTCCTTCACCACAACAGGCTGGAACAGAGTCCACTATACTGCGATCCGTCTGTCCGATCTCCTGCTCCATTCTTCCCTGTCTCCTCATTCACCACTCCAAATATCCTAAATAAAATAAAACCAGTTTTTTTCTTTTGTCTCAGACTTGTGCAACTAAAGACAAACATGTAGACTACATTATTCATGCATTTTTCTGAAAATATGTTATAGAAAAATCAGCTCAAATGGAGTATCCAATATACTTAAATAAAATGATAAATCACTTTATACTTGCATTAAATTTAGGTTTTCATATTTATTTGTTGCGACTTGCTGCAGTAAAATTATGTACAAAACACACACAAAAAAAGCTAATTCGTTTGAAAAACGTAAAGCTCCACTCTCCAGCGAACATCAATCCTGTCTATAACATTTACACGACAGACTCGTGTGACTGTGGAGACCACACTTCACTGAGCAAACTTGAGGTGGAAAAAATGGAATAAGCGTGTAAGCAGAAGCAACATGGAAAATGTGAAACTTATCAGTTCCATGAACTCAGTCAGTGACAGTAGTGGAGTTGAAAAGACAGAAATTCACACCTTTTCAACATCTGGCTAGAAGCATGGCACAACACCTTCCTCTGTGGTTTGAGATGAGTCACACAGATCTGAATCTGTCTGAATGCTTCCTGCGTGCATTTACAGGTAATCATTCATGAGGATAATTACAAAAGTGGGTGATATCGCACCCATGTGTCAAACGCTTTTAAAGGAAGCTGAATAAAAGCTGTCAAAAACAGATGCATTGTTTCCAGGTGTAAGAACACCATCTTATAAAGCAGCATAATATCAAGTTGTTTGATTTTAAAGTTGCTCTCTTATCCTCCAGAGTGATGATCATTTGCACAGGAAGGATACAGAAGTAATTACCATCAGGTTAGAAAAAAAAAAGTTCAGGTTGGTTAAAGCCAACTCAAATTAATTGATGCTGGATGAAAAGTGGCCATGGTTAAGAAAACATGTCCTATGACAACTTGAGAGCAATCCATGTAACGTGTTAAAAATTAATTTAAGTCTTTAGATCTTTCATCCACTGTACAATGTCACAGAAACGCCAAAAGAAAATGACCAAAAAAGTGGAACAAAGATTTTTCCCAATACAGGTACATCTCAGAAAAAAAAGCAACTTAATTCAGGCTCAGATTATATACATGGAAGGCATTTGCAGACAACATACTTGTTTTGTGAGAGCCCTTTCAAATCACCCAAGGAAACGAGAAAAAAAATAAAATAAAATACGGCAGAGAACCTGAGCTCAGCACAAAGACTACATCATGAGCCCCAGGAAAAATAACCATTTCCTTTTTAAATTGTTTATCCACATCCAAATCAGCACTCCGTTCTACAGAATGAAGTGAGGCTTATTAGTAAAAATTAGTTGAACAGGCTGAGTTTTAAACAATGCACATGCAAAAAAATAAATAAATAAATAAAAACCACATCTCTGTAACAAAACATAAAAAGCCTAAACTCACATGTACAACGATTGCTTGTTTAATCCTTTAATCAATGCAGTCTGTGTGAAACCATGGACCCAGGATAAGCAGAGATACCTGCCATGTGTGGGAGTGGTTTGACCTCAGACAGATATAAGGAAACATGAAGACGTTTCATCATAAACAATAAAAAAAAAAAAGAAAATTAATTTAAGAAACTTAACCAAACACAGACTGTTCTTGGGGTATAAAACAGATCCAGTCTGTGTCCAAAATTATTTTCTCTTGGCACTTTGTCATTGTCAAAATTACTTGAAACTCTTTGAAGTTGGGGAAAAAAACAAAAAGAGAAAATAAAACTAATCACTTTGGCAACTAATAAATAAATAAATAATGTAACTGCTAGCACTATTACTGTTGCAGAATTGTTTAAAGATTGTCATGAACTCTAAAAAGGTGATAAAAGTTGCTTTCTGACTATGCTGCTGTAAATTCCCAGTCTCCCCGACATGGTCTTTTTAAAAAAGTTCAACACCTGCTCTTGTCAAAGTTGGACACTTTTCTCCTCCTCTAATTCTCCGCTTTGCTTTGCTCTGTCTTGTCTGTGAAACTGCTTAGAGCCTCTCTTCTACAAATCTTCCAAATCATAATTCTGCTATGAATCAGTTGGTCCCTAAACACAATTAATAAAATTTCTTCAAAGAGAAGACAGGCTTTAGGTGAGATGATTTGCCGTTGGCACACACACAGATGGATCACATCAACTTGCAAGACTTGACGAGTATATCTCTGCTGTCATTTGTGGATGTTAAGGACATATACATAATTGGATTTATGACAACTGGTTTCCTGCTTTTTGGATTCGGCTGGTTCCTGGTTTACCAACAAACAAGGACGTCGTCGGCAGCAAATTTGGATCTAGTCAGGTTGCCTGCCTTATATAATGGCATGGTTTGTGCCTCAAGCACCCAGACTCAAATGCTTTTGGCAGAATGGATCAGATCTAGGGGATTACTCTCAGGCACGGTCCACTGGTGTGGCCATTTAATTTGAATGTTTCGGAACAGAGTGGACCAACACAGACTCAAGATAGATGTCATCAAAGTTCTGCCTGTCCCCCAAAAAATCATGTTTATCTGAATTTGGCTCCCTGACTGGCTTTGACAGGCCATCTTTTCTTAACTCGATGGGAAGTTTTGTAAACCTTTGATGCTCTGCCCCTCCCTCCCCTCCCACATAGGAAGTCTATGGACCAATCAGAGGGGCCCAGACTCTCTGGATTCTATCAGAAGTTCATCCTTGGTCATCCTCGGCACCCCCCCGAGAGTGTACGGATCTCTCCAGAGGGAACTATTTGAACTGAGCAATTTTATCTGAACTCTTGACTCTCTGGATTCTATCAGAAGTTGTGTTGTCTGTGTGTTGTCTCTGGACACGCTTGCCGCCCTTGTGTCCACTCCACGGAATGTCAGCGTCATCATGTGCTCATTAAGGGAGTTTTTTTTTTCTTCTCCATTATCATGGTGTTAACCTTCAGCCAAAGATGAATAGGATGTAAGGTTTTTCTTTGTCTCCAAACCATATATGTAATTTTCACAACTTTATATTGTCTGTCCAAACAGGTATCAATTGTAAATGAGTCTTTGAGGCTCACTGTGATTTATCAGTGTAAATAAAGGTTGAATTAAATAAAAAGAAGTTGAATGAAAGGCAATTGGACTTTTGATTATGGTGACTTTGCATTGTGTCTAAATCTGTGTTCATTCTAAACTGTAGTTTGCTGTTAGGGTATTCATTCATTCAACCTTTATTTAGACAGGTTAACCCCATTGAGCATTGAGGACTCATTTACAAGAGAGACCTGATTTCAAAAAAAGAATGATGAGAATGGTTCATTTAGTAAACTCACATGCAAATGTCCTTCCTCTATTATCTCTCCTGGGGGCCATTAGGGTTCTTGTTAATTTGGAGATGTTTTGGACTTGTGCTTCAAGGGGTGAACTTATGTGAACCTATAAAAGGAGTAACCCCATAGCATTGTATGAACTGGAAAGATTAAACCTGAAACCATTGTTTCTGATAGTATTTGTTCCCATTTGAAACAAATGACTTGTTCCACTCCTGAATCATCTATGTTAATGTCCAGAATATGTACTTGACATCATCTACTCTTCAAACTTTGTGGTACAGTGCTTTTATTTAGAGCTTTCCCTGAACATGTGCACACTATAGACACAATAGACAGTTGGTATCCAAGGTTTTCATAACCTACATCCTAAAACAAATAAACCATCATTTGTTGACTGTGTGTAAATTGTGTCAACAACAAAAAAAGAACAAGCTCATTGCAACAACACATCATTTGCAAAAGCTGTAATAATATTTACTGCAAGATAAACAGGCAACCAGTGCAAAAAACGTTAATTCTTATCAAGTTATAGAAGTTTTTATTAAGAGATGATCCAGATCTTATGTGTATTTGTAAAAAAGCTTTAAAGAGCTAAATAAATGATGAATACATTACACATAGCAAGTGTTTGACGTCCAGTCCCACTGTCTGCACTCAGTGTATGAAAACGTGTCAAAGATCATCTGCCCACAAGAAACTTTCACTTAGAGGTGTGTTTGCTCCATCTAGAGCACCACACACTAAAGACATCTGCACATATTCAGATTCAGAATCCAGATGGAATTTTTGATCACTAAATATTTCACCAAGCTGAGAAGTAATCAGGTTGAGTTAGTATTTTGGCTGGCTGATGTGTCATGCGGCCACATCATTAACAGCAGAGATGACTTCATATCTGGAACTAAGGGCTGAAGCAGAAAATAAAAAGGAAACACAGGTATCTTTTGGTAGAAGTGAGTAAACAGTATGTCAGAAATAACAGCCATGACTATGAAATGTCACAGGTCTGCATTGCAGGCAGTCTATAGCTGATGTGACAGTGAGAACATACTCCCACTGCAGCAGAGTTGTAAGTAATAATGATGGGTATTAGTGTTCCATCTGATGATGGCTGTGATAAAGAGTGCCAGAAATCAAGATGTGCTCAGCAAATGATGTGCATACTTACATTATTTATGAGAGAGGATTAAAATCACTCCTTCAGCACTGAAGAGTGAGAGCTGCTGACTTGTTGGTCTGTTTCCGCTTATGCAACTTCTTGTTTCTAGGATAATTTGTGACCTATGTTAACCAATAATTACTCCAAGTTAAATTAAACTGGATGATGTAAAGTTAACATCAGGTTTAGATGTACATCACAGAACTGATCATATGTTTGCTAAAACTTTTTTTAGTGTGATGCAAGAACCACGACTCACTCAGTTCTATCTTCCTTGAATGTTATGCAGAGAATAGGTGAACATTTACCATATTTTTTTGCTATACAAGTCGTACCTTGTTGCATAAATGTGTACGCCATGTGACTTATACACCAAAGCAACTATATACATTTACTCCTCATATTTATAATCCAATTTTGGCTGAGATTTGACGATTTCATTCATTCTGATATGTATAATATACAGGTAGTCGCCGAGATACGAACGGGTTCTGACCTAAGGACCGTTCGTAGGTCGATTCTGCCGTAGGTCGGAGCCGAATGCACATGGCGCCATATTTCCACGCATACGGCCGCAAATCGAAACCGAAACTAAAACGGCGATCAGTAACATCTTTT